>OY747710.1:35882999-36345499 GCA_963556495.2 Valencia hispanica | reverse complement strand
AAGCATTTAGCCTTGCAGTTTTTACATAAAGTCGACAGCAGCTTGCCAATGGATGAGGCTGGGCATAACCTAACAGAGCAGAATGATGTGATGTCAAATAGCCTATCTTGGCACAGAGGATGAAAGTGATTAATAATGTGTGAGATGATTCGCAAGGGCTTTCTCTATCCCTCTGCCTTCTTTGTCTTGCCATATCCTCTGTTGCCTGTCTGCCTTGCACACTCACCGCTCTTTTGCTTTCTTCCTTTGATTCTTGCTACCTCCCCTTTTATCCATAGCTGTACCTCGGACAAGCGCCACTCAGTGTAGCTCAGTCCCTGAGCCTCGGTTTGGGAAGAGGATAGGGAATGACTTTGGCATCGGCATGGTGGTGCTCTTTGAATGCAATCCAGGCTACACACTGCACGGCTCCAACGCCATCAGGTGCGAGGCCGTGCCCAATGCCCTGGCCCAGTGGAATGGCACTGTGCCCATGTGTGCTGGTAAGCACCCTCATCATCTCGCTGTGTTCCCTGCATGCGTCCAGATACAAACACACTCAAAAAGAGAAAACTGAGATCTTGTCAACTCTTTTCAGAACTGCTTTGATCCATCATAGGATATCTCATGTTTCCGACAAGACAAAAAGAAAGATGCTGTTGTAAAGAGTTAAAGTTTCTATAATTCTTGGTACTATTTACAGTTGCAGTAACTGTTTGATGAATAACTGGATTCTTTATGTTTACTCAACTGAATCACTCCTATTTTTTTCATATGCTTTGAAAATGTTCCGTTCAGAGTTTGTTAAAACTTTCAACCAAAAATCAAGAGACAATAGAAAAAATCTAATTACTAGAGTAAAAAGGGAAATAGGCTGTTGTCAGGAATATACACAAAAAAGTGGGCATCCAAGTGGATGGCCAAAAAGGAAAATTGATGAGCAATGACAGGGTCATGAGTGGTCAAGACTCACTAATGCAAATAGTGAGGGAAGACTGGCCCGTCTGTCCAAACAAACAAATGTACTACTGTAGCTGAAATTACTGTTAAGTTATCAGAATAAACAATGCATTGCAGTTTGTTGTGCACGGGGCTGTGCACCAGGAAGCAGTTTTCCTGATGGCTGTGGTCTATTTCAACAGGATCATTTTATATCACTTATCAGAAAAACAATCAGAAATAGTTCAGGGGGCAGAACAATGCATTGGAGTTGTGAACTTCCACAGTTCTTGACCTATCCATTGTACCCCTACTTTGCAACTTACAGGAATGAAACAATTTGATTGTTTAGTTATATACCCAGTATTTGGAGTCATTGCATTAGATCAGATTACTTTTTGGATTACTTTTTGAAGGACTGTGGGATAAAATGCCGTTTTGCTCAGCTGAGGACCGTGACAAAGTACTCCAGAGAATGTATGCTATGGAGATGAAGATTTGTTGTCTTGAAGTGAATGTGGAAGTAAACACTGGGTACGGAAACGAGACAACTTCAGTGATGATTGCAGTGAGAAAGAAACTGGCAGCACTGTTTCAATCAAACTTTGGTGCAAAAGTCTCAGAAATAAGGCACAGCACAACTCTGGTCCTTCAGCCAAAACAAGACGCTTAACTGGAAAGGCGTCACTTCTGCAACGGGATGAAGAATGGCCTGCTCTACAGCCCAGCAACACCTCTATCCCCATCTGAGAATATTACTGGAATCCCGCTGAAAAACAGATTTGCAGCCCTTGGTTTTCTGAAGGACAACCCAGCCCCGAGCACCAGACAAGGACACCAGGAGAAATCTAGCTCCATGATGTGGACACACAAGAAAGTATGAAATCTTCCACCAAATCTCCCACCAAAAGTTGTAATTGTTCATGGTGGTACAATAAACTTAACATACAGATCTTTATCAGCGGACCTCGGCCTGAATGGAATGATGAAAGATACAGCAGACTTTGTATGCTTAACAAATTTCGTACAAACACCTGCACTGACAACAATAACAATAACATTTATTAATAACTTTACAGTATTCTGTGGTGCAAAACATCTCTTCAAAGAGAATCAGCACTATCTGAATAAAGCCGGACTGAGACTCCTGACCTTGAACATGTTCTATCTCAATAAAAAAACTCTGGATGTTCCAAAATAGTCCACAAGGGCTGACCATAAAACAACGCCCGAGGAGATTACCAGAGAACAAGTGCTTCCTGCCTCTTCCCCAGCAAGAAAAGTAACAAGCAGAGATGTATAGCGTTTTCCAACTTTATTCTACTCTTCATCCCCAAATGACTTTCCCTTTAAAACTTTTTTTGACAGATTGAATGCTTAAATTAGAATTGTAACACAACTAACACCAACACTAGGATTTCACGAGGCCTCTGGGACTATATATTTCCCCTCCACCAAAACTGTTTATAACAGACATCTGATATAGAGTGGAAACCAGACAAGTGATCAGAAATTGGGCCCGATCACGTGATTTTTGAATGACTGGAATCGGGTGGAAATGATCGGATATAACCTCATGAAACAACAAGCATGATGCTTTAAATTCATCCTGAGACAGAGATTGTCAAATGGTTCCACTATATCAATATTCACTGTTGCATGGACGACAACAGCAACACCGTAACGTCACACAATTTACGGCAGGTGGGGAATTGAGACAACACAATAGTGAGCTGCTAGCTAGAAGTGCTAATGCAGGCCAAACATGTCGCCTCACTAGAGCAAAAATGTCAGCAGTTTGGACGTATTATTAGCTCAACAGCGAAGGCAGGGCTGCAATCACTTGTAGTGTGTGCTGATTGGGCATTGCAAATCTAATACGGCACCCTGACAAAAAAGGACATCGAAAAAGGTCAAAAAGATAATAATCAAGGAATTGATGTTGCATTATCTGACCACTTCTGTGTTATCTTTAAATCACCATCTCTGCTAATCTATCTAGCCACAGTGACGCCATTATAAAACAGCATTTGGTACAAAACATTAGGCAATAGAGGTAACCATCTCAAAGCTCTAGTATAATGGTATCACCCAACAGTTTATGTGAAGCAACGACTGCTTACACCTGAGAGGCTATCTCCTTATATGGTCGCTTGACCAGCCAACCTTGAGACACGTATGTAGAACGATATCGGCATAGGTGAATACTCATCATCACATTCTTACTATAAATGTGGTTTTCATTCACTCTCTGTACATGCTGTTTTTCCAAAGATGTGCTGCTACAAAGCCATGCTCTCAGTCTCACAAAAACCCGCACAGCTGCTTTGGAAAAATGCATAGCTATGATGAAGTGAGGCAAAACCTATTGAAATACGGCCCCATGCCAGCAGCAAATAATCCAAGACGGTAAATGCAAGAGATTTCAACCGAGGGTTCATCCCAGTTTCCTGCCAAGCAGTGAAGGAGTAGCCATTGCACACGCATTTTCATTTCAAACACAGTGATTTTTATTTCAAGATTGAATCTGGCTGCAGCATCTCCCTCAGCTACAGTGTACTCATTCAGAATAACGGATATAATCTTATAGGAGCTTGAGGAAAAAAAACACTATGCTAAATTACTCAAGCAGTGTTTATTGGAAATGACAGCATCAGGCGCTTTTTCAAAAGACAAATTTGCATTTCCTCAGCCTGCTGTAACTGACCTAGCACATAATGCAGCATAGATTTGCTGTTGATTTCACAGAAACAAAGTGATTAGATTAGGTTTCTTTAGGTGAATTTGAACAACAGTTTTGACTGATTACATTTTTTTCACCTGAGAGGATTCATAATGCTCAAACTGTCTTTCATGTAGAGTAATTGACTTCTGCATACTGATATTTTTCTGAACTTTAAAGGGTTTTTAAAATGTAAAGCAATGGTACTTATGTTGATATTTTTCATCCGTGACTGACAATTTTGGTAAGTAAAAAGATTTATAATAGACAGATGAAGTAAAGATGAACTCAAACATAATGCTTTGTTTTTGTTTGTTCTTGGATAAGCTAAGAAAATGTCAAACAGGATCTGATAAACATATAAAACAAATTCTTAATTTAAAACAAGTCATCACTGTCCGATCTTATATAAGCTCACAGATTTTTGTGATTCATGCTCAGCGTGCCCACACCGTGGAATTCACAGTTGGTTAAAACACTTGTTCGAAGGTGTCAACAAAATAAACATTGTAGCACAGTGCTTGTTTTTAAACCACTGAGTCTTGTTCTGAAAGAGCCTCCCAAGACCAATTAAATTGTCTCAGTCTGGGGGAGTAGAGGAGGATCAGGCCAGAGTGCTGCTCCTGATGACACAATATTTGGAAAGTTTTATGAATAAAAGAGGAAGATGACACCAGTTTCAGTAACTGGCTGATGTTCTTTTTTTGTTTGTAATGTTCCTAATGTTTTGATGGGTTTTCCTAGGAGCATCTATTCCCATTTTTTTAAAAGCTCACTGCATTGTTGCTCACCTTTTAAAGTTATTAACCAAAGGGGTATTCTCTTTCAAAAACAACTACCGTAATTTTCGGACTATTGTGCTCACCTGAATATAAAGCTTTTCATGTTGTAACATGAACATTTACACAGAAAGATGTTACACAGAAGATTTCTTTAGTTTTAATTTAAGACGTGCTTTTTTTCAAACTCTGCCTGAAAATCAGCAGTACAGATACCAACATGGGATCAACACAAATAAAACACAGCACAAAACACGACAGTAACATACCTGGTTAGAAAATAAAACATCATTTAGCCTACCAAAAAAGTCATTGGTTGCCATCTTCATCTATCTTCCTTTTGCACACTGAAGCCAATGAAGTCATTTTATTCAGTGTCTTTCTCCTCTGAAAGCTTTTGTCTTCTTTTTACACTTCTTCTCTCTGCCTCCTCTAACGTCTTACCATCGACTCATTGATGCCAAGCTTATGTGCAATAGTCCTGTTTCCTTCTTTCACAGCCAGCTCTACTGCTTTTACCTCAAAAAGCGCATATATGCATTTCTTTGTGTTTTCCATGATGAGGATGTGTGCATGAAAACTACCAGTAGCGTCTTCTTTGGCGCATAATCTTTCCCCAAATGTTTCTCACTTTAACTACTAGGGTGCCCACCGGAGGCCGTTAGCAAGTAAAAAATGTATAAGTTAGCTGCAACAATGCAGTTACTTTTGACAGATTCCAAAGTGGATTCTGAAACCTTGTCAGACATTGTTTTCCCATCAATATAACTCGTATGAGGAAGAATCCAATAAGCACCAGATAGAGTAAGAGTTTAGGTTGTGATCAAACCAATAATCACCAAGCCATGTTGAATACTGCAGTTGATGGCAAGTTGTAAGAATCTGGTTATTCTCCTGTTTTAAGTTCATCTGACTAGGTTCAGTCCAGGTTTCCCAATTGTAAATGCCATATGTTGCTTAAATCACCTCTACAAGTTTTGTAGAATGCCGGTAGAGTGGGAGTGTATGTAGTTTGGCATATGTATGAATCCACAAACAGATGAAAACACTTACCCACAACAACTTTTCTCTGTCTAGCTGCAGAACAATGTGAGATTTTTCTTTCCGTTTCATTTTTGTGGTCACTGCATCTAGTGTGGGCTATATTAGCACTTTTAAAGAATCAGGATTATTGTCTCGTTTGCAATACAAATATTTGGGATGGAACTAGAGGAAAAATACATCTGTATAAACGTGGTCTAGAATCTTAAAACACAATAAAATAGCCGTTTACATCCTTCCAAACTAGAGGCTATAAGTCTCATGCTAACTTCAGCATTGTGTGGCTGTAGTGCTGGAGGCTGCAGCAGTTCTGCTGGTACTTGCAAGGATTATTGTTAGCAGTTGCTTCTTAACGGAATGGATTAATCGTGCCATATGGTTCTCATAACAACTTGGCTCGTTGTGGATTTTGGATAATGAAGTCTGTCTATTTCAGTTTGCCCCGGTCCTTCACAAACCACTTTCAAAATATTAAGTTATCATCAAATTAATCTTCATTGATGCAATGTTTTTAGACATGTGGCTCAGACATTTTGTAGCAGCCCTACAGGATACAAATAAACCCTAGTAAAGACTTATGTTAACTGAAAACATAAGAAAAGAACAAATATATATTCTCAGCTGTACTTCACTCAGTTGATGTGCTTCGTTTACTTCGCTCTTTTTCTCCTTATGGGCATATATGTTTTCTGTCATATGATACTCCTGCTTGTGCATGTTGTAAAATAATGTATTAATGTAGCAATTTGGTTGAAAATAAATTAAATACCTCAAATGACAGTATAACTGGTTATAAATTTATGAATACATTTTCAGCACATTTTGTTGCTGAATTGATAAAAACAAAACTCTTCACGTTTGAACCCATGGTATTTACATTTTTTTACACAGTATATGGATGGATGACAAGCACTTATGCCATTATGACTCATGAATCCTAAGATTAATGTGAGGAAGTAAATGTTCCACTCTTTTTTTTTTTTTTAGCTTTTTTGTTCATCATAGTGATGATCTACAAAAATGCAAACCAATTCACACTCATGTGCAACTTTGGAAGGTACAGCTGTTTCAGTTGCTTATTATCACAAACATTAAATCATCCAATCACGTAGCAGCAACACCAAAGGATTAACGTGTTTAGATGTAGTGGAGACAATTTGCTGAAGTTCAGAATGGGGATAAAAGCAGATTTAAGTTACTTGGAAGGTGGCATGGCTGTTTTTGCCAGCATTTCAGAAACTACTGATCTACAGGGATTTTCACACAACCATCCCGTGACTTACAGAAAAAGGGCCAAAAAAAGAAAACAGTGTGAGTGGCAGTTGTGGAGAGAAAAATGCCTTGCTGATGTCAGAGCTTGGAGGAAAACAGGTAACGTGTTCAAAATGATAGAAAAGCAATATTGACTCTTATTCCTACTTATTCTTTGCCTCTTTGAACATAGCATGTAGGTGATAAAGTCATGTGATCTTTGATTTTAAATATAAAATAACTAATGTTCACAGTCACTAAGTTGTTGATTTTGGATCATATTTTACTTAAAAATCTATAACCCATAAACCCATAAGAGTAAAATCTGCAGATAATAGCTTTCTTACTGCCATTGTCAATGAGTCTGAAGAGAAAATAAAACGGCATCCTTAAGTTTTAATGTGATCCTAGAGTTAATAAAATTCAGCATTAAATGCACGTCAAGTTGATACTGTTGATACTGTGACGTTATGATATGAGAGTGTGACTTCTCCAATGTATGACTGCTGGAGAGATGTAGAACAGAAGTAATTTTCTCGCTTGTGTCACTCAGAGAGATGAGAACAAAGTAGTCAGTGTGGAGCTGCACTCTAATTGTCTCTCCAAAATGAAAGAAGGCAATACCTAGAAAATATTGATGTTTATGTTAACCTAATGCTGAAAGTCTGTACTTTTGATCAGAACATACATATTTTTTGTCATACCTGGTATTTTTCCTTTGTTCCTTTTACACATCGTTCTCATATTATTCTCTCAGTCACTTATTTACTCATGGAAATTAAAACAATGTTTATTGTAGACCTATGCAAGATACATTCTTATTCTTCATAATTAACATCAGGTTCAGGTGAACCCAAGCTCAGCAATGTTTTAACTGAACACAAGGACACTTGGCATCTGTCTAAACAAAACTATAAAAAATACTGTACCTGCTGTTGGCTTCCAGCCACTCTTTTAGGATTTCCTTTCCTACAAATGCTTAAATGTCACAGTATCAAACTATGTCAGCACTACCATGTCAAAATACTATACCTGTGGCACTGCTGGGAATACATAGCACACGAAAGTGTTTTAGTAGTTCAAATAAATAGTTTATTTGGCCTTTGGGAAACTAAAATTTTGCAAACGTTTTTGTCTGAGCCAAAGTAGAGTTTTAACTGTTGACCTCTGGGCAGAACAACACATTAGTGTTAATATTGTTATTGATTCTTTAAACATGTTACATATATACTGAATATTCATCTTGTATGAAGCCATTAACTTAACAGCTTTTATACTTTCTCATATAACTTACATTTATTATGCATTCTAAAAGATGAATATACCCTTTACAGTAATTTGCAAAACCATGGATACTATTGTTTTCATATTTTGTCACAATAGAACTTCAGTGTAATTTTTTTAAAGTTTTCTGTGATAAACCAACACAAAGTAGTCCATAAATATGAAGAGGTAATAATAGTTTTCAAAAATTGTTACAAATAAATATCTGAAAAGAGTTGCATGCATTTCTATTCAACTGTGAATTTCTTAGATAAAGTTCAACAAAGCTGCCTTCAGAAATCACCTTGTTAGTAAATCCAGTTCACGTGTGTATTTTTATCTTGGTAAAAATTCAGCTGTTCTGTGAAGGCCTCAGGGGCGTTAGAGAACATTAGTGAACATACAGCATCACAAAGGCCAAGGAAAATAGCAAACGGGTCAGGAAAAATGGTGTAAAGAGGTTTAAGTTTTGATCATCTCACAGAGCACTGTTAAGTCCATCATTCAAATTAAAAAGAATGGTGCCACACACCATGTAGGAGACATAGCAAACATTTGGAACTAGGTGCCTCTTGGCCTACATGCAATACACTGTTAGGAGGAAGACTAACACTAATGCTATGGTAATGCTGTTTTGCAATAAGGTTAGGGCAAAAAATGTGAAAAACTGGTACAGACATCCCCCACACAACTTGCAGTTGTATTACCAGTGAAGAGTTCTTATATGAAGTATTCAAGATAAATGTAAATCCCCCCTTTTTAGGTTATTTGCATTAAAAACTTTAAACGTATGTAAAGTCTTCCTTCAATTTCATAACCATGCATTATTTTGTGTTGGTCTACCACATACAATAGTGTAAAAAAAAAGTATGGGGTATAAATACTTCTGCAAGGCTCTGTGAATCTCAAACTATTTTTTGTTCTCTCACTGTGATCACTACTGACCCATCTCTTCCTGTCTTCTGCTTTTTCCCCACTATGTTTACCTTTGTCCAGTTCCCTGTGGTGGAGTATTAACTGAACGTCGAGGCACCATCCTCTCCCCTGGATACCCCGAGCCATACTCGAATTATCTGAACTGTGCTTGGAGAATATCTGTTCCTGAGGGAGCGGGTATACAAGTGAGAACCTTTAAATTTAGTTTCCCTCCCCCCCATCACACATACTTAAAAATAATAGTTTTAAGAGAAGATTCTTTATTTTCAAATGGACTACACATTAGATATTTTTTTGTTTTACAGTTGTATTAAGGCTGTTTTTTTTTCAGATCCAGGTTGTGACCTTTGCCACGGAACATAACTGGGATTCACTGGACTTTTTTGATGGTGTGGATGGCAATGCTCCAAGGCTTGGGAGCTACTCCGGTAAATCTGCTATAGCTAAATTTTAGTTGTCAGGTCCCACTTGAATTTCAATCATATGTCACAAAACTCTAGCAACAGACAGATGTGGTGAAGGGGCTGATGACATTTGGCATGTCCTTTGAGAAGGCTGTCTAAGATTCAGTCTAAGAAGTAAAGAGAGAGGAGGAAAAAATCCTTCTTCGTCCCAGAAGGCCTGTCTTTGCGGCAGATAATTTCATTATATGAGTCCCAGTTCAGTCAGGAATTTTACAAATCTAGCCTTGCCACTGGGCTCGCATGAATGAAAATTGTGTACTTGCCACATGGTAACCAACAAGAAGGACGCTGTCCCATCATTTCAGATGCTAAATCCTACTATAGGAGGGACTGGTGCAGCATAATGAGTTTCGCAGCAATATCAGTTTTATGAGATGAGCTGTCAAAATTTTCAAGAGGTGAATATTTCTTTTGAACAAAGCTCTTTAAATAGTGGAATAGCTCTCTTGTACAGCTCCAGCAAGGCAGAGCAGATATGCAGAGTGAAAAGGTTAAAGCATTATAGATTGTTAGAAATCAGCTTTACACTAGCCTAAACCAATATGCATTGTCATTACGCTGCATGCTAAAATCTGCTGGCAAACTTTCAAAGATGTGTAACTGAGATTGAAAAAGTTATCCCTGACGTCAGTGATGCCAAACAAGAATTTCATACTGTTTTCTTGTTTCAGGGTTTAATTTTTTTGTTCTCAACCAGTTTTAGTGCAGCAACAACAACAAAAAAAGAAGTGTAAACTCGTTCAAATGAAATAATTTTTGTCGACATAGAACTCTAAAGACAACATGGGGCGACTGTGGCTCAGGAGTTAGGAGTTCGTCTTGTAACCGGAGGGTTGCCGGTTCGAGTCCCTGATCTGTCTGTCTCATTCGGTGTGTCCTTGGGCAAGGCACTTCACCCTACTGGTGGTGGTCAGAGGGTGGCGCCAGTGTCTGATAGCCTCACTTCAGTCAGTGTGCCCCGGGGTGCTGTGGCTACAATGTAGCTTGCTATCACCAGTGTGAGAATGTGTGCGTGAATGGGTGAATGACTGAATGTAGTGTGAAGCCCTTTGGGGTCCTCACGGACTAAATAAAGCACTATACAAGTACAGGCCATTTAGCATAACATTTCATAATAGGTGAGTGGTGCTTCACTGGTATACACGCAATACTGGCTTGTGTTTTACCACATAACAGACATTCTCTTTATTAAAAAAAAGTCACATGACATATGGTGAATTGTAATTATACTTGACATTCAAATTTTCATAGTTTCTTATAAAGAGTAAAAAGAGAAGGCCACTTGAAGTCAGAACTCTGGGAAGTCAAGAGACCACCAAACAGCCCTGAGTATAGTATCCAACATGGCCTCCATACATATGTGGGGAAGTTATTTTCTGTTTGGAAGTCCTAGGCATAAACCTTTTGTTAGCAATTCGCACTGGCTCTATTTCATCACAGCAGGGGTACAAATTTTATTACACAATCTCTATTTTAACATGTTTCTTTTAGCATCTGAACGAATAAAACACAGACAAATACATTATTTGCTTGTGTTGTTTTATAGTAGTTGGGAAATGCCTGTCAGCAAATCTCTGGGGTTTTCCCACTGACAATTAGAATCTGCTCAACTGGGTGTGATGTTATTCCTGGATCGGAGCGCCAATTTTCAAGACAAGTTGAAGGCATTAATACAAAACTGATAGACAGCTGCCTATGACCAAGTGGGGCAGGGGAAACAATCCCTTATACTTGATTCGATCAGAGATAATACATGCCCTCTCTGGCATCAAATTGAAATTAATCTACAACACAAGAATTGAAAAAAGTTACATTTCGGTGAAGTTGCATCATAAAACGTTGAAGTTGAAAATCATGTTATTGCTGTTATTTTCTACAATCTTATAATAATATTGTGATTTGCTTTTTAAAGGTAATTGTGGTTTGCAAACTTGAATGTAGACTAGATTGAGCGTAAGTGCATTCTCTATATTTTATAACACAGGTACAACAATCCCCCAACTGCTGAACAGTACATCCAACAACCTGTACTTGACCTTCCAGTCTGACATCAGTGTATCTGCTGCTGGTTTCCACTTGGAATACACAGGTATGAGAGATGTCATGTTTGCTTGCTTGTCACTTTATCTTTGTTCACCTGCTGTAACTTGCAGCTGCTGCTTAGGGGTAAAAGAAATAAGTGGTGCTGCTGGTCTGGATAGCACAGTCAGTCGTAGATGTAAAAGTTATGAGCTGGGAAGTAGAAAAGAGAGTGTATTTTTTACTCTCTTTATAGTTTAATTTCCAGTCTTTGTGTCTGCATCTTTTCAAATTCCAGCCTGGTATTCCCCAATGCTTTCGCTTTTAAATTTGTGCATAGCCTCAAGTTACTGGACTCACATCCCTTTTCATTTACGACCTGAATTTTCTCATCGTTCAGTGGGGTATTCATTCAGAGGCTTTTTTTTTTCCAAAAGGAGCATTGTGTACTAACATTTAGAGTGTGGCAGTTCCCTGTGGAGTGACTCATTTACTGCATCCCCTCAAGTCAAAAATTTGTGCAAATGAGAATAAGGGTGAATCTTAATAAAACAGTCCACTGTTATTGACATACTAAGTGCTATTTTTTCCCTTGTGTATTCGTCAGTTGGATTTTAAATCAGTTTTTTCTCTATCTGCTTCTCCAAAAGTCCTATGAGGTTTTTTTATTAACAAAGTACTTTTGAAAATTTACCTTTGTGGTAAATTGTGCTGTAAACTGCTGACAGTGATGTAAACAGTAAAAAAGTCATACCCAATTGAAAAATTAAAACCACAGAACGTATGAAGTCCATAGTGTTCAGATATTATGAGGAGATGAGAACACCAGAAAGACATACTGGGACTTGCCTCCCAACACTCCTGCTAACACAACAGCTGATCTCAGTTAAGTTTAACATATTTTCACAAATGTGTTCCTGGTGTGATGACACGTTATCACTGAATATGCCCTTATTGTCAGCCATAAAAGTCCCTCAGCGACACACCAATTTTAAGAATCACTTTATTATCAGCATATGCCAAATTTTCTATTGCACGGAGATATTTAATAGTTGTAGGTGTCTACCTATTTCCCTCTTGCTCACAACACCAGTTGGTGATAATCATTTTGGTGCCATGTTTCTCTGTTAGTTTTCTTTGTCTGCTTTTCACTTTGAAGCTGCTGCAACATATGGGTGCAAGGTCCTTAAAATTTATAACTTTTTACTGTACAAATTCATTTCCTTGCTGTTGTAGCTATGATGTCTTCTCATTTGACACACTTTTCTCTTCACTGTGCTTATTCAGGGGGCTGTTTTCAGATAAGTTCAGTCTTTTATAACATGACTGTGTATCTATAAACAGTTGTTAAACCCACAGTTGCTCATTCTTAATAATTAAATAACACCAAAAATGTGTGGCTAAAGTGATATTTGTGTCTGGTTATGTTTAATTTGTATGTGGGAGAAATTCTATCTCAGAGTGAAATGAATAGAAATTAATCTCCTGAACCATTGTGTTTAGCCCAAAACCACAAATGCCACTGTCAATGGCTTCATTTATCACCTAAAAAAGAACTAGCTTTTGGATCTTTTGTGAGTTGATTTGCTTAGAAAGCACAGCTTTTGCCTGCAGGGTAAGGGAGCGTTTATAAATCAAGAGATTTGGGGTTTATTGAAAATGTCTTTGGAATACCAGAAGAATTAATAATTTGAGAGGCTGCCATAGTGTTTTAATCTTAATTTACTAAAATGATAACACATTTCTATTTGTTCCACCAGGCCTACTGTCTTGCACGTTTTAGTTGTTTCCCTGCTCCAGTACACCTGATCCAGATAATTTCACTAAATCCTTAGCATGTCATCAGCTTCTGTAGAAACCTGTTAAAGACGTATTTATTTAAATCAGGCATGTGGCGCCACAGACACATCTAAAACATGATAGATAATGGGCCTTGAGGACCAGAGCTGGGAACCACTGATCTGATTGGAATTATGCAATAATATTGTCTTGCTAGAGCACAGGATAAATAAAACCAAATGTCCTGTGTGGTTTGGAAGGGCCTTTTATATGAAAGACCATTTCTTTAATTGAAATGGCTTCAGAAATAAAGTATGATGGAATGGATGATATAGTATTGTAGTCATTTGACTGCTACACCTTTAAATACAGAACTATGAATAGATATGTTTATGTAAAGGTTATTAAATAAATTATTTATAGATAGCAGCTCATTTACAATGATTTAACTGATCTAAAGACAATTCTTTATTTAGGTTTTAGATTTATACACCTGCGTTATTGCAAACGTAAAGAAGTGTAGTGTGGTGCTTGCAAAGGTTCATCTTTTCTCTCACTCTAAACAATAGAGCCATTGTTTGTAGCCTTGCACTAATGCAATGTGACCATCATGACCTTTTACGCAAGGCAAGACTAATTTATTTGTATAGCACACTTTAGGAACAAGGCATTTCAAGGTTCTTTGGGTGATTAGGGAAAAATACAAGTGGCAATAAAACAACAATAAAAACAGAGAACAACATAGAAGACATACTACTGTTATGACATTCCAGCTCTTATTAATAAATTATTCAAAGGCAGCTCTAAACAAATGGTTTTTAGCTTTGATTTAAAGGAACTCAGTGTTTCAGCATCTTTGCAGTCATCTTGAAGTTTGTTCCGGATAAGGGGAGCATAGAAACTGAAAGCTGCTTCTCCATGGTTGGTTCTGATTCTAGGAATGCTGAGTAGACTGTAATTAGAGGACCTGAGTAGTCTAAGGGATTGGTATAGTCGAAACAAGTGTTCAGCATACATTGGTGCTAAGCCACTCAATGATTTATAAACTAGTAAATGTATTCTGAAAACTATTGTCTGAGCCTTTCTGGTCCTTGGGAGGACACCAGCAGCAGCGTTCTGCATCAGCTGCAGTTCTCTGATTGACTTTTTCAATAGACCTGTGAGAACACTGTTGCAGTAATCCATCTGACTAAATATAAATGCATGGATGAGTTTTTCGAGTTCCTGTTGCAACATTAGTTCTTCATACCATACCATACCATACCATACCATACCATACCATACCATACCATACCATACCATACCATACCATACCATACCATACCATACCATACATTTTATTTATAATGCACTTTACAAATGACAAAAGTCAACCAAAGCTGACACAAAGTAAAACATAAATAAGAATGTAAAACAGAGTATAAAACAGTAAAAACTTTAATCTTAAAAATGTTCTTCAGGTGATAGAAGGCTGACTTTGTGATTGCTTTTGCACTGTATATTTTACTATAAAACATTTACATCCAAATGTAGAAAAATTAAAGATAATTTAATATTGGCCATTTGACCATGTCATTCTCTTGCACTTTTATGGTGACATCTTGGCATAAACCTGTACATTGATTCCACTCTTTGAAGCTTACTGACATTAATCTACACAAAGTTGTAATCAGGTTAAGGTTTAGACTATGATTGTACCATTGCACCTGCTTGGTTCTTTACTTTTTTAGCCATTCTGTATTAGATTTCCTTCAGTCCCAGAAATCATGATTTAATTTCAGTTGTTTGACAGATAGACTTCGGTGTTTGGTATTTTAGTGAGAATCTCATACTGATTTGTTGTTCTTTTGTCAGTTGGTCCACATTATATGGTTTGTTTCCATATTGGTCTGTTGTTTAAAGCTCATTGTCCTAGAAATCTTGTAGTTTCTAAGAAGTGAATATTAGCATAAACCAAAGCAGTGCTTCTACTTTGTGTCAGTCAGATGGTGCTACCTCTCTCAGAGTAACCTCTTTAGGCTGAAACAACATTCTTGGGGTTTACCCAATAATGCAGACTGTGATCTTATTTTTACTTTTTTCACTGAGGATATCTCTTGCAAATCTTCTTTATGCTAAAACTCAGTCCTTCTTTTCTGTTACTAACATTTATTCAGCGATGGTCTGGTAACACAAATGCTTACCTAGAGGTAATTTAAGGAAAATAAAGCATTTTAATAAACAAGGTCTGATTATGTGGGGCATACATTCTAAAATACATCGAATGTAAGGTGTTTTAAGAAACGTATAGGAACATAAACTTTAGGTTGTTTCCAAATCATGGTCCTGTAGTTACATGTGTTGTTAATTTGTGGTTTTAAACAGCTATTTTAAGACATGGTTAAAAACAACAACATTCCTTTCATCCCTATATGCCAAGCCTGAAAAAAAAACCTGATAGAGCATGCATGTATGCATCACCTAACACTGTTATTTACTTTGTTGTGTCCTTATATATTCTTTCTCCACTGGCTGTTTTAAAAGGTTTTTACACAACCTACTTTTGTTACATTATAATACTCCAAATACTGCGCATAAAAGTAAGACAAATACTACAGGGAATGGTTGAGACCCAACCAGTAAGCCATCTGATTAAAAAAATCCCCTTTGTGTACCGTAATTTGCGGACTATTGAGCGCAACTGAATATAAATGGCACCAGCTAAATTTTAAAAGAAAATAAATTTTGTACATATATAGGCTGCACCTGATATTAGCCGCACATTTTCATTTTGTAACATCAGATATTTAAACAGAAAGATGTTACACGGAGGTTTTTTTTATTACCACCGCCAGGAAGCAATATTTTCGTGCCCGTCTGTCTGTCTGTCTGTTAGCAACATAACTCAAAAAGTTATGCAATGGGACCAGGAACAACTGGTTACATTTTGGGGTTGCTTCGACATGAAGCGCGTATCCACGTACCGACCAGCGGTGCTAACTTTCACTCCTCTCTGTGTCAGAGAGCTCACAAGCGGCTTCCCTTGCGCAGGAGCCCCGAATCTCCACTCTCCCCTGAAAAAGCACGGTCATACGTCTCATTACCAGACATTTTAATTGGAAAAGTTAAATAAGTCAGAATTAGAAAACAACTTGGGGGAGGGGGGGTGCCCCTGGCAGAGGTCTGTGCTCTCTGGTGGCTTTTCTAGGTTTTCATTTAAGATGTGCTTTTTTTTTCAAACTCTGCCTGAAAATCGGCAGTACACCACCAAAACATGTCTGGTTAGAAAATTAAACATACTCTAGCCTACCAGAAAAGTCATTGGTCGCTATCATCGTCTTCCTCACTAAAGACACTGAAGTCATCTTCTTCAGTGTCTTTATGCCCTCTGAAAGCTTTTGTCGTCTTTTACACTGACTCAGTTCTTCCTGCTGCCTCCTCCAACGTCTCACCATCAATTCATTGATGTCAAGCTTACATGCAGTAGCTCTATTTCCTTCTTTGACGACCAGCTCAATTGCCTTTGATATAAAAGCTGCATTTCTTCTGTGTTTTCCATGATGAGGGTGTGTGCATGAAAACTACCGGTAGTGTCTTCTTTGGTGCATAATCTTTCCCCACATGTCTGTCTCACTTTTGTGCTTCCTGCTATAGTGCCCCCGGAGGCCGTTAGCCTGTAAAAATCTATAAATTAGCCGCATCGTTGTATAGGACGCGGGTACCAAGGCGTGTGAAAAAAGTAGCAGCTTATAGTCCAAAAATTACGGTAATTGCTGATTTACCAGTCACAGAAACCATGTCTATTGCCCATTCCCACAACATCTTAGGTGCAGAGCATTTAAACCATCCTTCCAAAGGCCTCCTTCACACTGGATTAGTATCAGTAGCCTCAGTAGTCTCAGAAAAAACATCTTCAGGTTTCAGAAAAAGCAGCATCAAACCAGGGGTCGTGTTAACCAAATATGTTTTTATTTGACTGTTTTTTTAAACAGTGATGGAAAAATCTGAAGAGCATTGGTTATTTTGACAGATTGCAATTAACATCCCGGACTACTTAGACTCGCTGACATTTTCAACTTCACACACGGAGTACAGCTAACTAAGTCAATCAACAAACAAAAAATACTGAGTTATGGTGTGTATCTGTCACTGCACTGTATAGAAACTGGCTGTGACAGAGTACTGCTGCTTAACCACTTATGCAGAAGGAGCGATCAGGAAAGCCTTCGTTCAGAGAGTCTTGTCAAAATCTGATCACTTCAATTAAAGAAATGTGACCCCTTTTACAAAACTTTGGCCGAAGTGCCTCTTAATTCTAGTCAGTGTAGCAGCAGTGCACGGATTCAGCCACCATTATGCAGAGGCAGTTACACAGTTCTGCTCCATGTTCAGGCCTCAGCACATTAAATGTTTATAATTATTACATGTAGCCTTTGTATTGTAAAACAATTTAGCTGGGATCTGACAGTGGTGCCATCTGCAGGAGTCTTGTTTCTGACGACATATTTTCTGAGACCTTTTTTTCTAAGATTTGTTTTTCTGATGCTGTTTTTTCTGAGACCTGATGGCATTTTTTCTGAGACCTTTTGGTCTGATGTCCCCAGTTAAAGGTATGACAACTTTTTGAATGAAAAGCTATGTGTTTTTTCTATGGTCTGATGGCTGAGGTTGTCATAAAATGTGCACCGTACTAGAGGTGAAACATCATGCATAAAGTTGTCTTCTTGTAACAGAATCAGACAAGATGCATGTTAATGCAGATCTAAAGAGGACCATAGTGTTGCCATGCATTGTTGCCAGATTGTTGTTAGTTAGCAACATAACTCAAAAAGTTATAGAAATGGAATGGGAACAGGAACAAGTGATTAGAATGTGGCGAGTGATCCCATCTTTTTGGGGGGATCACCCTTTTATAGCTATTTCTGTGATCATTTTTACACATGAATAGAATATATGCAATAACATAAATTACTAGAATTAGTAGGGCTAAATACACACAAGGTATCAACCCCGTTGAACATTTAAGGGTCAATAAAAGAAGCTCATTTTTTCTGTATCATGACAATATATATATATGTGTGTATATATATATATATATATATATATATATATATATATATATATATATATATATATATATATATATATATATATATATATATATTTTTTTTTTTTTGTTCTCCTTCTGGTCATAGGTAATGGATATTACTGTCAGACACCCCCACTGGCAAAACCACTTTCGCTCAATTTTAGATTGCCAGTTTCACATCAATGTTCAGTTAATGCCAGTAATAGCATGGCCATTAAAAATAGAAGAACAGCGTTGAAAATATTAGTAGTCTCTATGTGTATTCTCTAGCGAACAGAAATCCTTACTTTAACTCTAAGCTTTGTCAAAAGGCTGAGCATCTGTCAGGCCTCCTCAAGATGAACCATCTTATTTCCAAGTCCTTCTCTAATTATAAAGGCTGCTAAATTTGAGAATAGTTGTGAATGGTTAAAGAATGACAATGTGACAACTGTTACTCCTACTCAAGTTTTATTTAATTGTTGAGCTGTTAATATCTAACCCACGGTTATTTTTAACAGTACCTCAAAGTGTCTATTAATTATCTTTAGCTTGAGTTATGTTTACCATGTTTATGAACATTCAGTTTTTCATAACATTTGTGTCCTTTTTTTATGTTGCATTTTACGTTTACGTTGCCCTAGCACGGATACAGTATCTGTGACACACATGGCTCAGAATTAATTAGCTAAATACAGTTGGCAAGGCTTCCTGTTTAAATACCATTTGTGTTTATTAAGGACGGGACTCAGTCCAAACAGGGCTGCTCATGCAGGGACATGTCAACTTTCTGATAGCAGGAGTCCATACCTACAAAAATGGGAAGTTATTAGCCAAAAAAAATCAGACAGTTTCATTGGAACTTTTGCCATATGTTAGTGGACACTTGTTCCTAACCTAAACAGCGGTTTAAATGTTAATCCTGCAGTATAATGCTAAATTATGGAAATTAATGCTGAAGGGGAAGTGCTTTGCTGCAGCCATGATTTTGTTAAAAGCTTCTGGACAATGTAAGAAGGTCTTAGAGGATTACTTAGTTGATTTCCAACAAACGGAACACATGTAGATTCAATGTTTTGTTCTTTAATTATTGAGAGAAAACTCCAGCCTTATCTGGCAAACACATTTCACCATTGCCTGTGCTATTGGAATAAAACATCCTGCACTTCTTTATGAAGCAGTTTGCTACTTTTACAGTAGAGTGCAGTTGGAAGGGTGGCTGTTCCTTACAGTGGGGACATATGGTAACTACATAGAACTGTTTAATTTATAGCAGCCTTGTAGTTTGATGTTACACTTGCTCATACTATGACAGCAACTTCACAGTTTCATGACTTGAAGAACCAAATCTCCTTGATAAGTAATATTCATATATAAATCATCAGTTGAAAAAATCCTCATGTTCTTCCTTTGCACCTTTGCAGTGGCAGTGGCTCTTCTTTAGCTGAATTATTGCATGTGGATGCTTTCATGGACCTCCATACTCTGTGCCCCTTTAAGTTACCATCACCTCCCACACAAATATTTTAACTTCCCCTAGGTGTTGAGTGGAGTCATGCTATTCTGCTATTTTCCGCTCTGATGAGTTACCTTTCTGTTCTGAATATTGTATGGCCATATCTGCTCCCATGTTTACAGACATTTCATCCACCTACTTGTTTAGACTTGTTGACGCTCTGAGTGGGTTTGAATGAGAGCGTACAATCATGTGCATTTTAATGTCTTTCAGTGAGATTTACATCTGTTGCTTGTTCCTACAAACAAAACAACAGAACACTGTAGTTTTTATGTGTTGCTGACAAAAATCATGTCCAGTTTTCATTCTCCATTATAATAACACATATTTTTTCCACTTTCTAATTAAAATTGAAAACATTTTTGTTTTAATGATAACAACAGTGAATAATAACAATGTTTTGGTTGCAGAGCTGTTTTGTGTATAAAGACAAATGAAACAAACAAAAAAATAAAAAATCAATCTTAGTATAAGCTAGGTTGTTGCTTTTGCCATAGTTTTTTACACATCAAAATACACTAGTGCATTATATCACAAAATATTCAAAAGTTATACCAGCTGCATTCATGTTAATGATTGAGAGGGGAAAAGTCCTGATTCACTGTTATATGGAATTATTGACTCATTCATTCGAATATTGCAACTGTTGAGATGCCTTCATGATCATTCACTGTGTGTATATAAAAGATGAGTCTATTCAACAGTGCTGCAGTTAAACAGAATTTTAATATTATTTCAAAACAAACATAACATTATAAAAGATTAAAAAAATGTACGCTCTTTGCCATTTTACTCTAGAGGTTACAGTGGTTAGCATTGCTTAAGCAGTCTCTTTGGGAATTCCCTACAGAATGTAGACCCATATGTTAACTCCAAAACCTAACATTTCCAAATTATACATATTGCATCATAGCTAGAATTTTGCTCTTCATGAAGATTAAAGCTGAGCAACCTTGTGTTAAAATGTTCAGCATTCTGATATCTGTTGCTTCCTGCAGCTGAACAGTTGATATATTTTTCTTGTAAACAGTTCTTAAAAGGGGTGTGGCACGTTTTTCTCAGGCAGACAGAACAATTCTATGGTACAGTACAGACATAATTTTACTGTAAATCGATCCGTAATTTCAATAAATAATATAAACTACCTTTCTGAAATTTGCACTCACAACATGTCCGAACAAAATGCCTTGAAATTAGTCGCATATCTCTGTAAGAGCCTTGGCTCTTTCGGCACGCTGTCTTCAACGTCATCACAGCATTTTCCTCATGGGCACAGAGCATTACCGTTCAGCAGCATGTTGAAAAGTTGCAACTAAAGTTGCAATGGTTTTATGTGTGTTTTTTTTTTTTTTATGTTGTGCCAATCACTTGAAAATTTATTGGAATCTAGTCTTGAGGTCGGTCGAAACAGTTTTTAATCCTAAATAACTCAGTGGATCTAAAGAGTAATTGAAAGTACAGCTCCTGTCATTCACATAAAAACTGCTCTCCTGAAAACTTGCTGTTCGCTGCTGATGTCTGTGCGTCACTGTTTACAGCTGATCATTTTCTTATCGGACATACACAAATTACGTAGGTGACCCATTTTGGATTCAAAACGGCGAATTTCGCCAACAGGTGATGGATTTTCATGACTGGAATGAGGAAACTGTACCCCATAGCACCTACATTGGCAAAATGAAAATGTAACATGTTTTATTCTCGATCCATTTCACATTCAGGGAGTGTACATGATATGTGACGCTGTCAGATGAAAAATAATGAAAGGGAGAGTCACAACTGGTAAAAGTTGTAGTAAACTTGCATTAATTGTATAAAATTGCAAGACGTGGAGAATTTGTGGGGATTGGCTGAATTTGCGTTAATAGTTACGATCGCAACATTGGGAATTCCTGGAGGGACTGAATAATAAACATGAGCTACAGTGATTTAACTCTGAGTTAGCCTAAGCTAATGTTGTTCTAACAAGCTGAATCAGAGCATTTCCGCTTACGGGAATTGGCTCTGAAGAAATACTCTTGAGAGGGGTCTTTGCATCGTTCTTCAACGTCAACTTGCTTACTAATCCACTGTCAAATAAACTTTTGTTCTGGAAGCAATCTTCTGTAAAATGGCCGGCACAAACGAAGCAAATCTTCTTGTCAGGAGAGTCGTTTCCAAAAAGGAATTCCAACCATTTTTGACAAACAGCCTCACTTTTTGGAAGACTAAAAAGAAGGCAGTCGTCCTGGCATCCAAAGATACATTTTCTCCAAGAAGGCATTGTGCAATTTGGAAAAGTAAATAGCTATATAGTAGTAATATCCGCAGGTGCTAGCTGATTGCTGTTGACCTGCTGCTTTTCTGCTCGGGGAGCGGGGGAGGGAGGGCTTTGGAGAGATATGGGCGGTAATCAAAATGTTGGGGTGTTGCTAGTGGGTGAGGGCGTAACTCGGAGGAATCAGGCGTTCAGCGCTCAAAATGGCGGCCGCAAGAGTTTCCAAAGATTACTCAAAAATACATAAATTAACATAAGAAACACTTTAGGCATGTTTTTAAGGAGGGAATTACATAACAATGTGATGAAAAGCTTAAAAAAGTCGATTTCATATGCCACCCCCCCTTTAAAATTTGTACTCCACTCAGTCACAACTATTGCACAGTGTTTTTGTCAGTGCATCCGGGTAGCTCTCATGTATTCATTCACTGATTGGAAAAAATATCACTTTCCATCCTATTTTGGTCACCAGCTGATTTCTCAGTGCATCTCTGCTGTGAACCTATTTTAATGGAACATGAGTCATTCAAATGGAAATAGAATTATAAATGTAGGAATACTAAAACAAAAGGCTGCAAGATAATCTCTGCCTTTATTTTAAAAGGTCACATCTGAATTTAACTGTATATTTGCTTTTTTTGTCTTTGTAACTGTAAATGTTGGTTTAATTTACCTAAAATGTCCCACACTCATGTAGCTTAAATCATAACCATTGCTTTTAACCCAATAGAACACTTAATAAGTCCTTTCAGTACCTGGCAAGTGAGACTGTAATCATTTTTGTTCAAATAGAACTTAATGCTTCTGTCAAGCATTACTTTAGAGATCTCTTTGTAATTTCACTCTGATTGCTCAGATCACAGTCAGATAGACTTTGTGATTACATGCACAAAGAATAGCTTTATGCTTTTCCCTGGTTTCTAAATGGTACAACTGCTGTTAATGAGGAGGATAAAGAAACAAGGCTTAATTGTTGTTTAATTATAAGTGCATTTGATTCTAACGAACCCAGTTGTCTCCATAGATGAACACAGATTAGTTATACCCCAAACATTTCGATGGCATTTACTAGGAACAAAGTGGATCTAGTTTCAGTTTAATTTTTCTTGTTGTATGTTATGCAGAAGAATGATCGCTGTCCACACTTGTGTGTTGTGACTCTGTCATAAGCAATAGGTTTGGATTCGTGCCCAGAGCCGGCGCCTCCCAGTAACGGCCAAAAAGTGGGGGATCGCTACACTGTGGGTGACATGGTCTCCTTCCAGTGCGATCAAGGCTTTTCTTTGCAGGTAGGTGAAAGCATGCATGGCAGATTTTTGCTTCTTTAACATATGGTTGATGATTCATATAAATTAGCAATTTTAAATGAGTCACTTAAAGCGGTGTCCTGGACAACATCTATCATTATGTTTGGAAATGTGGATGCACAAGTAACTGTCCTTTAATTTACCATATGCTTTCAACAGACTTTCTATTGCTGTTTATACTTTGCTTTAATGTTTCCCTGCCACCATGTCAGACTTTAATGTGTAAATGTGTGTATGATACAAAGCGGCTTTTGCTTTTTCCAATCCTTCTTTAGTAGATACTATAGTAGAAGTGTTTTGAGCTATGCAACTGTCCTAGGCCACAGACGATGGATTGTGAGAGCACTCACCACACTAATCCCACACTGATTTTTTTCTTCCTGTCTTGAGCATTCACGTTATTTTACATTCTCTCTGGACCAGTCGGAACTAGAAATAGACTTGAGGGCACTATTAAATGCAATAGCTGAGTCTATTGAGATAAGTTGTGTTGAGTTTTAAAAATATACATCAATACTTTGAAAAACATTTTTTCAAGTATGATATTAGTGTTAATATTTTATCTAACTTTTTTTCAGAAAGTAACTAGCATGTATAAAAAAAAAGCTAATATCACTGTTGAAGAGTAAGCCTGTATTGGACACCTCCCCTCTCTTAGGCTGGGGTGTTTATTCATTCTTTCACAGGAAAAGGTGTATCTCTTATATTTGGATCTAATCTAACCCTATTTTCATAATTGCATCGTTTCCATGCATTTCCATTCCAGGACAATATGCAGCCTTAGGTAAACAACTCTCAAACAGGGGTTTTCTTTGCATTTGATATTGTGGCACAGAATATCTTCATTGCAATTGACTTTTTTGAGACATTTGGACAAAAAGATTGTGGCATGAGCATCAAGATGTAAAGATGCTATATATACAGGACTTACACACTGATGCTATGGAGTGCTACTTGTATAACATAGCAATAATAATATATACCATTGTTAATAAATCTCATGCTAAGCCAAGCAAACAGAAACATGTCTGCATTGATAAAAATTCACTCACATCAGTATGCCCATTGACGGAAATGGCTCCAAGTGGTCCACCCATTTCTTGGTTAAACAAGCTAATTATTTGACCCCTTCAAGCACTCATTCACTGTAAATATAGCATTCAACTGTAATTCCTAAATGGCTGAGCAATCAATAGGTATCTAATGTAAAGAAAGTAAGACATGTGAGGGATAGGAATGTGGTTTATGTGGGGACATTTTAATCTGTAAAGCACTTTGAGTTGCAATGTTTGTATGAAAAGGGCTTTATAATTAAAGATTGATTGATTGACATGACACCACAGCAAAAAAATCTTACTCTGTCCTGACTATGACAGACTCCAACTTTTACACCCTTTATCCTCATGCACATGCGTACTTTGCAAAATTGGGACATCTAAAGTGCCAGGCATACTTTGTTTACTTGACAGGACTTAATCTTCAACAAAAAGTGCTTCATCAATTCTCTTTTAGTTCAGTAAAAAATTGATTTTAGGCAATGTAATTATATTTGTATACCACATTTTCAACCACAAGGCAATCCAATGTGCTTTACAGGATTAGGTGATATAGAGTAAAAACAGCTCTAAACAGATGGGTTTTTAGCCTTGGTTTAAATCAGCTCAGTGTTTCAGCAGCTTTGCAGTTGTCTGGAAGTTTGTTCCAGATAATGGGAGCATAGAAACTGAAAACTGCTTCTCCATGTTTGGTTCTAATTATAGGGATGGTGAGCAGACTGGAATTTGATGACCTGAGTTGTCTGGGGGGTTGGTGTAGTGACAACAAGTCTTACTTTGGTGCTAAGCCATTCAATGATTTAATTACTAGTAGGAGTATTTTGAAGTCTATGAGTCTACAGGGAGTCAGTGTATAGACTTTAGAACTGGGGTGATGTGCTCTACTTTCCTGGTTCTAGTAAGGACCCAAGCAGCGGTGTTCTGGATCAGCTGCAGCTGTCTGATTGACTTTTTAGGCAGACCTGTGGAGACACTGTTGCAGTAATCAATCTAAATCTAAAGATAAACGCATAGATGAGTTTTTCGAGGCCCTGTTGCGGCATTATAAGATTTTAGATAAACCAATACATGTACCAAGATAAAGAACAGTTTGACAGCAGCTTTTGGAAAACTGAAATACAGCAATTAAAAGCTTTGGTAAATATATATGTTGTTTTTTTTTACTGCACATTTTTTAAGCAGTTTCTAAATTGTTTTTGTTTTCTTGAACAGGGTAATGCATATATTACCTGCATGCCTGGCCCCGTCAGGAGATGGAATTACCCAGTACCTTTGTGTATAGGTAATGTATTCTTCTATATATAATTGTGCAAATGATTCAAATGAAGTTATAATGTGTGTTTAAAGTATCAAACATACTCTGGCTCATTCTTTCCTATTTTTCCACTCAATGTTTCTTTTTGGCTCGTTTACCCTTAACTCCTCCAACTCACCCATACACAAGGAAACAGTAGATCAGTGTACTATAAAAGGAGGACCTTTTTGTATAAACCCATGCAGCAGTTTCATTCTAAGACTGGGGTAAGGAATGATGCTTGGGTGCTGTTGATTTAGAGGGTAGATGTTAATAATTTTGTGCTTTCCACTTGAGCTGAAAATCAATAGGACTTTGCTTGAATTCTGTTCCTCCCAATCAAAGTTTCTGGTCTCCCTGACTCTTCCCTTGATGTAAACTGCCACCATGATAGAGTTTAAATATTTCAAAGACAGTGCTGTATATTCTCTTTTAACACCTCATAGTGTTTCTGCCCACCATTGTACATGTAGCCTACTCTTCCAGTTGCTAAAACCACTGACTACAGTGCCAGCATGTACTCTGTTTTCCCCACATAAATGTCCTCTGCCTCCGGTCTTAAGAGTTAAGCAAAGCCATAAATCCCAGCTTGCTGTTGACAGCCATGTTCCGAGCTGCACGTTCACTTGTTGGTTTAACTCCTTTGTTGTTTAATGCACATAAACTCACTCAAGCACCCCAGGATCAGTATTCATTTTGTTGCCTATGAACCCACATCAAAGCGGTTGCATGCCCCTGCACAAACAGAACAGCATCCTTAAAAGTGCTTCTCCTCTCCTCCTTTTGCTTTTTCTTTCATTTCAAAAACACAAGTAGGTCAAGCAGGATGCCCCCACTAGCAAAACACTTTTTTTTTAACTATATTAGTTATTCACTCATCTTGCCTTGGCTCCCAAATTCCTTAATAACATCAGCAATACAGGGAAATGATTTAGCAGCCATCTAATAGAATTATATGCATCCTGCTGTTTGTGTAAGGCTTGGTATCTGTCACAGGTGAGTGAGAAACTAAGATGAGTGTAACCTTCACAGCGAGCTTAAGTGTTTTCCGGCACAGAGTCAAAAGCGCCCAGAGAGAGAGAGTAGCATAATCACATTCATTCTTGAGCAAAACTGTGTTGGTGTGTTGAATATCATTGATTTCATTTATTACGATTTGAAGCACCGTCAAGCAAAGAGTTTCCCAAGTATGTTTGCATGAATGGCCTTATGGAGCATCCTCCACTCGCTCAAGAAGAGATGTAGCCCCAGTAGAAATGTACAAATAAGAAAGCACACTCTACATAAAATCAAACTTTCTTTATTTATATAGCTGGCACACACTCATACTTTTTTGGTACAAATCCTTAGCAGCAATGCATGCACCGGAATTGACATACACACCCAAACATTAGGACGATATGCTCGTTGCCCTTGCTCCATATTTAGCTCCCTAGTCGTTGTTTTTCATTGTTTTCCTTTTGAGCCACTGTGTGGAAAAGTGACATGTTCTTTCTCTTCGGCTGGTCTCCCTCAGCCCAGTGTGGAGGCTCCATGACAGACTTCAGCGGCGTCATTCTCAGCCCAGGCTTTCCAGGGAATTACCAGAGCAGCCTGGACTGCACCTGGAGAGTTCAACTCCCCATTGGCTTCGGTCTGTAACCCGCCCACTATCCCCCCTTCTGTTTTCCTTCCTCTACCTCTCCTCCTCTGTCGTTTTTTTTCTGCTAGTCCTTATGTTGTTTGGGCCTATTTTCTTTGCTTTGTTCATACTTCTCTTTTGTCTTTTCCCTTCTACTTGTGTTAAAAACAAGATTAGACAAAAAAATAATTCTATTCAGGACTGCTCATGATGTTGGTACTAAACTGTTAAAGCAACAGTTAACACCTTGACACATTGACAGGCAAAATAAATAAAAATGTGCAGATATACAACCAAAAAATCTAAACCTACATGTGTCCGCCTTTTTCTTTGTTGTATTCCTAGACTGCTGCCTATTGATCCAGTACTTTTTATCTTTTTAAATCTCCTTTCCATTGATGGCTTTATTTGATCTCATCACTGTTATTACTGGATGGTCATTGTCCAAATTGGGATTTTCTGTAGCAGGTTGCTCATCACTCTTGCTGCTGGAGGTCAACTTTTCTAGATTCTTAGGTCAGTCAGGCTATATTTTGTGATCCACTACCTTGATTGTAACGAGACAGATTTGATAAGTGGACACCTAGAGTAAAATATATTTTTAGTGTCTGGTCAGAGTCTCAAAGAACGGCATGAATGTGTAGAGTGTGGAAGGAAATGATTATTTAAAGAACAGGCTTTTTTTTATTTAAACTTTACCTTGTCTGGAAGATTAGGGTGACAGAAAACCTCTCAGAAGTACCTTGACTGGATATGTATTTTTGTTCTATATTGCTGAACAGAAAACAATGATAACATTTGAAATTGGAACGAGAGCCAGTGGGAAAACATTGGCACTTGATTGGCTTACTAATGGTGTGATGTAACCACTGTGTCACTGATATTGGCATGTAGACGATTTTCCATGCTGTCTTAGTTCAGCCACAAAGAGCTGTCAAACTCTACTTATAAAATCTGAGCTAACAGAGTAATTTTGCAGATGTTGATCCACAATCCCTCACTTTGACTTTAACCTCTTCTTTTTGCTATTTAGGGATCCACCTGCAGTTTCTGAACTTCTCCACAGAGCCTGTTCATGACTATTTGGAGGTGCGCAGTGGGACCCTAGAGACAGGAACAGTGATAGATCGTTTCAGCGGCCCCATGGTGCCCAATTCTCTCTTTAGCACCACGCACGAGACCACTTTCTTCTTTCACAGTGACTATTCCCAGAACAAGCCTGGTTTCCACATTGTCTACCAAGGTAAGAACCAAACATTGGTTTGTTAAAATTAGTTTTTGCAATAGCACCAGGTGAAGTGGAAGAAGGGTAAAAAGCCATAATTTAGAATATACCTGAAAAGAGACACTGTGAAAAAGGATCACAAGAATGAAGACAGTTGATTCCTCATGAATGTTTTCTGAGTAATTAAGTCTATATTTTGGAAATTTAAAATTTTTGATCTTGGATTAAAATCTTGATTAAATATTTTCCTGCTGTGTCTTCTGCTTGGGTTGTAGAAAATGTTAAAAAGGAATTCTTATGGATTTCTTTTGACAATGTCTTTATTCTTGCCACTTTTCCGAAAAGGCCAAATTTATTGAGTGCACCACCAATAATTGCTACTCCTTTAGAGTTTCTTTAAGCCTCTTGGGTGGCTCTCTAAGTAGTGCTCTTGCTTAGCCTGTCAGTTTAAGTGGACAGCCATGCTTTGGTAGTTTAGCCGTAGTATCATTTTTCATTTTTTTCATTTTAGATGATGGATTGAACAGCATCCCCGTGAGTTTAAAGCTTGGTGAATTGTTCAATTTATACTGTATATAAAAGATTCCATTACATGCAGCTCGGCTCTATTTACAAATTTGGTGACTTCTAAAGGCACCTAGTGTTTTAGACAGAGGTTTCAGATTTAAAGGTCTCATTCACTGAGAAACCGTGTAGTACTTGTTCTTTTTTAATACAATCAGTCTCTCTGATTGCATGCTTTAGCAATAGAAAGGAAATAGATGGCAAAAATGAGCGAGTCAGAAAAAGTCAGTCCCTTCTATGTCACAGAGAAAAAAAGTATTCATGGTCTTGCCTACTGTACCTTGGCTTGCAACCGGTCATGGGAAAACTATTGATTTTGCAGCCAGGAATGAGCAAAGCACATCCCTGCTAGTAGAATCAAACCGTTAGCAACTCTACAACACGGCAGAACATGTTCGGGCTTGTGTTATTTGTGGACATAGACATCAGCATTGCATTTTTTAACCAAGAAAGAGGAGGTGAGGAAGAAACTATTGGAATTTGTTATTTTTGGAACACCACCGATGAAGTAAATTAAGTGAGTTATTTTTTCGAAGGCAGTATGAGTCGCATTGCTGTTAGCCAATTAAAAGCGAGACGTTTGCTTATCAAGAATACTATTGAGTAAGACTCGTAATCCTGACGTTTCCCCCCACCCACTCCTCCGACAAACTGCAACCTCCTGATACAGGAGCGCCAGAGGATTTTTTCCACAGAAAACGACTCACAAGGCCGGCATTCAAACTAGAGATCACAACAAGTTTTCTGAAAAAACGAGGGAATGAGACCTTTAAGGGTGCTAAACATACTGTAAATGTGCACCATATTTTTCAGATTTTATTTTCATTAACAACAAAAAATCAAATCATAGAAAAAGTCCTGTCATAGTTTTCCTTCCACTTCAGTTATACACTTTTTTTGGTGAGTCATATGAAATCCCTCCCAAAAAACTTTTAAGTTTGTGGTGGCAATGTGACAAATATATAAAAGTTCAAGGGATTTGCAAGATACTACACTTTATGTGATGTAGGGATATTTGCTTGCTAAGAACTGATAAAATTTTTTTTCACAGCATACGAGCTGCAGAGATGTCCTGACCCTCGTCCATTTCGCAATGGCATAGTGATCGGTCAGGACTACAGCGTTGGGATGACCATTTCTTTCGAGTGTCTGCCTGGTTACACTCTTATCGGAGAGGCCTCTCTTACATGTTTGCATGGAGTCAGCAGAAACTGGAATCACCCCATACCTCGCTGTGAAGGTGAGAGCTTGCTGCTATGTCTTATAAGACGTATTTATGTATTCCTGTTCGTGACGTTCATCACTAGAAACAACGTTAAAGACCTAGCACTGTGTCTTTTTGATTGTTGAATCAGAACCTGAAAGTATATCAGTATTTTCTCCAAATAATTGCAGTTTTATTTATGGATTAAATTGTGCTTTTTTGAGATTAACTTTTAATGTGACAGCTTCAAAATTTCAAAATTTATAGTTTAATATTCAATCATCTTTGAGAAATTATATAAAGTCTTCAGACAGGGACTAAAGTAGAGACATACTACTCACAATAAGTTAGGGATATCGTGAGAGACTCAGTGGAGGTCATACATATGGTGCTTGTTTCACTTCAGAGATTTTTGGATAGGGAGGCAATTGTATTGGGGTGATAGACACACCTCATTTTGTGTTTTCGACCTAATGGTCTTGTTGTGTACAGTGTGCCTTACATATTGGGGCCAACACCAAAATACTAAAGACAACCCTTTTCAATGTGGCATCAATTTCAACATTCTGTGGGTTTAAAAAGCTGGTATTGTCAGTAAGTCATTCGAACTTCATCCGTCAAACAGCCATTAACACACAACGTCACTTAACACACGAGCAGCGCCTCATGGCCATAGCATGCCTTCAGGTCGGTGGCAGCCAGTCAGATGTTACACTTGAACTTGGTGTTCTCAAAGTGTCATCAGCAGACTTGCATCAAGACACAAAACTACTGGCAGAGTTTGTGACAGACCCAGAAGTGGAGCCCCACAAGTGACAGATCGCAACGATGACCAATACCTAAGAACCAATGCACTCAGACATCGTCATGGAACTGCCACACAGCTGGAGGCCCATTTATGTGCTGATGTGAGGGGTACTAGAATTTCCAGACAAACCATTCGCAACTAACTTCACCGCTTTGACTTTAATGCCAGACGACCATTGCAGGTGACTCAACTGAAACCAAGACACCGCCGTGAACATTTGCAGTGGGCACAAGACAATGTGACCTGGACAGTGCAGCAGTAGTCTACTGCCCTGTTTACTGACGAGTGTTGGGTCACCTTGCACAGAAATGATGGTTGTCAGAGTTGCTGGAGAAGGCGAGGTGAGCGATCCGCCGAGATCAAAATGATCCCCAGGGTTAGCTTTGCTGGAGGAAGTATAACAGTCTGGGCAGGCATCAGCAGTCAGCGCAAAACTGATTTGGTTATTGTAGTTGGTTCAGTCACTGCACTTTCTTACCTCAGAGACATCATAGAACCCATCATCGTCCCCAAATTCCGCCAGCACACCCCCAACTTTCTGTTCATGGATGATAATGCTCCACCACATCGTGCCAGAATTGCCACACCTCGAATTCAGGAAGTCGGGGTGCCTCATATGGTATGGCCAGCAATGTCCCCTGACCTGAACCCCATAGAGCACATTTGGGACCAGGTGAGGTAGAGACTGGATGATCGTACCCCACCTCCACGTGACCTGGCAGAACTGCGTTTAGCACTTGTGGAAGAGTGGAACGCATTGCTTTAGGACAACATCATGAGGCTGGTGAGAAGCACGAGACGTCGCTGTTAAGCTGTCATTGCGGCAAATGGTGGAAACAACCGCTACTGACATTGTCAGTTTGTGTTATTTGGGGCTATCCTTGTTATTGTCTACATTTTCGGGGTAATAAATATTACACTAATGAAAATGGTGTTTCTTTTCATTCATTATTAGTAATATCAAAGGATACTTTTACGTATTTCATTAAAATTCAGAGCAAATAGGAATAGCACTCATATAAATAAAAATATCCCTAACTTATTGTGAGTAGTGTATATGCCATTCCGTCAGAAAAACCTTCAATAAAAATATATTTGAAGTGATTCTTTAAAAAAAAGAGTAAGAGTTTCTATGACTGCTTGTAGTCATATTCTTTATTCTGGGAGATAAAAGCATCTGACTCACCAAAAAGATACCACCTCTTTGCTGAAAAATAAACATTCAGCACATTATAATGAGTTGTAGAGCCTTTGCTCCACAAGACCCCTTTTACAAAACTTGAAATGCTCGGTTACATTGTAAATCTCAAAAAGTCTACTCAGATGTCACTCGAGTGTGCTAAAATATCTATCATCAGACAAGTGAAGCAATGAGGAGCAATTTAGTTGAACATCATTGAGTCTCCATTTTTTAGGATCTGTAGGTTCTCTTTTGCTTCTTGCACATCATACCTGACAACTTAAGGTAGTGTTTTTAATTTAGATCATGTCTCAGGAGGTTTCATTTTCAAAGTTATTTGGGGTATCAAGTTGTCAGTGGCAACTGATAGGGATACCCACTCTACATTATCTCAGTGACAAACCAAACCATGCTTTTATGGTTTGTTTTTATCAACAGTTATGGACAATACAGCCATAAAAGCAATTTTTACAACTGAAGAAAAAGGGTGGCTTTCTATTTTTTATTTATCATTATTATCTACCTTTCCTCTCCTCAGCTCTCTGTGGTGGGAACATAACATCCATGAATGGTACAATTTACTCCCCTGGACACCCTGCTGAGTACCCACACTTTCAGGACTGCGTGTGGACTGTAAGAGTACCTCCAGGGTACGGAATCTACATAAATTTTTCTGTTATCAATACGGAGTCCATCTATGACTACATCACTGTTTGGTGAGTTACAAATTCTCCTTTAGCTTAAATTTATTCATTGTCATTCTACATCACACACAAAAATGTTGTTTTCTATGACCCTTACTGCCAAGAACAATGAGTCTTTCTCATGTACTAGCAATGTTTAGAAGCTGTGTAAACCATTCAAAAAATTTTTTTTTACAATACTGGTTATTTCCTACATATCTTTAAAAGTCCTCTTAAAGGTGAGTGAGTTAATTTTCACTGCTTAGATTTTCCATGTTCCGAGTGCTGGAAAGGTAGTCCATCACTCATGGTTTTGCTGATGGGTATGTGTCAACACTGTCAAAAAGGAGACTTTCCTTTCCTCTGGAAGCCTGTTCAGATTCTGAATATATCACTGTCTTAAAACCACACTCCCAGTGCTACTAGGTTGTTTAATCTGCAGGGGAAATGGTTTTGGTTCCCCTTTTGACATTTGTTTTACTCTGATCTCCGTTTGAACATGGGCCATAGAGAACTTGTATGCACTGATGTTTTAATATTTGTAGGTCTTCTGGTAAGAACAAATACAGTGGCTTGCAAAAGTATTCGGCCCCCTTGAACTTTTCCACATTTTGTCACATTACAGCCACAAACATGAATCAATTTTATTGGAATTCCACGTGCAAGACCAATACAAAGTGGTGTACACATGATAAGTGGAATGAAAATCATACATGATTCCAAACATTTTTTACAAATAAATAACTGAAAAGTGGGATGTGCATAATTATTCAGCCCCCTGAGTCAATACTTTGTAGAACCACCTTTTGCTGCAATTCCAGCTGCCAGTCTTTTAGGGTGTGTCTCTACCAGCTTTGCACATCTAGAGACTGAAATTCTTGCCCATTCTTCTTTGCAAAACAGCTCCAGCTCAGTCAGATTAGATGGACAGCGTTTGTGAACAGCAGTTTTCATGTCTTGCCACAGATTTTCGATTGGATTTAGATCTGGACTTTGACTGGGCCATTCTAACACATGGATATGTTTTGTTTTAAACCATTCCATTGTTGCCCTGGCTTTATGTTTAGGGTCGTTGTCCTGCTGGAAGGTGAACCTCCGCCCCAGTCTCAAGTCTTTTGCAGACTCCAAGAGGTTTTCTTCCAAGATTGCCCTGTATTTGGCTCCATCCATCTTCCTATCAACTCTGACCAGCTTCCATGTCCCTGCTGAAGAGAAGCACCCTCAGAGCATGATGCTGCCACCACCATAGTTGACAGTGGGGATGGTGTGATCAGAGTGATGTGCAGTGTTAGTTTTCCGCCACACATAGCATTTTGCATTTTGGCCAAAAAGTTCCATTTTGGTCTCATCTGACCAGAGCACCTTCTTCCACATGTTTGCTGTGTCCCCCACATGGCTTGTGGCAAACTGCAAACGGGACTTCTTATGGTTTTCTTTTAACAATGGCTTTCTTCTTGCCACTCTTCCATAAAGGCCAACTTTGTGCAGTGCACGACAAATAGTTGTCCTATGGACAGATTCCCCCACCTGAGCTGTAGATCTCTGCAGCTCGTCCAGAGTCACCATGGGCCTCTTGGCTGCATTGCTGATCAGCGCTCTCCTTGTTCGGCCTGTGAGTTTAGGTGGACGGCCTTGTCTTGGTAGGTTTACAGTTGTGCCATACTCCTTCCATTTCTGAATGATCGCTTGAACAGTGCTCCGTGGGATGTTCAAGGCTTGGGAAATCTTTTTGTAGCCTAAGCCTGTTTTAAATTTCTTAATAACTTTCTCCCTGACCTGTCTGGTGTGTTCTTTGGACTTCATGGTGTTGTCGCTCCCAACATTCTCTTAGACAACCTCTATAAACAATAAACAACAATATAAAGGACCAGCTTATTAAATAAAAAATTCTCAAGCATATAAAACCACACAACACAGATTGCACCATATCATTATTTGGACCAAGCTAAATTTGAAATGTTTTTGGCGAAACTAAGTATACCAAAGAATAAATCCTGGATATGTACAAATAGATATGGGTAGTTATTGGAGTGTCATAGTATGACGACCTCCTGTAAAAAAAAAAAAGAAGAAAAAAGATAAATACATTTAACGACCCTCAGTGACCTGATTTAATTTTTTAAATGTAAAACCTAAAAAGAACAATGATCCTCACTACTGTGCAACAATATAACATGTTGATTACAGCTATGATATTTTCTTTTAATTTGTTATATATTTTGTTATTTCAACTCAAAGATTTAAGAATATGGAATAAACGTTTCGTAAATGTATTAGTCTCATCAAATAAGGGTGGCTATTGTTCAGAATATTGTATGTTTTTGCTGTTCTACACTTTATAGAGGAACACAAGTGTAAAAAGCTGATGTCAGCAGGTTAGATAGGCTATCTGCTTGGTAAGCCAGCCTTTAGTGAGCTGTTTAATATGGTTAGGGTTAGTAGTAGGTTCACAACAGTAGTATCACAACAATGTTACATTAATACGAGTGATGTTGTCCTCAATGTTTAAATTCAAAGATACAGTGAGGTTGATATTACAGCAGTGATCAAATTCTAAAATTATTACTTTCACACTATGGTAATAATGCTTCACTTTCCTCTGTATGCTGGATGCTTGAAACTGAAGTGTACTGACGCACAGCTTACTTTCTAAATAATTTGGATTATAATTGTCTGACTACTTGGGGACTCTCATAAAGCATTGAAATTTCTTTCTCAGGTGATAATTTAAACATTTGAGATAAAAAAATTATGAGATGCAGAAATCACAGAAAGGAAATGGTGTGTCAGCATCTTGAACTAGAACATCACTCTACTCTCTATACAGCTGGGAAAAAACTGATATAATTTAATGAAATACCTTCTGGTATCTCAATGAAAGGAATTTAACCTATATGAATGATATACTGTTAAATCTTTGTATTTTTGAAGCCATACCTTTCTAAAACACTGTAACGCCATAACATTTAAAAGGGTTCTACTTTATTTTAACCATTTAAATTACATTGCAAATAAAACAACTCCTATGTTTAACAAGAAAAAACTGGAAAGTAAATTAGGTATTCACTTGCAATTCATGACTATATTGTGATGCAAACTGAAAAGTTGCACAGAAGGGATCTAACAGCTGACAAAGTGCTAAGGCCAGAGGCCACTTGGACATGTTGTGCTCACAGCTTGTGATACGACACTGGGATTAATTGAGCCAACAAGTATTCAAAGATTTTGACCCTCCTTGACATTTGTGGCCTCATTTCTTTTCCCCTGACTTCCCCCAAGAACAAAATATATTGTCACACAGAATGTGATTAACTAAAAGAAACCAAAGGGAATTTCAGTTCTCCTGTCTGTCCAACTCACAAAACTTCTGCTTAGCAGGGGGCATCCCAGTGAGTGTTGCAATAAAAAGACAGAAATGTGTATCAGCACAAAACTTCCCGGATTCACTTGGGATGTTTGTTGGTTTGTAGAAACTTCCCCTGATAACAGACAGCTGTACAGCAGTAAACAATGCTACCTTCTGTCTGTTGCTTCAGCAGATGCCTTCCCCTCAGTCTTCCCTTTACCTCTCTGTAGCCTGTCTGATGAGTAGTAAGCCTCGGGGCGTTATGGAGCTCTCCCCCTGGGTGATAAAGAATAAAAAAATGCCTCACAGCACTGAGGTCACCATTCATACTTTATGCATAGAGAACTACTGGTGCTACTGGTTTTAAATGAAAGGCTGCATGAATAATCTGTCCCCTGATGGCAACATTTCATTTCCTTGCTCGACTGCAGCCTCCAATTTTGCTGATCACTCTGAAATGAAACTGACATAAGCTTTTTTTTAAGTACCTAAGTTATTAAAAGCACACATATATACAAGAACAGTATTTTGTGTACATCATTTTGCTGATGACGGCTAAAGTCCCATAAAGAGCCAGTGATAAAATTGCTTTCCCTTCTTGGCTTTTAGAAAGAAAGGATTTTCTTCCCATTTGAATTTCTCTGTTTGTTGTCAAAGAAAAATCACTTCTGCTTTGTTCTAAACTTACTGTCTTACAATGGTTAGTTGCCCCTTTCTTCTGGGGATTCTGTGTTTTGGAATCAGCAGCTAATGTGTGCCTGACAAATGGTTTTACTACTAATGGCAAGGTCTATCATTACCCCAAAGCAATTCACCTATCCATTCAGCTATTCATCCGGAATTGGGGACAATGTTTTGTCTCCATATAGGTCTCAACTGTTGCAACTCAGACAAAATATATTTTCCAGTACAACTAAGCAGCAAAAACTCTATATGAACAGTATAAAAAGAAAATGGAGATTGATTTTTATTGTAAAACAATTATTATAAGGAATAATTACTATAATTAAAATAATTAACAATAATAATTACTATTATAGTTATGTTACTTCTTTTGGCTTCTTGCAAGTTATGGAGCGGATATTAATCTTTTTCCAAGAGACAAACTTTCATATTAACTTACTCAATTTTTCTCTATATCATTTCTGCTTCCTACCTCTACCTGGATGATTGCGGTTTACCAACGGATTACATAATTAGGGGTTTACCTTAGGTTCCTCTCAGTCTGAGTTACTTGATCTAGCCCCTTAGGAAAGCACCCCGGAGGCACCCTAATTAGATGTCTGTGTTTCCTTGAGTAGCTCTTTCCAGAAAGAGTACTGAAGCAGCCTACTTTAAATTCAGCGCAAAAGATTTGGCTTCTATGAGCTCTGCCAGTGGCTTAGTTTCACCTTTGTCTAGAAACGCAGTATTTCACCCTCACACCAGACTTAATTTTTAGTGTTGTCTTTTGGTACTTGCTATCACTAAACATGTCTAAACATATTTTTAAGCAAAATTTGGAGCAAGAGCTACACGCTCTTGCAAGCGTGTTCATATCCTTAAGACATTTCTAAATTTTTCATGTTAAAACATCAATTTTCATGGTATCTTGTTAGAATTGTGTATGATCTAAAAAGTGAGTGTAAATATATATTTAACCCCTTCACTTTAATAAAATCCAGTCCAACTGATAGTCTTCTGAACTCACCTAGTTATCAAGCACAGTGCTGTTATTTGAGGGCTTCAGAGGTTTGTTACAGAATGCTAATGATGAAACAGCTTCATGAAGACCAAGCGAAACATTGGACAAGACAAAGATAAAGTTGCAATAAAGTTTAAAGCAGGGTTGTGTTTAAATAATATGCTTTTCAAAATATAAAATAATGCTAAGTTTTAAATATATAAATGAGTAATTTTTCTAATCCATCATCTAAAATGGAAATAATATGGTCCAAATGCAAAAGCGTTCATTTAACAGGCTGGGGAAGGAGAGGGTTATTCAACAAAAGCAGGCAAAAGGCCCAAGGTAACTCTGGAGAAGTTGTAGAAACCCACAGCTCAGGTGGAAGAATGCTTTGATAAGATAACAGTTTGCTAATGATACCAAAATTAGACACAATCTCTACAGTAAAACATGCTGGTGGCAGCATCAACCTGGGAGGATGCTTTTCCTTAGCAGGCCCATGGTTACTGGAATGGGTTGAGGGAAGGGTGGATGGAACAGATCATAGGGTGATCCTAAAAGAAAGCTTGTAAGTAATGACTCAGAGGGGCTGAATACATATGCATGCTAAAGTTGTTGTATCTGTAAAAAAAACAACCTTGAAAACAATGTAATTTTTTCCTTTACTTCAAAATTATTAGGTAAAATTGACTATACTTTGAGGTCGTAATGTGATAACTTGTAAAAAAAGAAAAGTTCAACAGGTATGAATATTTTTGGAACACACTGTGTATTCAAACAGTTTCACACAAGAGTACATTCCTGTGTGTTATTCAGGCTGCCAATGTTAAGCTTTTTATTTTACCTTATTATGGTGCAATGCTTTCAACAGTCATTTCACCTTTAAACCTGCTATACCGAATATGCAGAACAAGCTAGCTGTTCAACATAAACAGTCACAGAATTCTCACCCCTCCCATCTTGGATCATCAGTAGGCCACGCCTCCTGATATGGGAACACGCATTGCCACAGTAAACAAGAGAGCGAATAACACCAGTCGCAGTTTTCGTAAAGTAATATAGCGGAAACGTCTTTTGTTTTCCGTGACTTCCAATGGCGTTTTTCTTTTTGGGACTTTGGTAGTTTGTCCTAACATTGAGGTGGTAGCAGCTGGCTGTTTCTTCTTCTCTGACATTATTGATTGGGGAACCTCTCACACCAGTGGTGATTTGTTGCAAAATGCGGGAGCGTGTAATGAGTTGAGGACCCAGGTAAATGCGGAAGTGCACTTGTGTGGTGAGACAGAAAACCGGATGTTTTAATCGTTGGTTTTGGACCGAGCCATGTTATTGGCTCAGGTTTTTATTAAAATGTCATTTGAATCTGTGAAGCGCTTTGTGATGCAACTTCTTGTATGAAAAGCGCTTCATAAATAAAGTTTGATTTGAGATGCGACAGAACCACTTAATTTCAGACATTCTCCTTCAGGATCTTTTGGATGAGAGGGGAATTCATGGTTCCTTTTATCACAGCAAGTTTTCCAGAACCTGAAGCAGTAAAACAGCCCCAGACTATCACACTACCACCATATTTTACTGTTAGTACAATGTTTTCTTTCTTAAATGTGGTGTTACACCAGATGTAACGGGACACACACCTTCCAAGAAGTTCATATTTTGTCTTGTCAGTCGAGAGAGTATTTTCCCAAAGGTCTTTAAGATCATCAAGATGTTTTCTGGCAATATTGAGCAGGCTTCAATGTTCATTTTGCTCAGTAGTAGTTTTCGTCTTGGAACTCTGCCATACAGGCAATTTTTGCCCAGTCTCTTTCTCGTGGTGGAGTCATGACCTCTGACCTCAACTGAGGCAAATAAGCCTGAAGTTTTTTGGATGTTGTTGTGGGGTCCTTTGTGAGCTCCTGGATGAGTCGTTGCAGCGCTCTTTGGGTGATTTTGGTCGGCTGGCTGGAAGGTTCACTGTTCCTTGTTTTCGCCATTTGTGGATAATTGCTCTCACTGTGGTTCGCTGGAGTCATAAAGCTTTAGAAATGACTTTAAAACCTTTTCTAGACTAATAGATCTTACTTACTTTTTTTCTCATCTGTTTAGCTTTTGAGGATATTTTAGTCTTATTCACTTTGTCAGGCAGGTCTGATTTAAGTTATTTCCAGATTGAGAACAGGTGTGGCAGTGATCAGGTCTGGGTGGGGCTAGAGAAATTGAATTCAGGTGTGATGAACTACTGTTAAGTTATGTTTTAACAGGTGGAGCAATCACTTTGCCATGTAGTTTTTTTTCTCCCTTAATAATTCGAACCTTCACTTAAAAACCTCACTTTGTGTTTGCTTGTGTTGTCTTTGACTAATATTTAAATATGTTTGATGAGCTGAAATCTTTAAGTGTGACAAACATGCAAAAAAAAAAAAAAGAAATCAGGAAGGGGGCAAATATTTTTTTTTATTCCACTGTAATTAGGATTTTAAACAAATATCATGGCTTGCATTAGTGACTGTAGAAATCAGTCTCTCTTTGTATTTCCTTGAGTGTAAATCATTGACTTAACTCCAACATTTCCAATAGACTTCCAACTTTTCCAGACCCAGAACCTTCCCGGACAGAGTTTGAAAGTTTAAAGGAAAACAACAACAGAGCAGCTTTTTTTTATATAAATTCTACCTTCTTTCTATATACTGAAGTCAACTTCATGTCAGGAGCCATCTTACCAATGGTTTCTGAACTTATTTGAATATGAGAGAATTAAGACTGCAAGAGAACAATATAAGAAATGACCAGTAGCTGACAAAGCCTAACTCTCTGCTGTTCCAGCTCAAAAGAACAGTTGACATAGGAAAATTGTTTTCTTTGATTTTTTTAACATCTCTCTGATTATCTTCAAATTTCTACAACGTGTCTTCTATCAGAGCCAATCAAACTAAAAAAATTCAGTTTCTCTCTCAAACTCTCTTATTATAATTCATTTAGATGAAAGCTTTTCCACTTTTAGTAGAATAAACAATATATTTATTTTTTGTTGAAAAAAACACCCTTTCTCTAAAGTTGTGAAAATGAAATTTTGTTTTTCTAACTTCTCGTCTCACAACTTTACTCTTCATCAATATGCATCGTGGCTGATGAGACTGGGGCCATTTGGGGGAGAATAATAGACCTACTCTTTAATCCCAGCTACTATTTCTTTAAAAAAAAACATTTCTACTTTTGCTCTCCACCCATCACCTCTTCACCCATCTGTATCTCCATATCAGGGATGGACCCGACCAGACCTCACCTCAAATTGGGCAGTTCAGTGGCACTTCATTGCAGGAAGGTGTGTCCACCACAGCTAATCAGGTCCTCATCAAGTTTCACAGTGACTTCAGCACCAGCGGCTTCTTCGAGCTCCATTATTATGGTAACCTTCCCATTGATACCAGCCAAGAGCACACTTTGTTCTGCATTTCTGTATAAACTTATTCATTTGATCCTTAATATTCCTCATGTAAAAGTGAGCACATGAAGAGAGCCGAGAATGATTGCTCATCATTTTCTTATATTTAAAATTCCTTAATTTCCCATTTTCTTTTGGCTCTGTCATTCTTTTTATTGCTTCCATTTATGTACAATGAGAAATGATGGATGGCTCCTTATGTCTGTTTTTGTCTGCAATATAAAAGCGTATTTTGAAAGGAAGTTGATTAATAATAAAATATACCCCATCACAGCTAAATTAGTTATAGTTTTTGATGATCATGAGCACTGATAGGCAGCAATTTATGATCTTATCAGCTTTCAGTATAATGGAAGACAAAAGATATGTGGGGCCGAAAAGAAAATGTGCTTACACTCTCTCTGTGTATGTGCATAAATCTGTCTCCCTCTTGTTTGTTTTATTTTCCTAGTGCACATGTACACTCTTGTTGCAGAGTTCAATGTTTGTTCTCTTTCCAACAGCTTACCAGCTGAGAACTTGTCAGCCACCCCCTCCTGTCTCCAACGCCATTGTCCTAACCGATGATGACGAGTTTGAAATAGGTTTGTCTCATTTTATTTTGCTCGTGTACTGGCCTGGGACAATATGTAATAGAATCAGCTTTCTCTTGACGAAGGTGCGTGTGCATGGACAGCCAGCAAAGGACGAAACAGAAACAGGCATAACAAATGGTTTTCGTCTAAAAATAATTTATTCTGTTGGTAGATTTAGACTTTTCCTTGCAGTTTAAATGTCATTATGGTGTCTTTCTTAATTATGTTGATCATCTGAAACTTTTTTTTCCCCCTGTTACATATGTATTAGACCAAATGCATTTATCCACATTAATGAACCTAGGCAGGTGTTTTTTGTAGCCTTTACAATCTTATCCTATCTTCAGTGTCTGTGTCTCCTTCTCTCTGCTCATCCTTTTAAGTGTTCCCATCTATTCATGCTTCATGCATTAAAATATTAGTTTGAAGGCAGGGCTAATTAGATGTACTTATAAGCTGTTTGTGTTTTCAGTGCTCAGAAGTAATTAGTAAAGTGAAGTGGAAGTCATGTGGCCAGTGGCTGACTTACTTTGAGCCTTTGAATTTGTGTGTATTTTCGTGTTAGTGTGTGCTGTTGTGCAGGTCTACGGCTGTGTAATATAATGAAGTGCCTTAAGTTCTAGGGAATGTCAATCTTCATTAAGAAATGTGCAGCTGATTACTGTTTCCAGGGCTGTTCCTGAGGAGTGTTACCGACATGCCTGTGTGTGTGTGTGAGTGGGAGTTGGTGTGTTTTCCTAAGTTTGTGACTGCGTGGGTCGATGAATTGATGGATCTGTTTCTCATGTCCAATTTTTGCCTCTTGTGTTTGCGTTTGCATGATTGCTGGTGTAAACAACGCCACAGGAGACATTATCCGGTACTCATGCCAGCCGGGCTTCACCTTGGTGGGCAGTGAGATCCTGACCTGCCGACTCGGGGAGAGGCTACAGATGGATGGGCCGCCACCAGTCTGTCAAGGTTGGTTTTGCACAATGCGCGTTTATGGGTCAATGAATATGTTTTTGTGAAGGTGTTGAATGTTTTTATGTTTGTGCCTGTATGCTTTTTTATTTATGTGTATGTGTAATCATAATGTTATGAGTGCACTTGACACCACTCTGCCAAGGTTGGTTGCAGTCACGAGCACTCACTGTTGATGCATCATTTAACAGACAGACAGCCAGCAGGCCGCCCTCCAGCATTATCTCGGCGGCAAATAGCATCTCTGTTCTTCATCAGGATCAGGATTAGCTGGTTTTCTGGGACAAAGCTGACCCAGTCTGCTTAAAAATCCACATCTGACTGCTGAGGGTCAGTTTGAGACCAATTAATGATCAGCAGTTTTCTTTATAAAGTTTCTTTTTTTAACCTCTGAAATCTCCTAGCATTAAACTTGTGATCCCAGCCAGATAAAAAAGCAGAGCTGACAAATCCAGATCCGATGCTCATAAAACGGGTTAGGATGCAGCATTGATCATTTGGAACCTTTTTGCTCATACTTATCAGTTAATATTTCATAGCTGATGTGATACTTTGGTTTTCTTCTCGTGGATATTTGCTCCTGACAGTATTTTATTGAGAATATTACTGTTTATTTCCGTACATATATGAGATCTCAAGTAAAGCAATACACTTTCACACTGAATCAAATGGTAAATGGCCTGCATTTTTTTAACGCTTAATCAGTCAGTACACTACATTCAGTCATTCACCCATTCACACGCTAATGGTGGCAGGCTACTACATTATAGCCACTGACAGAAGCGAGGCTGCCGGAGACAGGCGCCACCTAGCCCTCTGACCACCATCAGAAGGGAAAACGTCTGGAAAACAACTGAGACGGACAGAGCAGGGATTCAAAGCAGCAACTCACTGGTTACGGGACAAATTTCTACCACCTGATCATTTTATTTACCACGCTAATATCGTCTTACACACGGTCAGTAAGAGGTTGTGCAAAGAGATAGAAATGGATAGCTAAAAAAATGTGTATACCATAATTGCCCTATCACTGGTGTTTTTCACATTCCTGTATTTTAATGGGTTAATATGTGATCAATCATGCAAAGTAGTGCATAAATGTGAAGTGGTAACAAAAATGATAAAGCCTTACAATAAAGGTGTATTGTACATTTTTATTCAACCCCCCTGAATTAATAGTTAAATATCAATGTTTAAATTGTTAAGAGTATATTTGGTAGGTTCCATATGTAGAGATTCAAAAATTAACAGTGACTGCTGGTAGTCATGTCACATTAGGGCATATCCATTTTTTTCTTATTTAGTTATCTAATTTTCCATGCTATCTAAACGAGTCAGGTTGTTGTTTGGTATAAAGATGTATTTATCTCATCATGGGGACTAAAACAGCAGATAAGTGTCACAAACAGGTTAGAAAAAATATTCTGACTGCCTTTCAGCCAAAAGAGGTGCACTCAAATGGGAATACTAGGAAACTGAATTTTTTCAGCTTATTTCTCTGAACTCTGCCAAAATCATCCAGCTCATATTAGCTGGAGTCCATATAGTGGTACTTTTGACAATTACCCACGCTCAAACTCAAGGGCTAAAATTAACCTGCCAAATACACATAGCCGATGTTCTTGACATCTCATTCTGTCCAAGAAACTCTCTAAAAAGTCAATTATAAATTATATTGAAATTATAAATAATTCAGAAAAGCCCATATAAGTTGTAGAATCATACAGATCCTATCCAGAAAGAAGTAAAACAAATGAATAGGGACTGCTTTTATTAAACTGGGCACTTAAACTGCTGAGGTAGTGAAGTGCACATTTTAAATAGGTACGGCTAGTGATAGACTTGTCTGTTTATATGTCAGATGGCTAATCATCTTGTTCGAGTATTTCCTAAAACTGGCCTCAAGGATCACATTGGCATAGTTAGCACAATTTTAGAGTCGGTAATTTGTTGCTTGACATTTTCATGGATCACCTCATTTTACTCTTAAGAATTCATTACATTTCCTTCCATTGGATATGTTATGCCCTTGTGCACCTCTAGCATGAAACTAATTGCTCTCCTTGGGACATGTAAAGTTAAACTTAATTTGAGTTGACCGGCTATTCACTAGCAAGAGACTACTACTGCGAGTTTGTAACAAAGACTATTTCCCGTTGCCGGCTTGGCGACAGGCCCAGGAAAGAAGATAATCCTATGCTTTTTGATTCCATTTTTATTTTTTGGTTGTCATTTTTATGCCTTAAAGACAACACTATCTGAAAGCGTATTCCTAAATATCCCTTGATTTTATGTATATCTTTTCAGGCTCTGTCGACATGAAAGCATATGAAGAATGTTATACACCAGCTTTAAGCATACATTTTCAAGTTTTTCCACAGATTGCCAATTGGATTTAGGTCAGGACTTTGACTGGACCAACCATTCTATAACATGAAGATGCCTTGATCTAAACCTTTCCATAATAGCTCTGGCTGTATATTTAATATTTATTACCTCCATTCCCTGTTTTTTTCTAATCTAAATTAAATCACTATCTTTTTTTTAGATGTATGAAGATTTCATTTTAATATTCAGTTCTTTATTATAAGCATGTGAGTATATCACCTTTTTATGTGCCCTCTATGTACAACCACATTCCCCCCCAAAGAAAGCTTGTACATTTCTTTTCTGCTCTCAGGGTAGCTTCTCATCCATATTACAGTACTTTATAGGCGTATCTTCTGAAGTAGCCGTATTGAGGGGGTTTGAAACATTTTAAGCCTCTGATGATTCATTTTTTAATCCCTGCACCGAAAGTTAAATTCAAAGAGTTTAAGCCCCAACAGGGTTCACTGGATTCACTGGTGTGTGTTGCCTGGCAACGTTAGTTTATTAAACAAGTAATGGAGAATATAAATATGAGTACTGCACACCTAAATGGGACTAGTCACAGCTTTGTAAATAGCAACCATTGTATCATGTTTATCTTCATGGAGGAAAGGCTACTGGGAGGTGATGTATGTAGTGTGTGGTTTTACATATACAGCAGTTCTAAATATGCAGGAAACCCTAAAGGTATTTTACAAACCCTTTGTGTTAAATGTTCTATGATCATTATAACTAAGCAAATGATTTACAACCCAGTTTCTTGTTTTTAAGTTGGATAATGTGATACTGTGTGGTGTTTTTATTCAACATTTTTGTGTCCCTCCGTAAATAATTTGCCTAATATCCTATTAAAACGTACATTATAAGAGAATCTTATTGTGCATTTAAACATATTTTTTAAGACCCGTACAAATATTTAGCTGACATTTGTACTAAAAAAAGAGTATTAACACTACAAAGTGTTAATAAAGTCTGTGAACAATATTAAATATATATATATATATATATATATATATATATATATATATATATATATATATATATATATATATATATATATATATATATATATATATATATATATATATATATTTGGTTAGCTAAACATTTATTACTCAAACAGCCATTGTGTCACAAAAACAAATAATGCCCTTAAGATAAAACACACAGATTATTTAGTTACTATTTTTTAGTTACTACTTTATTTTATAGTAGAAATTTAACAGTAGAAATAATTTTCCAACAGCAGGATTAGCAATCTTAGAAACGCACACACTTGCCCGGCATACAAATAACCCAAGCGGTTGAAGGTCATACAAGCTACTATTACATCAATGTGGCATGCCTACTTTGATGCTGGATCCAGTCTTGATTTAATAAAGTCACTCTGGCAATTAGGGTACCATACCGAGATATCATTTTTGTTGAGCTAATCTGCCCTGGCACATGTAGGCAACCAGCTGCTCTATATAGTATGCTTGAAATGCCCTGACAGGACGTACAGTGGCTTGCAAAAGTATTCGGCCCCCTTGAACTTTTCCACATTTTTTCACATTACAGCCACAAACATGAATCAATTTTATTGGAATTCCACGTGAAAGACCAATACAAAGTGGTGAACACGTGAGAAGTGGAACGAAAATCATATATGATTCCAAACATTTTTTACAAATAAATAACTGAAAAGTGGGGTGTGCGTAATTATTCAGCCCCCTTTGGTCTGAGTGCAGTCAGTTGCCCATAGACATTGCCTGATGAGTGCTAATGACTAAATAGAGTGAACCTGTGTGTAATATAATGTCAGTACAAATACAGCTGCCCTGTGACGGCCTCAGAGGTTGTCTAAGAGAATGTTGGGAGCAACAACACCATGAAGTCCAAAGAACACACCAGACAGGTCAGGGATAAAGTTATTGAGAAATTTAAAGCAGGCTAGGCTACAAAAAGATTTCCCAAGCCTTGAACATCCTACGGAGCACTGTTCAAGCGATCAATCAGAAATGGAAGGAGTATGGCACAACTGTAAACCTACCAAGACAAGGCCATCCACCTAAACTCACAGGCCGAACAAGGAGAGCGCTGATCAGAAATGCAGCCAAGAGGCCCATGGTGACTCTGGATGAGCTGCAGAGATCTACAGCTCAGGTGGGGGAATCTGTCCATAGGACAACTATTAGTCGTGCACTGCACAAAGGTGGCCTTTATGGAAGAGTGGCAAGAAGAAAGCCATTGTTAAAAGAAAACCATAAGAAGTCCCGTTTGCAGTTTGCCAAAAGCCATGTGGGGGACACAGCAAACATGTGGAAGAAGGTGCTCTGGTCAGATGAGACCAAAATGGAACTTTTTGGCCAAAATGCAAAACGCTATCTGTGGCGGAAAACTAACACTGCACATCACTCTGAACACACCATCCCCACTGTCAAATATGGTGGTGGCAGCATCATGCTCTGAGGGTGCTTCTCTTCAGCAGGGACAGGGAAGCTGGTCAGAGTTGAAGGGAAGATGGATGGAGCCAAATACAGGGCAATCTTGGAAGAAAACCTCTTGGAGTCTGCAAAAGACTTGAGACTGGGGCGGAGGTTCACCTTCCAGCAGGACAACGACCCTAAACATAAAGCCAGGGCAACAATGGAATGGTTTAAAACAAAACATATCCATGTGTTAGAATGGTCCAGTTAAAGTCCAGATCTAAATCCAATCGAGAATCTGTGGCAAGATCTGAAAACTGCTGTTCACAAACGCTGTCCATCTAATCTGACTGAGCTGGAGCTGTTTTGCAAAGAAGAATGGGCAAGAATTTCAGTCTCTAGATGTGCAAAGCTGGTAGAGACATACCCTAAAAGACTGGCAGCTGTAATTGCAGCAAAAGGTGGTTCTACAAAGTATTGACTCAGGGGGCTGAATAATTACGCACACTTATTTATTTGTAAGAAATGTTTGGAATCATGTATGATTTTCGTTCCACTTCTCACGTGTACACCACTTTGTATTGGTCTTTCACGTGGAATTCCACTAAAATTGATTCATGTTTGTGCCTGTAATGTGACAAAATGTGGAAAATTTCAAGGGGGCCGAATAATTTTGCAAGCCACTGTATGGTAGCAATCCCAATCATACTACCAGTTATCGGCTTTTTATCAATTAGTGTGTTATCACAGAATGAGTAATTATTTTGGCTATATTTTTTAATAACTATAATCTATAATGTATATAATAACATGTGTTCCCCAGCCCTGGTCCTCAAGGCACACCGCCCTGCATGTTTTAGATGTTTCCCTGCTATAACCCGCCTGCTTTCAGATGATTGCAGTTCAGAAAAAACCTATTAATCAGCCATCATATGGAGGCAGGTGGACTGAAGCAGGAAAACATCTAAAACCTGCAGGGCAGTGTGCCTTGAGGTGCTGTTTTGAAAAACATTGATTTGAATCTTTTTCTCTACTAATCCTGTGTACAAAATCTTCTCATTTTATATCATATAATTTTGTATCATGTTGTTTTGAAACGGACTGTATTCAGTTTTGAATATTGCCTATACAGACAGAAAAGCTGTCACGTGCTGTGTGGAGAATGGACCCAAACGCACTCGCTGAAGGAAGGTGCAGGATGTTTATTATAGTGAGGAGGTCGTGGTGGTGGTGATGATGATGACGATGAAGATGGCAGGAACAGAAACACTGGACATCGGGCAGAGAAGGAAGACAGCAGGAAGACGACACACCATGGGGATTGACAACTACTACTGACTACTAGGAGGATGATCCGGCCGGGAGTGAAAGGAAGTGAGGGGTCTTAAAGGCAGGAGGTGAGTAGGATCAGGTGTGGATGATGAGACAGACAGGTGAAGACAATAACGCAGGAATAGGGCAGCGTGACAGGACCCCCCCCTTTAAAGGTGGATTCCAGACACCGTGGAGAGAGTGAAAAAGAAAGGGAAGAGAAAAAAAACAAGCACCCTTGCCAGGGTGGGTGGAGGGGGCCCACGGAAGGAGGGCCCCGAGTCTCTTTGGGTACGCCCCTGGAAGTCTGGCGGACGGCCCCGGTGGCGGCCCCTGAGAACCTGGAGGTCGGGCGGACGGCCCTGGTGGCGGCCCCTGAGAACCTGGAGGTCGGGCGGACGGCCCCGGTGGTGGCCCCTGAGAACCTGGAGGTCGGGCGGACGGCCTCGGCGGCGTCCTCTGGCTGGACGGAGGTCGGGCGGACGGCCCCGGCGGCGTCCTCTGGCTGGACGGAGGTCGGGCGGACGGCCCTTAGGTCCTCTTCTGAGGGTCAGGTAGTGCCAGAGATGCCTGGCCGGTAAAGGTCGGCCGAGACGAAGGTTCTGGAGGCTCGGACGCCTCCTGAGACGAAGGTGCTGGAGGCTCGGACGCCTCCTGAGACGAAGGTTCTGGAGGCTCGGACGCCTCCTGAGACGAAGGTTCTGGAGGCTCGGACGCCTCCTGAGACGAAGGTTCTGGAGGCTCCAGTGACGGGGACGGGTCCTCCCTGACCCTCCCTGACCCTCCCTGGGAGCTTCAGCGACGGGGACGGGTCCTCCCTGACCCTCCCCGGGAGCTTCAGGGACGGGGACGGGTCCTCCCTGACCCTCCCCGGGAGCTCCAGCGACGCATGGGGAAATGTCCATCGCTGGAGAGCCGCCGCTGTGACCGCCAGAAACACGGCAGCCACAACAACGGCGGGCTCTGGAGCTGGAACGGGCTCTGGAGCTGGGACTGGTACGGGCTCTGGAGCTGGGACTGGTACGGGCTCTGGAGCTGGGACTGGTACGGGCTCTGGAGCTGGGACTGGTACGGACTCACGGACCGTAGCCGGAACGGGCTCACGGACCGGAGCCGGAACTGCCCCGGAAGCGGCCCCACCTCGGCGGCGTCGCTGCCTGCGGCGAGGCGCTCCCCTAGAGCAGAGGTAGGCCGTCTTGTCCCCATAGAAGAACTCGAAGAGGTCCTCTTCCCTGATGCGAGGAGCCCCCGAAGAGCCAGCTGGAGGAGGGACAAAGACGGCGGGGGAGAGAACCGGCGGTGGGTGCCACGCGGAGATGGAGCCGACGTTGGTGCTCCGTGTGGCCGCGCCGCCCTGCTCCTCGCTCGCTGAAACGCCGGTTCGAGGGCAGAGAGGGCGGATCGATCGTCTGGTCCAACGCCTCCTGGCGAATCCTCTCCGCCTCGCGCCGCAGATCGGCGAGCTCCCGGGCCGAGAAGACACTCTGGAATTGAGGGAGCCCCCCGAGGATCTCCCCGGCTCCGGAGACCCGCACAGGGAGATGAGGAGAGGCAGCGAGTCTGGCCAGGTTAGCCCAGACGTCCTGGCGCAGGGCGGCGATCTCCTGGGCGAGTGCTGGGTCCATGTTTAGGGCCGGATCATTCTGTCACGTGCTGTGTGGAGAATGGACCCAAACGCACTCGCTGAAGGAAGGTGCAGGATGTTTATTATAGTGAGGAGGTTGTGGTGGTGGTGATGATGATGACGACGATGAAGATGGCAGGAAGAGAAACACTGGACATCGGGCAGAGAAGGAAGACAGCAGGAAGACGACACCATGGGGATTGACAACTACTACTGACTACTAGGAGGATGATCCGGCCGGGAGTGAAAGGAAGTGAGGGGTCTTAAAGGCAGGAGGTGAGTAGGATCAGGTGTGGATGATGAGACAGACAGGTGAAGACAATAACGCAGGAATAGGGCAGCGTGACAAAAGCATAGGGTGAGTAAAAGTGTAGCCACTGTTTAAAATGAAGTGACAGTTTAATCTGAAGTATTATGGCTACTAAAAGGACCAAATGTGATAAGACTTCAAATTAAAAAATGGCAAATTATTTTTGGAAAAAATATAAAGAAAAAATATTAAATCTTTTGAATTTATAATTTATTTTACCTTGAATAACAAAACACGCTAAGCAGGCATCAAAGAGTGCAAAATATATGTGTAGAAAATACACAGGACAATTATCCTACCTAAAAAGATGTAGTTTTTTAATGTACATTCAAATATTTTCTACAAATGGTGCAGGAAGATGTATCTCAAAGCAAGCAAATATTGCCATCCCAATGTAAAATGGCAAAAAAACGTATTCCTTTAAAAATATTTTTCCTTATGATTTTATACATTACAATAATTAGAATTAAAAAAAATGTAAAAACCCTGACATGCAAGGTTGTCTGAGCAAGCATGAAATCAACCGAAGAAAATAAATCCACACTGTTAACCCCACCAAAAAAGCCACAGTTATATTAATATCGGCTAAGATAAAATAAAATTAAAAACTGTGCTTTAATGCAACTAAAATGATTAAAACTAACTAACTGCTCTGTGTAGGTTGAATTTCCTGCTTTACGAAGTATGTTATATGCTATGCTGTAAATTTGTAATACTGTGATTATCACCAATAGGTTTAATATTAATTTCATTTTGAAAGGTAATACTAATAGAAAGAGATTTTATCACCACAATCAATAAAACCAGTTATTGTTTCATCACTACTGGCCACATAGGTGTATCGTGTGTTGCGGGATTTCAAACAAGGATTATTATTTTTTTTTTTACTGGATTAGACTCTATGGAGGTCACACTCCTCTATTCTTTTTGAGGCAAAAGTAAAAAGTTTTCCAGTAGCTTTGCAGCATGATCACTCTCTGTGTTATGGTACTTTCAATATTTCCCAGTTTTTTTTAGCTTTGATATATGTCCAAATTTCCTCCCTGACCTTTTTATCTGGAGTAGTTGTTCGTATTAACCTTTTATATGAACCATGTTATTTCACTACTAGCCTTCAAGACCAGCTTCTAGCCCCGACAAAGCAAGAAAATAAAGTAACAAGACTGTCATTATTTTACACATGCCAGCCACCAGGAAATGAAACACACACACACACACACTTACACACACACACACCTACACACACGCACACACACACCCATGCACCCATTTCATTTTCCATAAAAAGTAAATGTCTAACCTGCTGACTCTTATTATTTAAAGATTGATTTTAAAGGAGCCCAGTGACAACATCAGGTTCACCAGCTTCGACCTTAGGTGGCATATCAGTCAGTTGCTAAAATGTGATTGATTCATGACTTCCATATATGACTTCAACTTACCTTTTCTCCAATCCTGCCTTGAACCACTCTTCTGTTTTATCATCATCTGTTTCTGTCTCCGGTCTTCTGTTTATTTCCTGTGTGGACTCGCTATTCTTCTGCATACTTTTGTTTTATCCCTGTTGCTCGTCCTCTTGTTCTAAAATAAATGTTTACCCTTAATTCCTCATTCTCTCTCCCCAGTGCAATGTCCAGCATATGAGGTGCGCTTTGACTCAACAGGGGAGATCTTAAGTCCTGGTTATCCTGAAAACTACTCCAATCTTCAGACATGCTCCTGGCTGATTAATGTAGAGAAGGGCTACAACATCACTCTGCACTTTGAACGTTTTGAGACTGAAAAAGAGTTTGACATCTTGGAGATATTTGATGGTATGTAACACTAGGACTTAAAGTAAAGTCAAATAAATCAATGTGTCTACTGATGTTTACTTGTTTTGCTGTGAATCAATCTTAGGTTCCAACATCTACAGTCAGAGCCTTTCAACCCTCAGTGGTGACATAGAAACCCCCTTCAATCTGACAACCACAGGTCACCAGCTGCTACTGCGCTGGTCCACTGACCACGCCACCAACCGTCGCGGCTTCCACATCAGATATGTGGGTGAGTATCAAAGTATGTATCCTTCCTATAATCATATTCTCTTTTTATTAATGTTATATTTAACTAGATTTGGGGCCAGATTTACAAAATGAGATAAATTTAATGTGTGGCTAGAAATTTGTGCCAACGGGAGTGTCCAGTTCTGCCGCAGAGATTTAAAAATTCCGCTGATTTGGGAATGCGGTTTCCTGTAAGGAAGATATATATATATATATATATATATATATATATATATATATATATATATATATATATATATATATATATATATATATATATATATATACAAATTTTTGTCATTGGTTTAGAATCTAGTCTAAAATTTACCCAAATAATGAGGGTAAACATGTAAGGTAGACTTTACCAGATTTTTATTCAAAAGATCTTGGTATATCAAACTGTTCGAGATAACGTGCACTTTCAGTGTTTTCTGGGCTTTTGGAATACAAAAAGGCCTGTGGCATCACAGATCCTTCACCATATTTACAGTGTTTGTTCTGGAAAAGCTGAACCTTACTTCTTCTGACCAAGCACTCAGCACCAATTAAAATGCACGTATGTGTGGTATTCTCCACATGTTTACATTGGTGATGGTAGGACTTTTTTTTTTTTGGCATCTGTCTCAAACAACCAGTTAGCATGTAATCATTATCTTGAGGTTGTTATGAAGACCTGTCGACCTCAAGATGCCCCTTTTTGCTGAGGTTCTTTTTCCGTGAGCTCTGTGTGTGTGGTGGCAAGATTACAAGACTACTACGACTAAAAAATGCCACGTTGTCATGTCATATTTAGGCAAAACCGAGAGTTTAAATGACTAAATGGGGGTTCCTAGAATTCCTGATTAACCTAAATAAGTATATATATTAAAAATGCCCTATTTATTTTAAAGACTGTTAAAGGTACCAAAGACTGTGCCAATATTGATTTTCACAAGAACAATTATTTTCTAACTAGGATTCTTTCCCTATCAATAAATATACTTAAATTAAAAGTTGACATTTTTCAGTGTTGGAATATGCTGCTGCAATGTAAGGATTTGTCATTTTAATGCTTTTTACACAGGTTAGCAGGGGTACCAAGAAATGTGGCTGTGCAATCTGACAATTGCTCCATAAATAGCTACAAATAAAGGAAAGTAAAGGAAAGGTTTTCTTTTCATCAACAGTACAAGCCCCAGTATTGGGTAAAAATAGAGAAAAGTGGGAAATGCAAATGTTCAAAATAGAGGAAGAAAAATGAAGGACTGCAAAACATTTGCTTCTTTCCATGAATCATCTTAGCTAGAGGTTCAAGGTTATCCTGCATTTTGGTTAGTCAAATCAGATTACTGTGATTTGGCAAATAGTTTTTGTGATAAAATCGAAAATGCAATTTGAATAAATACAAAAATTTGCAAATGTCTTTTTCACAATTTGTCCACCTCTATACTCTGTCTTGTTACATCTGTGGCACATTTTCACAAAAAACAACAACATTGCATTCATGTCCAGAGCAAGTTTTAATTGGGATCATTTAGGTTTTTGTTCATTTAATTTTTTTTCTAATTCAATATAGCTTAGAAATCAAATCTGTGACCAAAAACTCGGTATCACTCCCTTTTAAAAGCACACAAAAAATACCTGTGTTCAGGGTTTTCAGGCTTAATTGGCATACCAAGTAAATCTGGCCCTATTTCTCAAACATCAGACACGTCATACCTTTACAATTTGGTAAATTTGTTTTTGTGTACTCTGTGGTGTTTGTTCTGGTAAAAATGCAATAGCAATGTATTAATTTAGGCTCAGAATTATTCATACCCCTGGCAGTTTTAGATCTGAATAAGTTTTTCCATTTTGCTTTCATGTTCTTTTGATTGGAAGAAAAAAATTTTTTTTGGAATGGCCCAGCTAAAATCCTGACTTGACACTGATTATAGAGATGGCAATATGATCTTAAAGACCTGGAATCTTCACAAAAGAGGATTTTATGAAACATGAAATATTTCAGTGGAGACATGCAGAAACGTGTCAATATATACAGAAGCCTTACTGTAATCCAAATAAAAGCTTATTTAGTAATCATTGGGTAGGACATAGTTTTCTACATGCTATTTTTCTGTTTCATTTAAAATGAAAACAGAATTTCTTTTTCAGAAATTATAACATTTGTACATTGCTTTATTTTCTATCTCATTTCCAGTTAGAAACAATTTTCTTGGTGAAATTAAAATGACTAAATCTAAATCTCCTAGAGGTATAGATAATTTTGAAGCTATTTTTTAGTTGATAGATATGATTTATATAAACGATTGGATATTAAACAGTTTTTTGTTTGGTTCACAATAAATGTATACAATTAGCAGATCGAAAGTGTCTGGCTTTTTTCCAATCTCTGTTTTTTTTGTAAGCTTTTGCAAGTGGATATTGATTTGGTCTGTTTTCAATTTGTCTTTAAGAACTATAAGAGAAGATATCAGAACAGCACTGAACATTTGTTTTGTCTTGCTTTTCTGCAATCACAATTTTGTTTATTTTAAGAAGCAAATGTGACTGATGTGAGAGCAGTTGCCATATACAGTATATAGGAGTGTAGCTGTTGTTTAAAACAAAACGTGCTGATATTTTGAAACTGTCTTCAACACTCAGATTGTTGATTAGCAAAGTTAGTGGGGCTAGCATTACTAAAGCACAGTCTCTGGGTAGTTTTCCATTGTAATGTAGACCCTTAGCTTAAATTAGAGATTTCAAAAAGGCTCCCAATATTTCCAAATCCAGCATGGTCCATAATAGACAGATTTAAAGCTTAGAAAGATCAAAACAATTTTTTTATTTTTTTTACTCTGTTCCACCTTTGTTATTTGCTAAAAGTATTGCTCTCTCTCACTCTCTTACAGCCTAAACAATCTACAAACTTTTCAGATGAAATGCAGTTTTCTTTCAATAGCTTCTTACATTTGTATGCTTCCTCTGACTTCACATTTATTCATCCAGCTAATGCTAACATGATCTACCTTTGAGTCTTAGAACCATCTTAGCAGCTTTTTTATGTGAATACAATATGACCACAGGAATTTAATCACAGTCTGCTCTGATTATACTGAGATATTATGCTTTGAGGTTTATCACTGCTTTTAAAAACAAATTTTTCACAAATAATTGATCACAATGGGAGATGCTTTCATGAACAAAACACAGAAGCCAGGAAGGAAGTCACTACTAGGCTTGCATGCTGTTTTGTATTCCCTAAAGTTCAGAGGGTTTTAATTCTTAATTGACTCTTTAATAAAGCAAGTGCTGCTAAGAAAGAATAGCACAGACGTCTTCTTCTATGAGAAATGGATTGGTAATGATGTGAAAAGAAGAAAAAATATAAATATTTTATTGTTCTTTTCTCTATTATATTTAATACACAAGTGTGTTCCACTGAAAGCAAGTTGGTGTGATAAATTTTGTAAAGGGACCTCCTTTTTGACTTGATTGACTTTAATAGGAACTGATTTCAACTCCAATGTGTCTTTTCGTCTTAAATCCCCTCTATCTCCCAGCCATGCAGATTTTAAGAAATGGTTGACAGCTATTGGAATGCACAAAGCTCTCCCTTGAAATTGCTGTCCCATTGGCCATTCACTAGTCATATTCTGGAAATCAAATTAGTCCTTTTTTAAGATTGATGGCCTGTAAGATGAGGGAAGTGAATGTTATGGTATAAATAACTACAGGATGCACCAGGACTGTGTGTACTGAAGCAAATTGAATATGTGCATGCCCATAGGCTAGCAAGGAATAGTAATAACACAATTTTGAGGGCTTCTTTTACTGTTTGGTACACAGCCTGAGTGCTAAGAAGATGTGACACTCCCAAGGCATTTCCGCTCATTATGGGTTTACATTCAAAATGGAGCTTTGGCGTAGTAAAAAATGTTCATTTAAGTCTTTCTCTAGAGCTAGTTTGTTAATGTCTCTCATCCTTTTCTCTGCTTTATTTATCTTTCTCCCTCTTAATGTCTACTTTTCCACCTTCTTTTCTTTACTCTATCTTTACGCTCACTTCCGTTGGCTTTTTTTCTTTCTTGCTCTCCACTGTGCCTTTATCTCTTCATCTATTGTAGCAATGTATTGCAGTACCCCAGACTCCCCGCACCATGGCTCTGTAGTAAGACAAACTGGGGGTCATCTTAACAGCATGGTGACCTGGGCTTGTGATAGGGGGTACAAGCTGATTGGAAAAAACACAGCTGAATGCAAAAAGACCTCCTATGGCTACTATGCCTGGGATGCACCAGTCCCTGCATGTCAAGGTAAGCTCATCCTCCTGTGTATTTTTTTTTTTCAACATTTGCTGGCTTCCATCTCCAATATTATGCTCATTGGCTCTACAACATTTTCAGGTGAAAAAACATGCACACAAAATCACATGAGTCTCAGCTCAAATCCAAACCCTATGTGGTTACTGGTCGAACTAATTCCAGCCTGATTGAGATCCAGTTTCCTGTCAGGTGGAAATTAAACAAAAATCAATCCTCACTTTGTCAATTTCCACTTCTTTAAATTACTGATTGAGTTGGGTCTGTTGGGTCTTCCTCACCAAACTCTGCACTCCTTTATGCACCCATGTTATATTTGTGCATTTGCTGTCCCTTGTACAGTGGGGCAAAAAAGTATTTGGCAATCACCGATTGTGAAAGTTGTCCCACTTAAAATAAGGAGCGGTGTGTAATTTTCATCATAGGTACATCTCAACAGTAAAAGACATTGTCAAAATCCAGGAAATCATCTTGTATGATTTTTAAACAGGTAATTTGTATAATGGTGCAGAAAATAAGCATTTGGTCAATAACAAAAGTTCACCCCAATATTTTGTAATAGACAGACAGACAGACAGACAGACAGACAGACAGACAGACAGACAGACAGACAGACAGACAGACAGACAGACAGACAGATAGATAGATAGATATGCTCAAGTATTTAGAAATATAAATTAGATTAAATAAAACGATAACAAATAAATTAAGAAACATGTAGAAATATAAATTAGATTAAATAAAACGATAACAAATAAATTAAGAAACATGTTGGAAGTCGCTGTTGAACAGACTTATGGCTGCAGGAACAAATGATCTCCTGAACCTCTCAGTCCTGCATCTCAAAGAAATCAGTCTTTCACTGCAGCTGCTTCTCTGGCTGGTCAGGACATCATGGAAGGGATGTTTAGTATTAGCCAGAATGCCCTGCAGCTTCCTCCTCATCTGCCTCTCCACCACAGTTCTTACAGGGTCAAGCTCCCGACCCAGGACAGAACTGGCCTTTTTGACCACTTGTCCAGTCGTCTGCAGTCTTTGTCCATAGTGCTACTTCCCCAGCAGACAACAGCATACAGAAGCACACTTTCGATGACTGTGTGGTTGAACATCTGTAGCATATTGCTGCAGACATCAAAGGACCTTAGCCTTAGAGGAAGAAAAGGCGACTCTTTCCCTTCCTGTATGCTGCGTCTGTCCTGGTTGTCCACTCCAGTTTCTGGTCCAGAACCACACCCAGGTATCTGTAGGACTCCACACTCTGCATTCCCTCCCCAGCTATGCAGACTGGCTGGTGGTTTAGATCTCCTGAAGTCCACCACCAGCTCCTAAGCTATCAAACCTCATCCAGATGTGCTGCTCATCCAGCAGCACATCCCAGTCTATGCATTCAAAGCAGTCTCCCACTTGCCTCTGGTGACCACTTCCTGAAAGATCTTGTGCTAACAGGAAGTATCTGTACACAAGGTTTGTATGTGGGTATGAGATAGACCATGTTGTGATCAGATCTGCCCAAAGGAGGGAGAGGTACAGTCCTTCACACCTCCTTCAGGTTGGCACAGAAGAGATCTAGAAGCTTATCTCTATGTGTTGGACAGTCCACATACTGTACAAAGCCAGTCAGGCAGGAGGACAGAGAGACATGATTAAAATCCCCCCGTGATCAAAATGAGAGCCTGTGGTTGCTGGATCTGTATCCTAGCAACAACGTTATGGATGACGTCACACTTTGCTGCAGGAACTGCTCTCAAAGGAACGGTTATAAAAACCCCGTATGGAATCTCCCGTGGCATGTAGTATGGTCGGAAACCAACTGCCAGCAGTTTGATATCGGGACAAAATACTTTCTATTTAACCTTCACGTTCCTGGGGTTAACCCATCTCTGATTGCAGAATAAAATAGCTCCCCCACCTTGGCACCTCCTGCTCCTCCATGGAACTCTATCCGCACGCACAGCTTTGAGGCTGGGTATGGTACGCATGAGTCCGGTGTGTTATCATTCAGCCAGGATCAGACTGCACTCCTTATACAGCTGTTGGTTCCACACAAGCGACTCCAATTCATCACACTTGTTTGGAAGTGAGTTAACGTTTCCCATTATGACACTAGGAAAGAAAGGCTTATATCTCTACCTCTTAACGTTAATCTTCGCCTTTACCTTGGCTCTGGCTCTGCATCCACAAAATGTCATCCTTAGCTCCGTTGGAATGGGAAATTTCAGTCCATGTCTTGTCCTTGACAATTCCAACAGTTCTTCTCTTGTATAAATGACTTTATTAGACACTGTACACATTATATTGAAAAAAGGCTAAAGAAATATATTACTTTCAACAAAAATTGTAAAGTAAAATATTTAAAAAGTCTGTAAACTACAAAAAACATTTAAAAAGTCATTAAACTATCAAAAAAAACATTACAAACATACAGGAGCTACTTGGACTTGCTGCCACTTGACCGGCGTATTGTAATCAGAGACCGTTTCCTCACCAAACAATCAACCAAGGTAATGTAACCTTGGTTGGCAATGACAGAGGTCAAACGTGACGTTTATAACAAAGAGTTATTCTCTGGTCTCATCTGACCACATGACAGTCTCCCAATCCTCCTCTGGATCATCCAGATGGTCTCTGGCAAACTTTAGACGGGGCTGGATATGTGCTGGCTTAAGCAGGGGGACCTTTAGAGTGCAGCAGGATTTTATTCCATGACATTGTAGTGTGTTACTAATAGTAACCTTTGGTACTTTGTTCCCAGCTCTCTTCAGGTCATTAACCAGTTCCCCCCATGTAGTTCTGGGCTGTTTCCTAACCAAGATCATGTGAACCCCACGAGGTATGATCCTCCATGGAGCCCCAGATCGATGGAGACTGTCAGTGATCTTTTATTTATTTAGTTTTCTAATAATTGCTCCAACAGTTGATCTTTTCTCACCAAGCTGTTTGCCTATTGTAGATTGGCTGATCCCAGTTATATGCAGGTGTACAATCTTGTCCCTGGTGTCTTTGGACAGCTCTCTGGTCTTGGTCGTGTTGGAGATTGAAATCTGACTGTTTGAAGGTTTGGACAGGTGTCTCTTATACAGATAATCAGTTCAAACAGGTGCCATTATTACAGGCAACAAGTGGAGGATAGAAGACCTTCTTATAGAAGAAGTAACAGGTCTGTGGGGGCCAGGATTCTTGCATGTTTGTAGTTGCTAAATACTTATTTTCTGCACCATTATACTGCACAAATAAATTCTTTACAAATCATACAATGTGATTTTATTTTTTGTTTCACATTCCGTCTCTCACAGTTGAAGTGTACCTATGATGAAAATTACAGACCTCTCTCATCTTTTTAACTGGGACAACTTGCACAATCGGTGGCTGCCAAATACCTTTTTGCCCCACCGTAGTTGCGGGCGCACACAGACTCAAACAGACACTCAGACAGATGTAAACACCAACAGATGGTGTCATCAATTGCATTTTATCTTGATGCAGTGAAATCAAAATATGTGTTTTAGAAGATTTAAAAACATTTCGCACCTGTGATTGATTCCATCAGTTTGCTAATTGGGCACAGCTTTTCCAAAACACGTAGAGCCAGTCATCCCTGAAGATGAACTGATATATTCATACAGATGATGCCCATCTGGTGTGAGTTTAGATGCCAGCAATTATATTCTAGTGATCCCAGAGATGACACTCTACAAACATCAAGTTTTTCCATCATCAGATGAGAAAAAGTTTTTTATTGCTTTTCATTTGCATCTGTTGAACAGTCACCCAGCTGGTACTTGGCTGGTACTGCGTAGGATTCTTAGCTTAATCGTTATAGACAACTAATCAACATAAGTTATCCAACTCTACTCACTTCCTTTGACTTCAAACTTGATTAAAAAAACCACCTTGAAACCGACTAGCTCAAGCTTACTTTTGTTCCTTTATCTGAGGCCAAAGTAACCCAGCTCTACTTTGTGTCTTTCTGTGCTTGCTTTGCCGTGTCTGAATACTTCTGTTTTTATAGGTTGGGAGAGCTCTGTGTAGAAAGTGCTCTAGTGATTTCATTCAGCTGATGTCATTTGTATGTTTTTTAGATTACCTACTGGCTCACGCTTAAACAAAAAAGTTAAGTGGGTTGCAAAGTTTTTCACACCTTTTGATATTTTCACATTTTGTTGCATTACATCCACAAACCTAAAGGAAATTTATTAGAATTTATTACATTTGTAATAAAACAAACAAAATAACAGAGAATTACAAAGCGCTTTTACAAATAATCACCTGATACCCTAAGGATAGTTAAGTACAACAAATTAGAAGTCCCCTAATTAGTAAATAGCCAGCCCATTATGTTATAAAACAATAGTTTAAGGATTTCACATCTCACAGAGAACTGGTCCATCCATTACCACAAAATAGGAAGAGTATGGCACAAGTGCTAACTGGAAAAAACCTAGTTGTCCACTTAAGCCAACAAGCTGAGCAGACAGAGCATTTTTTTAGAGAAGCAGACAAGAAGCTGATGGCAACTGTGGACGAGCTGCAGAGATCCCGATCTCTGGTTGTAAAATCTGTTTACAGGACAATTATTAGTCACAACTGAAGAGCAAATATTTGAGCTCCAAGTTAAGCAATATTTTCTTGAATATCTACTTGTAATTGAATATCATAGGACTTACTCCTAATCTGGTTGGTTATAAATTTGATCACCAACCTACATGTATTTTATTTGTCCCAAATGTCATTTTCTGTTTCTTTATCTTTTGAAATTTTTTGAGCAGGTTTATAGACCCAGAGGCCAAATACAGGCATACTATAATCAAACGAGTTAAGTGTAAGAACCACAGGCTCTCCTACAGTACTATTATAAAAGCAGGTGTTAAAGCTGGATGGCATTCTTGGTAATGTAACACCTTGAAATAGAAGTTTTGACAGGTGCAACTCATTTTGTTCATGATATAACTCAGTTCCATTAAGTGCTTCACTAAGCCACCGGATTGAGGTATCAAGCACAATACCGGAGCTCTGTCACTGACTCAATTTATTTCAGTGCAGATGTTATTAATGTTGCTAATTACACATGAGCTGTCTCTGCTGTGATTTCTTGAAGGGTCTGCTATGAATGAGGTGACTGTCAAAATTCTCCAGTGGCTGGTTGGTGGAAGTTTAGCAATTATATCTTGTTGAATTCTTACTCCCTGAAATTGTTATCCTTAGAAAGTAAAAGCAATGGCTTTTCGTGTAAATTATATAACCTGACAGGGCTTGTGTGTTACAACAGCCTTTGCAATATGCGTGTTTTTCTGCACCAAAATATAGCTGTCATGCTGATGTGCCTACCACACCTGTTCTAGGCTTCTATCTAATACATGTCTTCTTCTCTGCATAAACATGTGCCGACAATGGTCCTCTTGCCGCCTCTAGCTGTGTCATGCGGTGTGCCCAGTGCGCCAGTCAACGGAGGTGTGCTTGCTGCTGATTACTCCGTCGGCACACGGGTGACCTACTTTTGCAACAGTGGCTATCGGCTCTCCTCCAAAGAACTGACGACCACAGTCTGCCAGCCAGACGGCACCTGGAGCAATCACAACAAGATACCCCGATGCATCGGTGAGTGCAAGAGGCTGCATGGAGGATTGAAAGGGACAGGGAAGATGGAGGGTGATTTTGGAATACGTGGTAATCTAAAAAAAAATACATGGATGTGCAGTAAGGAGCTGAGAGAAGATGATAGGAAATGTTCACTGAATGAAGAACATTCATAAATTTGACCAAATTTATTGAGGGCTATAATCTTGATAAACCTCCCTGTAGTTTGCTACTTCGTGAAAGCCACTAGAGTATGATGGTTTAACAAAACTGTCTGTCATGAAAATATGGAGTACGTCCTTGAGGACAATGATTTAAACATTTATTATAAAAAGCATGAACTTGTTGCAATAAGATGAGACAGGTGAATAATAGTTGAACGGGAATCTGTTGTTCACAATGGGGTACTAGTTATATATTCCAGTGCCTCTCCTCAAAGTTAGAAACTCAGATCAAATTGTGACTGACAACATTGATTCTGAGACCAATGTTTATTCCTGTTTGTGTATTTCTCACAGTGACAAATAGAAGCAGAATTTTAAAAACCCTACTGGATTAGAATGTGACTTTCATTTTTTTGTTTGATAGATTTTTTGCTTCTAAATTTGACTTGAAACTGAATCTTCTTTCAATCTACTTTATTTTCACCCACCAGTAATGTCGTGCCCCAGTCTGAGTTCCTTCTCCCTTGACCATGGGAGATGGAGAATAGTCAACGGTTCGCACTATGAGTATGGAACTAAAATAATCTTCACCTGCAACCCTGGGTACTATCGGGTTGGCCCCGCCCACATTCAGTGCCTGGCCAATGGCGCGTGGAGTTGGAGAAATGAGAGACCTCGGTGTAGAAGTGAGTAAATTTTAGCTTTGGAATATAAACAGTGCCTTTGAAAATTTACATACAATTTACATTTTTAATAAGGTTGAGATCAGCAACATTTTAGAAGCTTAATGTTAGCCTTGTTTAATTATTCTAATATAGATTTTGTTGTGTGTTTATGACCATTGTCCTGTTGGAACACCCAAAGTTTTATACATCTAGCTATTACATTAATGTTAAGTTTTAACAATTAGGCAGTATTCTTTATTTGTCATTCCACCCACTTTGTGCAATGAACCAGTAGCACTGGCAAGTCATTAAATACACTTCTTCTCAACCTGACTCCTCCAAACATACTTCTAGTTATTATGGCTGCATAAAACCATAAAACTCTTTTCCAGAAGGTACTTTGCTTGTCCATTTGGGAAGCTGCTAAAAGGTATGCATTTTGGATCTATTGCTTGATTCATGATCTTCATGTAGAAAATCTACATTAAATTAAAACTTGTTCTGCAAATTCCTTTTTGAAGTTCATTAATGTTCATTGATGGTATTATATTTATCACCCCCCCCCCCCCCAAAAAAAAGGATGTTTTGAATGCATTATTAAAGGCCCCAAACTATGCTGACTGTATGTCAGACTTTCACCTGCACCATGAAGTCAATACTCTTTATTCCAACAAATGTTTGAATGAAAATAACCCCACATTTCTAAGGCAATAGACTAAACATGAAACTGTTTAGAGACAACACCCAGTTATTATCTGTGTATAGTATATATCACAAGACTTGAAGAATACACATCTTCTTCATATTTCACCTAAACATTATCTTATTGCCTTTTGTGTTCTTCACCTATTCTGGTCCCAGTCTGTGGGTATTGTTTATGGCACTAAAGGACACTAACACTTTTTCTGCTGCCATGGGAACTGCATTTTTAAATAATTATTTTTTTTAAAGAAAAAGACCTGGATAGCTTCTGTAATGGCAGAACACCATGCCAGCAAGTGTGATGAAAGATGTTTGGCCAAAGGAAAACACTATCATTATCTTCCCAGTGAAATAGTACAGGTCAGCTTTTATCGCATTAAGGTCGGTAAGATGGGTGTAAATGACTGTACTCTCCCATTGACTCCAAAGATGTAAGCCAATTTCCACCTCGTCTTTTATTCTTTTTCTGTTACTTACTCTTCTGTTGCCTCCTCTATCTCCCATCATCTTCTTTGTACCATCCTCTTCATCTTATTACAGTTATTTCCTGTGGCGATCTTCCTACTCCTCCTAATGGGAAGAAAATCGGGACGCAGACTACCTTTGGAGCATCAGCTATTTTCAGCTGTAACCTTGGCTATGTTTTAACTGGTTCTACAGTTAGAGAGTGTCTTCTGTCTGGCCTTTGGAGTGGGATGGACACTCAGTGTCTGGGTAAGCATGTTCTAAATGTTCTTGACCTAGGGTCAGAAACTGCTGGCAAGCTTTGTAGAATGAATATGAGCTTTGCTGGTTGGGCCAACTAGAATAAAAACAGATGGGGAAGCAGTAGGGGGCTTTAATTGCCTCTGTTGCTAAGTGTATATGGCCAGTGTCAATAAAAGCTCTGGAAGATGTACATTCTTTTATGGTCCACTATTGACATCACATTCGCTCTAAATGACGCCCTGGTTACACTTCTGACTGGTACAGAGCCTGCAGAGAAAATAATGAAACATTTGTTTTCCAAATGTTCAAGCACCTTTAGCAACTACCTGCAGAGAATTAGATTACATTACCATATAAGCAGTGTTTATGTTTGTGAAGTTCATAGCATATAGCATCAGCCAGTCTGACTCATTGTCCAAGATGAACTGAGAAAGTTTAACTCAGTTTGAGTATTTTAACAGGAAAACATGCTCCAGCTTTGTTCACTAGAGTAGAATTCATCACAGTGTTGCTCTGTGGCAGATGCAGTTCCCCCTGAGCTTTTTTCTCATGTTACAACAACACATTTCAATTTATTTTCTTGGGCTTTTGCTTGATAGACCAATATCCCAAGCATGTAACATATCACAGAACACTGTTTAATCCAGCATCAGAAGATGAAAAAGAGTATGGCCCAATTGCAAACCCACCAAACGCAACGCTGTCCACCTAAACTGATAAGCTGTGCACATTCATCACAGAAGCTGTCAAGATACCCTTTGATACAGCCAACATGATATTGGCAGCATCATCCTGTGGGAATGATTTTCTCCATTAGGGTCCAGGGAAGCTGGTCAGAGTTGATGCAAAGATTAATGGGGCTATATGTTGGGCAATCTTTGAGGAAAACCTCTTATAGGCTACAAAAGGGATTCTTCTCATAGAAGACCAAAATTAAACGTTTTGGCCTATACGCAGAATGCTAACACTTTACATCACCTGAACATACATTCCCCACAGTAACACATGGTGGCAGCCCCAAGGGTATGTTTTATTTTCATCAGGGACAGGGTAGCTGGTCAGAGTCTGATTAGGATTCAAAGTGGTTCATGTATTCATGCATTCAAATGTCCCAGTCAAAGTCCAGACCTAAAATTCAACTAAGATTATGTGGCAAGAGTTGAAAATTGATGTGAACAGACACTCCCCATCCAATGAGACTAATCTTTAGCTATTTTGCAAAAATGAATAGATATACATTTTTGTGTCTAGATGTGCAAAGCTGGTAGAAACATAGCCTTCAATTATTCCAGTAGCAATTGCAATGAAAGATTGTGTACAAAGTATCGACCCTGGGGGGGCTGAATACTAATGGACATCACATTGTCAGATTTGTATTTGTAAAAGCTGTTTATGTATCATTTATGTTCAATTTTACAATTATAGACTAGCTTGTGGTGTGCATAAAAAAGATTTCCAATATAATACGTTGAAATTTAAGATTCTAACGAGGAAAAAATATGAAAAAGTTCAAGGGTTATGAAGGCTTTTGTAAAGCATTGTACATAACAAGATGATCTAGTCATGTTGGAGCAGAGTGTGAAGGTTTCCCTGACATTAGTGGCATTAGTCCATTTAATAGCTGCATGGCACCGATTCTCGTAGCTTAGCTCAAAGTTTGATCAGTTCATTAAATCTGTGGCAACTTTTGCTTGGCTTGTAATCTGACTGGTGAGGTTAACATAGCTGAGCACCTTGTGGTAAAGTCGCCTTCTTCAGCACTATCATCACAGAATCTCACTGCTCTCAATTGGAGTGTGATGATAAAATATTCCACTGAATTTCTGTATGCAGGAGTGAATTAGGGAAATAAGGTTTTTTGGGGGTTTTAAGTGGTAGTGGAAATGTCATCAAGTGATACTTCTCTAAAAGTAAAAAAGAGGATTTATTGTGGCTGTAAGTAACATTATTTTGTTCACAGATTCGAGAAATTTCAGGTGTGCATCTCTCTCTCTCTCTCTCTCTCTCCCTAGTAGATCAGACATGCATAGTTATCACAACTGAGTCCAAAGTCAGTGTAAATTTTGATTTGACATTGCAGAATAATGAGCTAAAATATGCTTTTCAAATACAATACGTGTTATGACTAAACTAATTTAACCTGTCGGCATTAAAATTCATAGACCTTTAAAAAACATGCCCCCTCATATCATTTTCTTACATTGTTGTCAAAATTGTATTTAAATGTTAAAGTGCAATCAAAATTGTGTGTGTACCCTTCAGTTGTCAGCCATTAGTAGTAGAGCCACCAAAGCTCATTGTTCTCACTGATAGAAAGTTAAATTGAATCACCGTGGTACATGAATGATTGCATGCAGCTGCATTTGTTGTTTTTCAAGTTAATTTTATTTCCTGCAAAAAGTGCACCACCCTATTAGTGCATATTGTTGTTATATATCACAAATACCACACTCTCTAGGTAATATATTTATTTAGTTTTAATAGAAAATATCATTTTGTGTAAGAAAAAAGAAAAAAGAAAACCGTGAATTGAGAGAAAATAATAATGAGCAGGATGAAAAGGTCAACATGCTGTTTTTCTTTACTTCTCTACAGCTGGTCACTGTGGCATTCCTGAACAGATTGTGAATGGCCAGGTTATTGGGGAAAGTTTTGGATACAGAGACACAGTGGTTTACCAGTGCAACCCCGGGTTTAGGCTAATAGGCTCCTCTGTGCGCATCTGTCAGCAGGACCACAACTGGTCTGGACATCTCCCAGTTTGTATTTGTAAGTACTTTATTGGCACTTCATTCTCACATTGGCTCACTCACCGACTGTAAGTGTGTTTGTGTGTGTGTCTGTGTGTGTGTGTGTGTGTGTCCATACTTTTATTTGAAAGAGAGAGAGGCTAGGGACCTCTAATAAGCTGCCTATGTATTTGTTTAAAAAAACATAGAATCTTTTTTGATCCACTGATCAACACTTTGTGCCTGATCCCTGATCTCGGGTTTTGTATTGTTTCAGGCTGTCAATACCTGTTGTAAGCGATTTAGACTTCTCTTTAGGAACCATAATTTAAAAACATACAGCACAAGACGTACAATTACAGTATTCATTTGAAATCTTCACAAGTTTTAGAAAACACCATTTCATTTTGAATGGCATCGAGATATTTGTTCTTCCTCAAAATGCTTTAACTTTAAATCTCCTTCCTTCAGTAACAACTTTCCTACCAAAGAGGGTTGTCGTCAGCATGAGATTGTTGAGTTTGATTCGATGTTACCACTGATTATAAAGTTATCCGATTTTTTTATCTTTCCCCCTAGCCAATCAGCATTCAGGGCTGATCAAGTTGAATATCGCCATCTGATTTCTCTGTGCATCTCACCTTTTTGTGTTTCTGTTTTACCCCATGATTTTCTATTTTTGCTTGACTCTAAGACTGATAACCAAAGTGTGAGCAGCTAATGTAATTCTCACTCTCCTCATATATCTTGTAAAACGGAAATGTCCCATTTTACTTGTTCATGACTTGAATTCTAATCCCCTCATTACCCTCTAAGTTTAATTATATGATAAGTATGATGATAGTTGGCAAATCGTGTGACCTCAATCATGGTGTGTCGCTCCTTCGCTACATTTTATCCTCAAACCTTTTTATGTTCTCTTTCCAACACGTACCTTCTTGATGTTTGTCAACTCAGCTGTCACTTGTGGCCACCCTGGCAGCCCTATTTATGGCCGCACCACAGGTGATGGCTTCAACTACAATGATGTTGTGCGCTTCTCCTGCAACAAAGGCTACACCCTGGAGGGACCCTCTACAGCTCAATGCCAGGCAAACCGCCAGTGGAGCCATCAGCCTCCGACATGCAGAGGTAAGGTCTGTGCCACGGAGCGCCTGCAGAATTTCTAAATACCTGCCAGTGTGACACCATTTAGGTACCAGAGGGACACATTTGCACTTTGTTAGTTGAACTCTGCGGTCTCCACCATATCTACTGTTGGCATCGAATGCATTGTTTCTGGATGTAAAGGAAACCAGACTCAAACTGAAAACACATTTGAAGGGGTTCTGATTAATTAGATGCAGTTTAAACAGCTTACTTACCACCCAAAATGGAGCCTATTCAAAGACACCAATTAAAGCTGTTTGTTTTTGCTAGGCATAACAAAGGCCACTTTTATCTAATGCTTCTCTCTGTAGGTAAAGCTAGCCAAAAGGAAAGCAGGTAGCTGCCAGATAACAGAAATAGGATCCAGGCAAATTGCTGGAGCAGAATGAGAAAGTCTTTCCAGGTGTTGAGGGATTATTCCCTTATCTGAGGCTAGGGTGGCCCCAAGAATGATACATCCTGCAGATTTGTCAGAATCATGAACCAATCAGTAGAGAGCAACTTAGCTTGCTCTGACATAGACAAACAAAAACAATTATTCTTTTTATATTTGGCTACATAAAAATGAAATAGCAGTTGTAGTAAATACACATAACACATACTTTACCTGCTCTTGTTCTTTCAACAGATCATGTTGCAAATGAAGCCATAACCTCAGAAATGAAGAATCTCAGTAATATTGGCAGATTTTATGGAAGCTCAATCATTATTTTATCTTTTTGTTCAACTGCTCTTTTTTGAGTTAAATGGTATAACATTCTTAATTTAGAAGATTAAAAGCTCATAATATATTAAAGGAAACACAATCCAGACAAACTGCTACATATCATCAGTTTTCTTTTTTTTTGGGGGGGGGGTTATATGCATACCAGAGAATGGTACTTATGTATACATATATTTTGCATACATATACAGTACATATATTTTGCTCTCTTTCTAGGATTCTGCTCCGTACATAAGAAATGCAGAAGATGTACTCCTGCTGTTATACCAGAGGCTTTAATTCAGTTGTACTTGAAAAAAACAATACAAGTATTATCTTTTTATGAAAGCCCCCAATAGATTTTAGTTTGACATTCATCGATACCCTAAAGTGTAGACTACACTTGAATTACTTAACATGTAAATCTTTCTTAACTAAATCATTATTGTATATAAACATGCATTAATTTACATTGGATCCAGTGTAGCTGTTGTTTGATAGGTTTGTTGCATCATGAATTTATGAAGAAAAGCAATAATTCATTTAGAGAAACCTGTCCTATTTACTTTGGTTTTGTTGGCAGTTATACAGTGGGAGATACAGTATTTCTTTGCGTACACTGCAGAGTTGGATTCAGTGAAGGATTAAGCTACATCATTTGACACTGTAGAGTGCCTTTATCAAAATATGTTCCCGCAAAAAAGTTCTCACATGAAGCCAAGATTTGTCACTTATTTCAACTTTGAGGGCACTTGCATAATTTCACCTTCATCTGATTTCAGCTGAAGCACCTTGTCAGTAATGACGTCTTGGAGACTTCTTGTGTGTTTAAAGTAGGTGTTTTTGTCTGACAATAGACAAAGTATGTTAATTTGGTTTTCATGAAGCATCATGCAGAGCTATTATTATCGAAGGTGCCTTATATAGCCCACTTTTCATTCGGTTCGTTGAATAAAGAAAAAGCCACTGTTTAGGTCATGTTGGCAGTTTTATTTTTAACTCGCAAGCGTTCATGCTGACAGATAACATTTATGCAAATTAGGATCCAAGCAAAAATCACAGTGTGAACAGTTTCCAGGAAACGTACCTTGTGAAATATGTGAAGGATTTAGGCAGATTGCCACATTGCTAATTTTGTGTCTTTTCACTTAATATCATGTTAAAGGGAAATTATTCCTGGCAAATGGCTCTATTAATATAAGCAGGCTGCAATAAAAACAGAGTAGATACATCTTTCATACCAAATTGATCAAACGCATATGATTGAAAAACACATTGCATTATACATATGTATCAATAGAAATATTTGTAGGAAAAGTTAATTAAATAATCTTTGAGGCCTCATTAAAATTGTGTAATTTTCATGCTGTTAGGGGGAAAGATTAGTGTGTTTATGTTTTTTTATATAAATTACATCCAGAGTCACTTACAGTCCTAAAGACCTGAACTGTTTGTATTACACAAATTTTGCGAATAAATAAATAAATGAAAGAAGTACCGTCTGCTGATAGCTGGTGGTAATTTTGTTGCAGGAGGAGAAAAAAATAAATGGCCTGCTTCACTGCTGGCTTTACAAAAACAATGAAGGGATGTCACATGTTTGAATGAATCATCAAAACCACTTGTTACATCTACTGGAAATAGTTATTCTGAATGTGACTTCTACCTTATACAATCAAATGTTCTTTAGTTTTTAGAAGTACAGCATTGGGGCATTGTTGCTTATATAAAATATTGATAAAAACTTAACATATCTGTGTTTATCTTTTTGATTGCTTCTGCATTTCCTGTGATAAGAAAACTGTAACTTGACAAAAAACCTAGATTCAGATTGGTTGCATCTTGTAGCCTCGATAAGCATGTTTACCTCTGCATATATTTGATCAATCTGCTTTTTAAATCTGGTACAGAAATAAATCAAACAATACATGCAAAACAATCGAGTAGATTACACAGCTCTGTGAATTCACCCCTTTGCATCTTGATCGTCAGTGTGCATTGGAAATGAGCACCATGTCATAGCAACAGTATAGATAAGGTTAGTACATTTGTAAAAGCTAGGTTTGGAATTAACGCAAAAAGTAAATATGCCATTTGGGTTAAACATGGACTGTCTACTGCAGAACTTAGAAAAGGCACTTTGAATAGAATGTTTGAGGAAAAAAAGGAGCCTAAGAAGTTTTGCAAACTATATTTAGGATATATGACTTTCTAAAGTGGCCCTGTTTATATTATATGATCAATTAAAAGAAAAGCGAAAGGCAAAAGAGTTCTAAATTAAGCTGAAGGCCCCTTTTGCCTATGTTCCTTTATTTCGTGGAAATATACTTTCAATAAACGCATAATTTCGTTTTGCCATTAGTGTTGTTTTGACTTACCCTGAACAAGGTTAAACTACAGAAGACCTAATGAAGGTTATTTGATTGCATTTATTCATTTTTATCCACAGTGGTTAACTGCACGGATCCAGGCATTCCTGCCAACTCTATCCGAGAGAGTAAGATCGAACATGGGAACTTCACGTTTGGCAGTGTTGTGTTCTATGACTGCAACCCTGGATATTACCTTTTCGGCTCATCCGTGCTCACCTGCCAGCCAATGGGTCACTGGGACAAACCTCTCCCAGAATGCCTTGGTAAGGTGAACATTTCTTTCCCATACACTAAAAAGGCATTTATTTCTTAATGGTTCTACTGTAATTACACAGGTAAAGCCACTGGAGAATAGCACATTTCTTACCTGAGAACACCCAGCCTTGTTATGTTCACTTTTGCTTCCATTTTGTATTGTTAAAGTCCTATAAGTCTTGTTATTGGAAATGCCTGACTTTTTAAACAAGTTCCTATAATGCTCCTTCAAAGCTAAACACTAAACGTAAGACAACGTGATGGTGTGGACTGCAGCGCAGTCCTGGCTTTATAATTCTTCATCCACCCTCTGGGTTATTATGCATTATGTTGTTGCTTCTATTGAAATTATCTGAAGTATAGCCCTACATTTTCCACATAGACTGAGAAAAGCACTTAATTTCATGGTAGAGAGACGAAGCTCATCATTCATTTTATCAAATCAAAAACTAATTAAAGAGGCACTCAGAATTGTCTGTCACGTGTTTAGAAACTTGCTTCAGGCTTCATTGACAGTTTGGTTATGCTTAATGTTTACTGAATTACAGAAACCTACTTCGCATTAGGAGACCGAGTGGATTCAATGCCAACTCAGACAAAATGCATACAATCATAGAAAGTAGAAAAAATAATGGAGCCTTGTTTAAAAGATGTTAGGCACAACAAATTATAAGTCAGAAAATCATACACTTTGCAATAACTTTGTAAGTTATTGCAGTGTGTATGTTTTTTTGTGTTACAATTTTAGAACCAAGGCTGCACAGCTGTTTTTCTGCTTTTCATGCACAGACAAAGGAAAATAAGCTTGATGATGCAAATGTGCATTATCATGGTCATTTTTTGACGAGTACAGATACAAGTACACCACCTTAAGTGCACATGGCATATTGAGTAAGTTACTTTTAGCAATACCAGATAACTGGACATACTGGACTGGACTGACAGTAAAACCTACATCCAGAGAATCAGCTGAAAACAACAATGGGTCCATTTATTGATTATGCTTGGCATCTATGTTTTATGCATTGTTTTACATTTTGCCCCCCACCCCCATTCCGCGTTACATTGGTATGTGCAGCTGACAGCTATACAGACATTTATGCATCTTGTTACGTTGCCAAACAAATAAATTTATTTAATAAACAGCTAAGAAAAGCAAAAAGATCAAGGCAACTGCAGTAGATGATACAGAGTGTTTCAGTTTCTTCTTGAAAAAAAAAGATAGATTCTACAACAAAACGACAAGTCTCAGCTTTGATGTCACTTCTTGAGTGCAAAAGAACTGAAGTTGAAACTGCTGCCTGAACACAAATAGTGGTACTTAATTTGAAAAGATCCTAAAGTCAGCAGACTTTAGAGTTATCTCTTAAAAAGCTGTGTATTGTCTCAACTAAGATGGTGTTCGTTTATTCTAGGTAGAGCATAAAACATTCCTCAAGAGAATAAGATTTATCTTATAAATCTATTGAAAACCATTCACATTCTCACATTATAAGTCCTTCTTTATGAGGACATGGCAGTCAGGGAACTTTTCAGAATGAGTTTTCAGCTGAATTCACTCATTACAGCATTATTAAACATGTTTATTAGAAGAATGAAAGTTAAATATTAGACATTTTGTAATTGCTAACAATTTTCTTTCAAAGTGTAAAATGTATTAAATGCATCATTAATTTCCGCACATTTTGTCACATTACCAACTCAAGCTTAGAATTAATTTCATTAGGATTTTTAAGTGCTAGAACAACACAAAGGGCTCCTGTTACACTGATTCCCCCAAAATAAAATCCAGCGTTACAAGCGGTTCATCACCTTATTAGTAAACAGAGTCCACCTATGTTCAATTTAATCTCAGTGTAAAAGCTGCTCTTCTCTAGCCTCTGAAGTTTGCTAGAGAAAACTGGTGACCAAACAGCATGTCAGGTATGTGGAGGTTTAAAGAAGGGTAGGGTTATAAAAAAGTATCTTAATCTTTTAACATCCCATAACTCTATCTATTTCACCATCTGAAATTGAGTATGGTATATAGGTCTGTAACAATAACAAATTTTGCTGGATGATAAATTGCCCCAGAAATTATTGCGATACATGATGATATTGTCTTTTTGAGACCACTTTTAACGCATGCAAATAGTAACGCATGTACACCCTCTGAACTATCACAAACAAACTTTAATTTCTAAAGAACATTACCAGTGCAACTGGAAGACATTTTTAATATCCAATATAAATTAACAAAAAAAACAAAACAATAAAAATATGGATGAACTCTGTATAAAAAAATTGCCCTTCAAAAAATATTAATCACTTGGCTCAGACAAGAAAAACAAGGAAAACGACAAGTGAGCAAACTAACAAAAACACTCCATATGTATTAAGAAGAATACATTTCGTTTTACTCTTCCACTACAGATTCAGTATATTGACCATAGGCAAGGCAAGGCAATTTTATTTGTATAACTCACTTTCAACAACAAGGTAATTCAAGGTACTTTACATGATTAAGTGGTAAATTAAAAATAGCAGTAAAACACAGACAAAGCGTAGATGAATTTAGGATAAAGTAAACACAGCAATAAAGCATGAAGCACACACAAAACATATGTTACATGAAAACATTACTCAAAAGCATCTCTAAACAGATACGTTTTTAGCTGTGATTTAAAAGAACTCAGTGTTCCAACAGCTTTGCAGTTGTCTGGATGTTTGTTCCAGATTAGAGGAGCATAGAAGCTGAAAGCTGCTTCCCTTTGTTTGGTTCTAATTCCAGGGATGTTGAGTAGACTGGAATTTGAGGACATGAGTGGTCTGGGGGGGGCTTGGTATAGTAACAGTAGATCCTCAAGATACTTTAGCGCCAGGTCATTCAATGATTCATAAACTAGTAAAAGTATTTTGAAGTCTATTCTCTGAGCTACAGGGAGACATTGTAAGGACTTTAGAACTGGGGTGATGTGCTCTACTTTCCTGGTTTTAGAGAGGACACGAGCACCAGTGTTCTGGATCAGCTGCAGCTGTCTAATTGACTTTTTAGTCAGACCTGTGAGGACGCTGTTGCAGTAATCAATCCGACTAAAGATAAATGCATGGATAAGTTTTTCGAGGTCCTGTTGTGACATCAGTACTTTAATCCCAGAAATGTTCTTCAGGTGATAGAAGTGATCTTGTTATTTCCTTTATTTGACCCTGATGGTTCAGGTCTGAGTCCATTACTATACCAAGATTTCGGGCTTGATCAGTATTCTCTAGCTGTATTAACTGAAGCTGTGTGTTGACTCGTGATCGTTCCTCTTTAGGTCCAAAAGTAATTACTTCTGTTTTGTTTCTGTTCGGCTGGAGAAAGTTATGGCACATCCATTTATTGATTAATTTACTTAGAGTTTGAATGGGTTCAAAGTCACCTGGTGATAACGTAATGTAGAGCTGAGTATTATCTGCATAGTTATGGTAGCTAATCTTATTGGTTGTTATAATCTGGGCTAGTGGGAGCATGTAGATATTAAATCAGAGGGGCCCCAAGATGGAGCCCTGGGCCCCCCCACATATGATTTCTGTTCGTTCTGATGAAAAGTTTCCTATTTAAACAAAGAAGGCCCTGATCTTTAGGTAAGACTCGAACCAGCCGAATACTGTACCAGAGAGTCCGACCCAGCATTACAGTCCTTCCAATAGTATATCTTGATCAACAGTGTCAAATGCTGCACTGAGGTGTACTGAGCACTGTGGTTCTACCACAGTCTGTATTTATGCGGATGTTGTTGACAACTTTGACAAGGGCAATCTCGGAAAGCAGACGGAAACCAGACTGAAAAACATCAAAGCAGTTGGCATTCATGGATGTTGAATGTTACTGTTTTCATCCGGTAGTAGCAAGCATGCGCACAACACTGGGGAGCAAAAAGAGCTTCCGCACCCGCTATCCAGAGCTGTGCTATCACAGTTGAACAATCCAGTTAAAAAAATGAATCCTAGGGATGTAGGCATTATTAATTTAGATCAGCTTTGTGCATATGATCAAAAAAGACACAATCCAAAGCTAACCCTTTTAGTTTAAATGTTCTTATAAAATGATATAGAGTATATTTTGTTCAACTTCAACATACCTCCTATAAAGTGAAATGAGCAGAATCTATCATGACAGCACGGTGTGCAGTCTTTTTGCCCTCCAGCCAGAAGCTTGGGGCAGGAGCTTGGGTGCATTACATCACCTGTCAATGTGCTTATATGCCTTTTTTCATCCAGTCTCTGGATGAAAGAGGGAGACACTCAAGGAAAAAATAACAAGCATCCAAATGGAAACTATCGTGGCTGGAAAAACTATTGAGCTAATTTGAGTTTGTCAAGCGATTCTTTGATTTATTGTTTATTGTGATTGGCCAAAACATGGTCATCTATTTAACTGAACCAGCAGAGCACTAAACAAGAAAGCAACTAAGATGCACACGGTAACTCTGGAGGAGCTGCAGAAACACAGTTCAGGTGGAATAACCTATTGCACTGCATGACTCTGGCCTTTATGGAGCAGTTCCAGGAAGAATGTTCAAAGAAAGCTTTAGGAAGTGCCATAAACATTTTGCCACAAGAATATGTGTAACATGAGGTACAAATTGGGTTAAAGCATAATTGAGTTAGAATGGCCCATTTGAAGTACAGACCCAAATACGGTTGAGAATTTTAAGCATGACTTGAAAACTGATGCTCAGATGCTCTCCATCCTTAGCTTAGCTCGTTTTAAACAAAAGCAATGGGTAAAATGCTCAGAACTAGATGTGCTAAGCTGGTAGAGACTGGCCCCTTGCAGATGTAAATGTAGCGGAAGGCAGTTTCTATCAAGATTAGATTAAGGCAGCTACTGAATACAAATGCATACCACCCTTTTTAATACATTTAACAGATTTTTTGTTTTGTTTTGCCTACTCTAAAATTCAAACCAATTCAGTTTATTTATATAGCGCCAATTCACAACAGATGTCCTTTCAAGGCACTTTACAAGTAAGTAAGTAAAACTTTATTTATATAGCACCTTTCAAGATAAAAATCACAAAGTGCTTTACAATAAAACACAACAAAGGAAGCGGAAAAGCAAATAAAACTAATCAAAGGCAAGTTTAAAAAGATGCGTTTTTAACTGCCATTTAAAAGAGATCATAGAGTCCACGGATCTCAGGCTGAGAGGAAGGGAGTTCCATAAGGAGGGGCCCGCTGCTGCAAAGGCGCTGTCACCTTTTGTTTTCAACCTAGTTCGCTTGGTAACCAGCAGGCCTTGATCACTGGATCTCAGGGACCTGCTGGGGACGTATGACTGCAGAAGCTCTCTAATATAAGAAGGGGCTTGATCGCTCAGAGCTCTATATGTTAAAACAAGAATTTTAAAATGTACTCTATAATGATTGGGTTAGCCAGTGCAGATGGATTAATAAAGGGGTGATGTGTGAATGTTTTGACAACCTAGAGACTAACTTTGCAGCAGGATTCTGGACAACTTGAAGACGTTCCTGGGATTTCTTTCTTAGACAAGAGAAGTCATTTCAATACAACCATACAAACATTCCAATCAGTATAAAGTTTGAGTTTGTTTTCTATTCAAGGAATCCCAGCAGATTGCATCGAGTCATTTACTTGAGGTTGTGTCCCATTTATGCAGTCTCCAACCACAGCAATCCCGCAGCAACCCCACATATTGAGCAAGCATGTAACAACAGTGGAGAGGAAAAACTCCCCTTTTACAGGAAGACACCTCCAGCAGAACCTGGCTCAGTAGGAGCGGCCATCTGCCGCGACCATCTGGGGGTTCGAGAAGACAGAGCAGAAACACAAAAAGAACAAAAAGAACTGATATAAGAGTACTTTTTATATTAAAGAAAGTAAAAACTTGATAATAGGATACAGGGATGCTCAGTTATTGGGAGCATCATCCCTGTCTATAGCTAACCAGGATACCAGACCAGGTGTAGCTTCTACAGAGAGAAAAACACTGAGAAAAAACAAAGGGAACAGTCGATATAACGACTAATAATACAACTGGAGAGTAGTAGAAGAGAAAAGTAACAGAGTGAAGAGAAGTGGTAGGTCCTCCAACAGTCTAAGCCTATAGCAGCATAACTACAGAGATAGCACCGGATGACCTAAGCCACTCTAACTATAAACCTTGTCAAAAAGGAAAGTTTTAAGCCTGGCCTTAAAAGTAGACAGAGTTTCTGCCTGACTGGGAGCTGGTTCCACAGGAGAGGAGCCTGATAACTAAAAGATTTGCCTCTCATTCTACTTTTAGAAATCCTAGGAACCACAAGTAAACCTGCATTCTGAAAACGAAGGCTCTGTTGGGAACACATGGAACAATCAGATCTCTGATGTATGATGGAGCTTGATTATTAAGGGGTTTATATGTAAGAAGAAGGATCTTAATTTCTATTCTGGATTTAACAGGGAGCTAATGAAGAGAAGCTAAAACAGGAGAAATGTGATCTTACTTTTTAATACTCATCAGAACTCTTAGCTGCTGCATTTTGGATCAACTGAAGACTTTTAATTGCATTTTGTGGACTACCTGACAGTAAAGAATTATTGTGAGTAGTCCAGGCCTGAAGTAACAATTGCATGGACTAGTTTCTCAGAATCACTCCTGGACAGGATGTTTCAAATTTTTAGCAATATTCCGCAGGTGAAAGTACAGGGAAACAGGGGTGTTTTTCAACTGTGTGAAGATATTCAGAAATAATCCATCAGTTTCATGTTCCTCCCCCTCCTGCTCTCCTCATGTAGAGGTTGATTGTGGGCACCCAGGCTCACCACCCAACGCTGTGATGACTGGGGAGAAGTTTACGTTTGGCTCCACAGTGCGCTACTCCTGTCGTGAAGAGCGTCAGCTCATTGGAGATTCATCACTTACCTGCCAACTGAATGGACACTGGAGCGCCCCACTGCCCCACTGCTCAGGTATGCTGTACGACACAAATACAAAAAACGTCATTTTGGTGCTTTGTTTTGTTTCCCCAATTGAGAAAAATTTTAATTATAATTCTTAATGTTACTGACTCCACCAACACTAATAGCTGACACACAAAAAGTAGCAAAGGTTCAAGAAAAAACAAAACAACTTATTGAACGAATGTGCAACAAAGTCTTTCCTTCAGTGTCTGAAAGAAAGTAACATCCTTCAGCAGTTGCAGTATTTTAAAAACCTTAGCTAGAATCAAATACACCTATTATCCTAAATTGACATATATAATCAAATCCAGACATAAACCTCAAATGACAAAATATATCATATTGGTCTTTAGAACAGGAAGTGGTAAAAAGCTGCTACTTGGTTATATGAATTACTATATGACTTTTTTTCAGCAGTAATAGTGTATCCCCCCTTCTGAAGCTGAATAATATTTATTTTAGCCTCTGCATAATATTCATTAGTGGGCTTCAGGTGACCTGTTCCTCTCTGCTCCTCACTTGGTAGCAGTTCTAATTAGTAACTAGTTCATGCTGAGGCTCTATATTTATGCCTGCCCTCATTACTTGATGCCTGCAGAATATATGTGACAGCATACAAATATGACTGATGTATTAAGGCACAGTAATGCTCACTGTACATATTGGAAAAGATTACGGTACAACGTTTTTATTTGAGCTCTATCATTGATGACAGCAATATCAGACACTACAATAAATAGGACCAGAAATTTGATAAAAGTCAGTTGCCTGCAATCAGAGCCTTCGAGGTATCTAGAGAAAGCCCTGAGAAGACGTAGGCATAAAATTTTTCATATTTTACTTTAAAAAAATCTTTAATAAAGGAACCAAAGGGGTGCTTCTCTATAATACATGTGTTGCAACCTTATTTAATGTGCTGCACCTTCCATCCATGACACAATAGAAGCATAATTGCTGTTTACCTCAAATATTGTATTTTTTTCTGTTGTTGTCATTGATAGTAAGGTTTGTGCCACAAAAGGGAAAGAAAATGCTGAACGAATATGCTGCGTGTTTTAAATAGCGTAAAAAAGGAAAACAAAACGCAATATGTTACAGTCGGTGTTGATTTTTTATTTATTTGTTTGGTCAGTGTGGACCTGTGGCGGTCGGAGTTTAATCTGTGGTGCACCGCCACAGATTCGTCATGTGTGGGAAACACTGGTATATAACAGCTGAAGGACATTATTGCGGAAATATAGGCTACTTACTTGTATAGGGATATTTGCTGGTTCACGGAGAGTTGGTATTGATCCTGGTAAAAGTTTAAGACGATCTGCGAATCCACTGCTGTATTGTCCCAAGTTAATAAAACATTTGTCAGAGAAATGTTTGCCACAAACGACCGTGCGCTTCGGGAGTCGGTCAGGTACATTCCCTGCATAAATAAAGTCCATCCGCAAGCTTTTCAGTGGCTTGGTAGTGGGGAGTGTCGATGCGGTCTGGACTCCATGCTGTCGGTTTGTTGTTTGCTTTTTACCGTAGCTCTCGTTGTTTAGGTTGTAATAGGCACCACGGGGGGAGAGACTTGGAGAGTGTAGTTCAGAGAAGGGGGTTATTGGCTGGAACACAATGACGTCATATGCCAAAACGTGTGGTCATATGCCTAACTGCAAAACAGCCCGTTTCTGAGTGCTAATTTCACTATGTAGGCAGACACACCCGGGGACAAAGGAAACACTAATCAGTCATTTTAATCCCTTAGGGGACATAGGCAGGCTAAGGAAACTAAAAAATATGACCAAAAAACTCAAAAATGCAAATTTCATGCCAGGGGCACTTTAAAGATGACAAAATAAAAATTATTTATATAGCAAGTGGTCATCTGCCACTAGATGTGGCAGTTCATAGACACATTAGAAGCATTAACCGCATACAGCATTGATTGATAATTGAACATTAGGTGCTAGCAGCCCCATTTCGGCCTGTCCATAACTTAAAAGATTTGCTGATGTAAATCCAGATGCCTTTTATCTTTGAATAGAAACAATAGTGATATCATTGGTATGAGGCTAAACCTGTCTGCACAAAGACGTCTGACTGAAATGTGGAACTACTGCAGCTGCTGACATGTCCTACTAATTAATTTTTATTCCCACTAAAACCACATTGTCTTCCAGTTGTTGGAAAGACTGCAATACATTACTGTCAATATTTTACCCCTAAAAGGCACCAAAATGAACTCACAGCTTGGCAGGGTTGAAAAACACTACCATAAGATGAGCAAAATATTGGGAGCCCACCTTTGATATTGAAAGGATTTTTTGGCATTACTGGAAAGAAATCTGATCTCCAAGCAAACTGTGCCAATTTAATACCATCAAATTCTGCACAATGGACTTTTCTCCCTTAAAAAAAAAAGACTCCTTTCAGTCCCAAAATATTTGACCTTTTACCATCCACAAACTCGCTGTCTACTCTAAAAGGTTTTAACATTTTTGAGCTGGCAAACCTGTAGTTTATCTGATGCCATTGCATTTGGCAGAATGAAAAAGACCAAAGATGATGAGCTAGTGCCAAACAGCAACTACAGACCTTTATTCCTTATTTATTTAGCTATGAGGAGTCTGCATCTTAAAAATAAAAATAAAAAGAACATGGATAGTGGTAAAGTTGAATCTAAATTAGCTGAAGACATTCAAAAAATAAATTTTTAAAATCTTACTCCATGACTCTGCTTAAACATTTTAGTTTCCAGTTTTTCCTGTTGGTTGTGAAAGTGAGAGAAAGGGTCTTACAATGTAGAACTACACCGACTCGCCCAGGCCAACCTCTGTGCCTCTTTCCTCTCATCACACCTAAACAATCCTGACCATCTAAGTGGATCTTTTTCTCTGAATCTTCACTTGGTTTGTTAAACTAACTGACTCAGAAGTAATGTTTGTAAGTAGACATGCATGACAGTTATTTTTCTCCCTGTCAAAGTTCAGTTCAATTGCTCTTCTCACTTTAGATGTTTTGGATTTACTCAGGCAGTTTGAAAGTAGAGGATCTTAAGTCACTAAGGAAATGTAATTGATTGTATTGGTCCAAATCTGTCTCCCTGTCAGAGCTGTCTTCACATTTCTTGCTGGGGAATGACAGCCAGCGACAGAATCATGGGTGCCAAAGACTCGTTAGCATCACTGGGGAGCAAAGTCTGGCCCTTGTGATTTCATGCTACCAAAGAGTTACAGTGACACAAGTTGCTGAGTACCTTATTCTGTCAGTAATAGAAAGACACTTTGCTTTGTCACGTGTAAAATTTCTACCCACTGTTCTTGTCTTCTCTAACCCAATAGAGCTTTGCCTCTTTCCATGCTGAATACCTTATGGTAGAAGTGTGAAAGTAATGCTTTGCAAGAAAACCAGAGTGCCTAACATTTGGTTGGATTACTTTGACATTTACCTTCCTATTTCAATATTATCACACAGTAGGTACGTCCTATCAGGATAAATGTTTTTCCGAATGGCAAACTGATGGTTTACAGTGTTGACTTTGCCTCCCACAGCTCAGTCCAATCGTATATCTAAGAGACAGATAAGAGATAGGGGTCCACCTCAAAGATTTCAAGCTACTTAATCTGCAGGACGTCTCAGGGCTCCAGAGTCCAACCAACTTGCTCTGTGACTAAAAGTCTGTCACTTGTAAACATTTTATAGAATTTTAGCTGCACTGGTGCACCTAGCATTTTACATTTCTTTTCCTTTCCGAATACATGTATGATGATCTCCCTGTATCACACGCTAAAAGATGGAACAAAATGTGAGTTAGGTCCATAGCCTCCACCTGTCGTCTCCATTCGCCCTTATTGTTGTTAATGCTATCTCATTCAACATTTAGGTGGAGGTAGACAATCTTCAGAAAGGTCTGGTTTGTTTACCTTGTTCCCATTTTATCAGCCTTATTAGACTAGGGTGACTCTAGTCAGGGGACTGCTTGACTAAAGTTCCAAAATTATTATATGACTTTATGTATGAAGTGGGGCTGCACAGTGGCACAGTTGGTAGCACTGTTGCCTTGCAGCAAGAAGGCATGCGTTTGAGTCCCAGCCTGGGGTCATTCTGCATGGAGTTTGCGTGTTCTCCCTGTGCATGTGTGCATTCTCTCCGGGTACTCCGGCTTCCTCCCAAAGTCCAAAAACATGACTGTGGGGTAATTGGTCTCTCTAAATTGTCCTTAGGTATGAGTGTGTGCGTGCATGGTTGTTTGCCCTGTATGTCTCTGTGTTGGACTGGCGACCTGTTGCCAGATGAATGCTATAGATGGGCACCAATCCCCCTGCAGCCCTGCAGGATGGATGGATACAGATGATCGATGGATGTCTGAAGTGGTTTGGTGATGGTTTGTACTTTGTCAAAAGCATCAAGACAGCAGATAAACTGAGACAACTGATTTCAAAACTTCACAATAAGAGCCCTAAGCATGCTCTGAACTTCAAATGTCAACTTTTAAAGTTTGATGGCCTACAGCACAGCTGTCCTGCAACTTTTAGATGTGCATCTGAATTCACACTCTGAATCAGATAGTTAGGTCATAAGCCGAACCTTAGAACCTCAGTGCATGAGGAGGTTATTCAGTCATTTGAGCTTGGGATACTTCCAAAGGTTGCAGACTCGACTAGAGTTTGACTCCCCTGGCCCCCTCGTTAAAGCTGAATAATGTCAATGCTACTCCCTGTTGGCACTGCAGACTGTCAACAACTACTAACATATTTGTTCAGGTAATAAATGGAAACATGTATTGAAATGTGTTAACCTTATAGTTGCTACAAGTAAAAGACAAAATCACAAAGTTATATTTCTTAATTTAAAATGCAGTAGTTAACAACAAGAGACATTGATCTCTTGTTGTGGTGTCGTGAGTGCAATTAATGCTGGTGTCTTAAAAATCTAATTTAGAAGTAATATTTTAGAACTTTGTTTTATTTTGTCAGTTCGTACTATACAAGTAATGTAAATGAGAAGATGAAGCAGTGCTGCAGGCATTTCTTTTGTCTTTTTAATCACCCATCACTTAAGTTAAGAAATGGTTTCCATTATTTAGAAGATTAGATCAACATCCTGGTGTTTTGACAGATGAGTCTCTCTTATAATGATGATGAGCAATTTTGAATCTTATCTTTCTCTGTCATTCATTCTGAGCTGTGTGCCAACATGGGCCCTACTGCAGACAGCTGTCTTATGAAACAAAGTAAAGCCATATGGTATATAAAATGAGACAGACTTAATGGATTTAATTAATCTTGTTCCTAAATTGGTTATACAAAAATAATTAATCAATTGTTTAGTTTGAAAGAAATTTAATGTATTAACTTTATTCTAAAGTATTGAAAAAGCAAATGAGAAATAGCTGTTTGTCCAATGAATGCACTCAGGAAATATTTGGTTAATTATTTGACTTATGATAATTTGCATAATTTGTTTCACTGTTGCATATTAACTGTATATCAAACTGAACATTTTAATCAATGTTGAATGGGAATGCATCATCTTTAGAGATTATACTGCATCAGCACCTGTGATTAACTATGAAATCTGCAGCATGTAGAGAAAAACCACTGTAAATCACCTGCTTGCCACTGAAAGACTTAATTGATTCACACTTGGCAGTAAACATCTGTTACAGTTATAGCAGAAACTGGAGTCACAACACAGCTGGAGCTCATCTGTTGCTTACAACATGAAAACTTGTGGTTTTAAACACATCTGGACAATGAAATTGGTGCAAGTGTGCGTTTTTGTTCCTACAGTTTTTGGCATTCTGGTCAATAAGTGAAGAAGAGGAAGTAGATCTTTGTGTCAAGTATAATGGAAGTTTTGTTCCATTTTCTCTATTTTTTATGACTTCCTCTATTGTATGTATTTAATTGTTGACATAGAATTGTGTGCAAATATATTTTAGTCACTATATCGCAATCTATTGTTAAAAGAGACAGACTTTTGACAGACTCCTGTAATCTTTTAAAATGAATGAAGTTAGGTTTTTGAGTTCCTTAAGGTTTTTTTTCTCTTGATAATGGGTGGAAAATGATAAAAAGAAACACCAGTTTGCTAAAACCAATAACATTACACTTAAAAATACTATTTCATTCACAGGTACCTAAATGCTTGAATGTTTTTCACATTTTGCCACTTTACAAGTTACAAATTACAAACATCAATACTTTTGGGGGGATTTTATGTGATAGACCAAAACAAAGTAGTGCATATTTGTGAAATAGAAGAAAGAGGATATATGATTTTAAATGTGATTTTTACCAATAAAAATCTAAAAACTGTGGAGGAAATGTGAAATTCAAACTCAGCAAATGTAGCGTATCTGTGAGGGCCTTAGAGTTTTTTTTTTTTACATTAATAAATAAAACAGCATCATAAAGACAAAGGAACATACACAGTCCAAGGATAGAGTTCGGGAAAGGTTTAAAGCACAATTAGGTTTTCAAACAGTATCCCAAGGGCTAACTTCTCACAGAGCACTATTTAGCCCATCATCCGAAAATGAAAAAAAGATGACATGACTGCAAACCTATCAAGACATGGTAATCCAGATAAACTGATAGGCCAGGCAAGGGGAGCATTAATCAGAGAAGCAGCCAAAGCAACCATTGTTGATCTCCTGGAGGAGCTGCAGAGAAAATGCATCCAAATAACTGATTAGTGCACCCAAGAAATCTGGCTTCAGTAGAAGAGTGTCAAGAAGAAAGCTCTTGCTGAAAGCAATGCATTTAAAACTGCTGTTTGCAGTTTGCCACTAGCCATGTTCAGAGACACAGCATCCCTGTGGAGAATGGTGCCCTGGTCAGATGACAGTTAAACTTAATATTTGGCTTTGCATGGAAATCGCTATGTGTGGATGAAAAATATCCCTGCACATCACACTGAACACAACATCCATGGTAGTGACCAATACAATGATGCTGTGGTGACATTTTCTTTCATAGAGACTGGGAAGCAGATCAGAACCAATGAAAAGCTAGATGTAGTGCAAATCCTGGAAGAAAACCTGTTAGAGGCTGCAAATAACCTAACACCTGCCACTTCACTTCACCTTCCAATATGACAATGCCCCTAAATATTCAGGCAGAGATATGATTAAATGTTTTAGTTAAAATATTTTAAGTTGTCAACATGAAACAGTACAGACCCATAGCCTATTGTGAATTTTTGGCAGAAAACTTGCTAGGTGCTGAGAAACACTTGAAAACACTAAGGCTCTTTCCACCTCACAATGACGTGCCCATTTGGTTTATCACATACATTTCCAGTATAATACAATATTCCAATATATAATGATGACTGTAAGGTAGGAAAATGCGAAAGAGTTGAACTGGTATGAATACTTTAGCAAAGCACTATGTGTAGGGTTAGACATTTTGAAACTAGCACAGTATAATTCAGCAGTGACAACACAAAACAATAGGACTCTGAATTCCTCACAAATCCAACCTGGCATCAGCAGCAGCTCTCATCCATGCAGCCATTCATGCATCTGTCCATTCGCTCATCTGTCCTCCCTTGTTAATTAGTAAGATGGCGCATCAGACTGCTTGCCAGGCCGTTCCCTTTTTGTTCTCATCTGTTGCATGGCTGAGTTTAAGACCTTATTATTTCCTCGCAAAGGGATCTTGGTGAATGGACATTACCTGATAGTCAAACCAAAATCTGACCACCATCCCAATTTGCATGATTATAGCTGTCCCATTGCAACTGAAAGTAAATAATGAGGCTCCGACTGCTGCAGTAAGACTTGCAAGTATTCACTGGTACTGTTGTACACACTAAGAAAAATGTATACTGGTGCTCATCATGCTCTCATCTCTGCAAATGTTTGCAAGGACATGCTGGAAGATGCACAAACAGTTCAATCTCTCCGAGCCACACCAACATATGCAGCCATTCATGAACAGTCAGCACCAACCACAGCCATGTACGAACTTATCCGCTTCTGCTGTGAGTCATTGACCTGACAAATGCAGTTTGTAGACATATGCGCTGAGGGATGTGTGTAGATGATATGAGGTTTGTGTTTGTGCTTAAAGACTTTGTCAACAAGTCCAGTATTACCACAGCTATTTGGTAGAGAGTAGAGAACAGCAGCAAAAATCCCATGGGGAGGGAAGGGCAGGATGTTTTTGCAGCTCAAGAAACACTTTGTCTTAAGCCCAATGTGGCACAGATCTCTCACAAGTTGAATATCTGTAGATCAGAATCAGAATCAGCTTTAATGCCCAAGTATAGATCTCTATATCTGTATATCTGGCTGTGATAAAATTGTCTTCTAAGCTCAGCTGTTTTTTTCTGAAGCAGGAATAATTATATTTTTGGCTGGTGATATGCACTACTGTATGTGTGTTTGTTCTCTCCCCTGAGGGTGACCCCATTGAATAAACCCCCCACCCCGTTGACTATCCTGGCAAACAAACCACTCAACTGTTCATCACAACAGGAAATCTTCAGCACTGCCCTGATTCCATACCTGTCATCTTTAGTTTCTCTCTCATTTCCTATGGCTTAGAGTGTGAACATGTCCTATTTCTCCCACACATAAGAGACAGGCTTAAAAGGAATATAAAGAGAATTTATAAAAGGCACATCAGCTTCTGTATCTGACTTAATACATAGTCGAATATGGCATATTGTGCAAGGTGATGACTCTGTAAGTGTTGCAAGTTCCTTCACAGAAAAAAGAGAGTGGGGGACCATTCAGGATAATGAAAATGCATTCACTGGTAGCTTCAGAGGTCAAGATGTATTCATAATTTCTTATAGCCACAGCTGGTTGACTTTTAATTCAGGCTCTGCTGATTTTTTTTGTTTAATGGGCAGAAAATCTTTTGGTGTCAAAGCTGAAAGAAGTGTTCGTCTGCGAAGTTGTTGGCATGGTGACAAATGGTAAATGTTCTGCCATTATAGAAGTCCTTTTAACCTTAGCACTACTGAAATAAAAGCTTCACACCTGCCCATTGTTGCGTTTCGTTTTGTATCGTTTCTTTCAAAAGATTCAAGTGTTCGCACCAACGCTCTCCATGTATCTTCTGTGTACTTGACAGGAAGGAAGCCTATGTTGTAAACTGCTGCCATGGCAATTTAAAAAGGGTCCATCAGTGTACATACACGCACACACAAAAATATATACACAGTTGAAGTGGGTGGACTCTTCATTCTCTGGTTTCATTGCTCCATGTCTGGTTATCTCTTGTTGCAGGTGACTCTTCAGGCACCTGTGGGGACCCTGGCACACCTGCTCATGCCAGCAGGGAGGCAGGAAACTTCAAAGTGGGCAGCAAGGTGCGCTTCACATGTGCAGTGGGACACACGCTGTACGGCTCAGCAGAGAGGATCTGCTTCCCCAATGGGACATGGTCTGGCAAACAGCCATTCTGCAAACGTAAGGGCCCTGTTTAAAATTTCTGTGGGATGTTTTGTGTGAATGGTGTGAGAGCAGAGAGGAGTCATGTAGGAAAGTAACAAACACAATTCTTCACAGATCTGTACTCCTGCATATGCATACTAAGATGCATAGTTGCTTTTGGCTTAACGTTGAATGTCACAACTGTTTTTTGAATAGATTAAACTGCATTGCTTTGCAAAGGGGTTCATAACTCTTGAAGTTTTACATGTTTTGCTATGGTACAGCCTCAAATTTAAACAAATGAAGATTGTATGATACAATAATGTGTCTTATAAATATGCTGGTCTATTCTGATAAACCAAAACACAAATTGGCACAATAAGGATTCATGGTAGTTAACATATTTGTACATAAATCTTAAAAGTGTTGCTACTCAATATTTTCTAGACCTACCTTTCACCTGCAGTTACAGCTGCAAGTCTTTTAGTCTTTTATGTCTCTACCAGCTTTACACATCTGCAGACTGAACTTTTTAATTCATTCCTCTTTGCAAAAGATTGGCTAGAAAGCATCTGTGAGCATCCATTTAAAGGTCTTGCCGCAGATTCTAGGTGGGGAATTCATAGAAATATGTTGTGAACAAATGTTTCGATCAAAGCTCTACTATAGATTTGGCTGTACGTTTATGGTCATCGTCGTGCTGGAAATTGAAGGTTCACCCTTGTGTCAAGTGTTTTGCAGCTTCTAGTAGGGTTTTTGGTGCAAAGTGTTCTGAACTTCTACATTCATCATCCCTTTAGCTCTGACCAGTTTACTTGGCCCTGCAGAAGAAAAGAGTCCCCACAGCATGATGCTACCACCACCATGTTTCACTCTGGGGATGGTCTGATATGCAGTGTTGGTTTTCTACCTTGTGTTCATGATGCTGTTTTTTGACTAACATTCTCTAACCAACCTCTGAGGCTTTTAGATCACAGCTGTAGTTATACCAAGGTTAAATTAAACATAGAAAAACTCTATTTCCGACTCATGCAACTTCTTAAGGTAATTAGGTGCACCGGATTTCATTTAATCGAATCCAGATCAAGGAGCTGAATTTTAAAGCTCACCATAAATTTCAGAATTTTCTTTAAAACAAAAAGAAGACTAAGTAACCCTATTTGTGGTTTCAGTGTAACAAAATTGAAGAAGAAAAAAAAACACTGTATGCTCATAAAACTGAAAATAATTAGCAGTCCAGTTTAAAGGAATCAGTTAGATTCTTACTGTTTTGTTTATTGTTGATCTGATGGCGTCATGAATGTTATTAGCTTGGGGTCTAAACTCTTACCTGAAAAAATGTGTATTGTTGTTAATTAATACAAACTAATGGAATGCAGTAACAGTTCAAAGAAGAAAATAAGATGTAGAGATGCATTGTTGACTTAAAATGCAGATTTCTAGATAGTCAAAGTAATGTTGAAGGCTGCATAACACTTGTGGAAAAAAAGAGTAAAACCAATGCGCTTATAAATAGAAAAGCGATAGAAATGTTTTGTTATTGTACCAACATTTTCTCAGCTTTTAAATAGTTCCCAGACCCGGTATAAACAAACAAACATTGTACGGAACATATTGGCTGCATTAAAACTAAAATAATTTGCAAAGAATTCACAAACCAAATGCTTCGCCAGATGGTAAAATATCTCTCTGCTGAAGTCTGACTGTGTTCCAGACTCCCACCAAAAATTTCATTAATTCCAGACACCTAAAGCCACATTTTGTTTGGATTATGATAAATTAATAATTGTAGGTTTTCAAGATATCAGCTCTCAGAGGACCGGCTTCACATCTTGCATAAATTGCCCCCGAGGGTCAACCGGATATTGAGGCAAATGTTTGACTGCATCCCCTCTGCTTTACTTACTGTCTGTCAGCTTGGAACAGTTTCAGAGTTATTTTTAATATAACTGGCCAATGCTTGGTCTCTCTGAACTCTTTTGCAGTGCACCTGCTTTTTATTGCATTGCATCCTTCTTCCTTCTTGCCTTTATTCTGTCTTTTTCAATTCTTTTCTTTTTGTCTTAATCTTACTGTCAATCAGCCTCTCCAACTCTGTCCAATTTTCCATCTCTCCTTCTTCTGTATCTTACTCTTCATTTTGCTATGATATCCCCCACCTTCCTTTTTTTTAATTCCATATCTACCCACCCCAGGCTTTTTATCCTTCCATCTCCCAGCTGAAATCGTGATTTAAAGATTGTTTTAACCATTTTTCCAACTCAGGGGGAAGGGAGCTGGAATTCACTGGAGCCTGAATGAGTTTCATTGCTCTCTGTCTGTGATCTAAAGCCCTGTCTTGTGTTAAAGCCCATCCATCCATTATTCACCGGCCTTTACAGTGCATGGAAAACGGTCTCTGTGAATATTCGGCTTAATAACCAGCTCACATGGCTGTTGAGGACAGCTTTATGTAATTTCAAATGTAAAGAAAAGAATTAATGCTTCTTTTTATATCTATGCACACTGAATTACATGTAATGTGTTTGCATGTATGATTATAGGCTTGTGAATGCATTTACAGCACAGTAATATGAATGTGTTGAAGCTCTGTATTGTGAGGTACAGTATGCACATCAGCAATGTGTTTACACAGTGATAAGTTTGTGCGAATGCATTAAAGGTAATTGAGAAATCACCACGGCACTAACAGTACATCTGTCTCCTAAAAAGAATCAGTATTTCAGATTTTCCAGGCAATTAAGTGATTGAAAGAGCAGATCAGTTTTGTAATTAGACATGATTTGCAGGAGGACAAGGGTACATGAAACTGTTTCTTTCCTACCCTTTGGGGATACCTTTTAGTAGGCAGATTCTAAAAAATGCAGCAACTCCTTTTTTAAAGAAGGTAAACCTGGATTGTTAGTTCAGTCATCATTAAAGGGTTTTTTGTTTCTTCACGGCATATCTGCAAAATGAAATTACTCCTACAATCACTTTGTTTCTAAGCTGCAGTAAACGTCATTAACACAGAGAGTAGGAAAACTGCACATTATCTAATGGAGCTTCATCCATATTGCTAATCTGTTCTTTCCATCACTGCACCATCTCTGCTTATTGGTCTCTCTTAACATATATACCAGTGATGTATAAATTGGTGGCTCTTTACTGGTTTGGCTCACAGCTTCATAAAAAGAAAATACAGTACATCAGATAATGTGGAGCAGATTTTTTTTATTATCTTTTTTTATTTTACATTTGTCCTATGAAAATTACATTAATTTGACCGAAACTAAGAGATGATAGGGTGTGACAGACAAAAAGTGAAGGGAGGAGTGATGACTCAAAGTTTGGATTGCTAGATCAGTGCATAACACAATGTTCACTCAAGTCGAATCTGGTGACCTCAATGTTTCCAGCTTGAATTTCAATTAATAAAATGAAGATTTACATGGAGATTAATCAAGTTTGGAGAATGAAGTCGGGAGAAATAACGTCTGAGAATAGTAGCAGACGTTTTGTACTGACAGAAGGCACATAAAAAAGTAAGCTTTGAAAAAGAAATTGTTTTCCTCCCTTTTAAAAAATTTATGCGCACCAATGGCAGCTGTTGTCTCTTTACTGTTTCCTATTCGAGTAATCTACTATAGTGAAAGCATATGTTGTGCTGTGTCCTCTTTAATTTTTGTTTTGTTTTAAATTCTTAGCTTAAATCCAAGATTTTAATTGTTTCATAATCCTGATGTCAAATATATTTTGCTTTTTTTTAAATAAGGACTTTTTTGTTTTGTTCTTGTAGTTGGATGTTTGGGGCTCATCCATATTCCCTGCATCGATAATCTTTGTTCATACAATGGGATCTTGATTGTTTTTCTCTGTCATATGTAAATGCTGACACATCATATTCGTATTACTGTTAGAAAGGTTTTATTTTTTTTCAAGAAAACCATAGATTGTGTGATTACTGTGAGACATTTTTAGATGGCCCAATTATGGATGCTACAGCATCGTCTGTTTACGGTAGTGCCTTTCCTATTTTGGTAGACATTCCAAATATTGTAATTTAATCCAATTTGAAAAACAAAATTTAGGGATTTTCTGGCTGTAAGATTTTATGATGCATGCAAGTTAACACCAGCAAGTGCCTCTTATATATGTTCTATCGGAGTGGTAATCAGACTAACTAAAGAAACACGAAGTATTTATCAGGCCAATATCAAAACAGCATTTATTTTGCTGATTCTTGGCATGCTCACAGCAACAGATTAAGGAAAAAAAATCTACGACAGTTCAGTCACCTTGAATTATTCTTGCAGCCACCTTGGGGGCCTCCAACCCCCAGATTGTGAATCATTGATATAGAAAATCCATTACTATTTTACACCTCTGACCTTCACATCCTCTGTTTCCTCTGTTTTATGGCAGCGGTACAGTGTGCAAATCCAGGTACCCCAGCTCATGGCCACATTTCCCGTGTGGAGGGCACGACTTTCTCCCACTCCATTGTGTATTCCTGTATAGAGGGATTTTTTCTGACAGGATCACCCACACGCCAATGCCTGGCAAATGGCACCTGGTCTGGCACAGCTCCAAACTGTACAAGTGAGTATTGCACAGATGAAGGCATGTTGAACTGTCTTTTTGTCTAAGAGTCAGCCCCATGCTCAGTGTTTAAATCATGAAATGTCGAGTTAAATATTCTTTCTGAAATCACTGCAAAAAACTTGTGACTAGTAAGATATTGGTGTATAAGTTTAACCAGTGCAACAACCAGGGCAATATTTTCTTTAGTCACACTTCTAATTTACATGGATCAATGGCAAACCTATCCAGGTAATATAACATTTTGTAGGAAATTCAAGTTTTTTGTAGTTGGTTTGGGTCCATGCCAGGTAAAATGAGAAATATTCAGGTTATTTAATTCTGTAAAAGTGAGATTTTTGACACTTTTTGCACCTACCATCTATCACCTATTTGTAGCTTTTGGAATGAATTGTTTTTGGAGAAACATTTTTAAAAAACATTTTTCTCTCCTCAACACTGTTGGATTCCATTCATCCGCTCATCCATTTTCTTCTGCTTATTCGGGGTCGGGTCGCGGCAGCATCTTAAGCAGAGAGACCTAGACTTCCCTCTACCCAGCCATTTGGGCCAGTACCTCAGGTCCCAAGTTGTTCTCAGGCCAGCCAAGAAACATACTCCCTCCAGTGTGTCCTGGGTCTTCCTTTGGGTCTCCTCCCCGTGGGACTTGCCCAGAGCACCTCACCAGGGAGGCGTCCAGGAGGCATCCTGACCAGATGCCCGAGCCACCTCAACTGACTCCTCTCAATGTGAAGGAGCAGCGGCTCTATTCTGAGTCCCTCTCGGATTACTGAGCTTCTCACCCTATCTCTAAGGGAGAACCTAAATACCCTGCTGACAAAACTCATTTTAGCCGCTTGTATCCGTGATCTCGTTCTTTTGGTCACTAACCAGAGCTTGTGACCAAAGTTGAGGGTAGGAACCTAGATCGAATGGTAAATTGAGTACCTAGCCTTTCGGCTCAGCTCTCTATTCACCACGACAGACCGGTACAGCACCTGCATTACTGCCGACGTTGCAATAATCTGCCTATCAATTTCCCGCATTTGTGAACAAGACTTCCAAATACTAAAACTCCTCCACTTGGGGCAGGACCTCGTCCCCGACTTGGAGAATGCATTCTACCGTTTTCCGGCTCAAGACCATTCCCCCAGACTTGGAGGTGCTGATTCTCATCCCAGCTGCACACTCGGCTACGAACTGGTCCAGTGAAAGCTGTAGATCACATTCTGATGAAGCCAACAGGACCAAATCATCTGCAAAAAGCAGAGACCTGATATAGAAAATTCATTACTATTTTACACCTCTGACCTTCACATCCTCTTTCCGCTGTTGTATGGCAGTGGTACAGTGTCCAAATCCAGGTACCCGTGTGGAAGGCACGACTTTCTCCCATTCCATTGTGTATTCCTATTGGAAGGACTTTTCCTGACAGGATCACCCAGACGCCAATGCCTGGCAAATGGCACCTGGTCATAAAACTGAAAATGATTAGAAGTCCTAGGTGCAGTCCTAGGTCTAGGTGCAGCCTCAACACTTGCTGCAGCTAGAAATCCTGTCCATAAAGATTATGAACACAATCAGTGACAAACCTTGGAGGAGTCCAACTCTCACCAGAAACGAGCCCGACTCACTGCCAGCAATGAGAACCAAGCTCTGACAGTTACAGGGACCTAACAGCCCGTATCAAAGTGCTTGGTACCACATTCTCCTAGACTACCCCCCAGAGGACTTCCCAAGGGACACCGTTGAATGCCTTCTTCAAGTCCACAGAATACATGTAGACTGGTTGGGCAAACTCCTATGCACTCTCCAGAACCCTGATTAGGGTGTAGAACTGGTCCAGTGTTCCAGCCTGGATGAAAACCGTATTGTTCCTCCTGGATCCTAGGTTTGACTATCCGCTGGACCCTCCTCTCCAGAACCCCCGAATAGACCTTACCAGTGAGGCTCAGAAGTGCGATTCCCCCTGTAGTTGAAACACACACTGTGGTCAGCCTTTTTAAAATTGGGACCACCACCCTGGTCTGCCAATCCAAGGGAACTTACCCCGATGTCTACGCAGTATTACAGAGCAGCATTAACCAACAGAGCCACACTACATCTAGAGTCACCTCAGCACCGGAGATAAGAGAGCTCAACCCAAAGTACTCACTCTGCTTCCAGATTGGAAGGCGTGCTGGTGGGATTAAGGAGGTCTTTGAAGTATTCCGTCCACTGACCCAGGACGTCCTTAGTCAAGGTCAGCAGCAAAACAACCCCACTGTAAACCGTGTTGGTGGCGCACCACTACCCCCTTCTGAGACATCGGATGGTGGACCAGAATTGCCTCAAACCCGTATGGAAGTCATTCTCCATCGCCTCACTGAACTCCTCCCACGCCCATGCCCTGGAGTCCCCCAGCAGAACAAGGAGGTCCCTGGGAGGAGCACTCTCCAACACCCTCTCCAAGGACTCCAAAAAGGGTGGGTAATCTGATCTGCCATTTGGCGCATAAGCGCAAACAACAGTCAGAACCCGTCCCTCCACCCATAGACGGAGGGTGGCTACCCTCTCATTCACCGGGGTAAACCCCAACGTATTCAGGCGCCAAAATGGGGGGCAACAAGTATGCCCACCCCTCCTCTGTGGCTCTCAGCGGGGGCAACTCCAGAGCAGAAGAGAGTCCAACCCCTCTCGAGGAGAATGGTTCCAGAGCCAGAGCCGTGTGTCGAGGTAAGTCTGACGATGTCCAGTCAAAACCTCTCAACCTCGCACACCACCTCAGCCTCCTTCCCCAGCAGAGAGGTGACGTTCCACGTCCCGATAACCAGCTTCTGTAACCAAGGATCGGACCACCAAGGATCGGACCGCCAAGTTTGGCTACTGCCCATCTCACATCACACCCTATCCTTGTGGCCCCTCCCACAGATGGTGAGCCCATGGGAATGGGGGCCCATGTCACCTCTTTGGGCTGAGCCCAGCCGGGCCCCATGGATGAAACCCCGGCCACCAAGTGCCAATTTGACCCACCTCTAGGCATGGCTACAGAGGGAGGTCCCAGTGACTCACGTCTGGGCAAGAGACCACTGAGTCCATTTGTCGTCATCATCATCAGGGGTCCGTTGGATTCCAATCAATATCAAAATCTTGAGCATGGCTAAAGCAGCGCGAGACTAAAGATTAGCCATAACTGTTGCTTGCATTTTCTGAAACAATTTACCTTTCGTCTTAAACTTTCAATTATTTTCTTTACATTTGAACTTTAAAGGAAACAGAGTCAAGTCTATTCCTTCCTCTGTTTCAATTAACAAATGTAAGCTAAAGCCATTAATGACAGAGCGGAAAGGGTCAAAAGTATACAAGAAAATTTTCGGGAAATAATTTTTTGTCTTGCACTGCTTAAACCATGTTCAGGGTCTTTATGTTTTTAATTCTGTTACAATTAATAAGTACATTACTGCCACCTGCTGATGGAGCATAGTTAGAATTGTGTTTTAGTTTTGAATCCAAGCAACTGTGTACAGACACAAAAAAAGAGAAATAAAGTCACTTAATTTTCTGGAAAGGTGTGGCTGGAACATTAATTTTATAGTATTTTTTTCATTTTGTTTGTTTAACTGGAACAGGCATGGTTCCATTTTGTTTGAAGCAGAGTAATCAGTCAATCTGAGGAGAAACAGTTCTCTACAGATGGTTTTGTTTTTTGTGAGCCGGGGAGCTAAAAATGACAACATTTTAAAAATCTTCTGTCATTAAAGTTCAAACCTGGCAATTTGTATGGTCTTGACCTCAGCAAATTAGTCTCTGAGTTACTAAAATCTATGCCTGTCTATCTGATTTGTCCTGACATTGTTCCTCTCGCTGAAAATCACCATATTCCTTTCCCCCTCTATTCCCGCCTATTATTGCATCACAAGAAAAATAAATGGTTTGAAAATAATTTTCCATTTTTGAGTAAAATGTGTCTCAGGGAATATGCACAGGGAAGAAGGCAAAGGAGAGTAAGATTGAAAATTGGATTGAATAATAATAGTCAAATATGCATGAATCAAGGAGAGCTTTTCTGTCTCTCTTTTTCACTTGAAAGCTTGCTCATCACCAAACGGATTCCCCTTTAAACTATCACCTCACATTAATGTTTACTGGTCAGTTCAGGGACATCAACACTTAAGATGCTGGGATTGGCTTACCAAACCTTTATTAAGGAGGCAGTCATTTTCATGGTTCATGGAAAATCAATCGTGCAGGTAACAGATCAAAGTCACGCAAGATTTTCAAGGGGAAAAACGAAAGTTTTTTTGTTTTTTTTTCACTGAACTGCTGCTTGTTCAAAAATGACTTTTATATAGCATGTTAGGGAATTGGGTACTTAGCTAAAGTAAATGAGGAAGAAAAGTCATGTAAAGCTATCAAAAATAAAGATCCTCTTGTGAAAGGTTTTTTCTATTATAATGTCCTGTGGTTTAGTTGATTTATGTCCTCATTCAGTTTCATATTATTAAGTCCTCTAGCAGTACAGAAATATGTGAAAACCTCAAATAATATCTAGATTAATGGATTTTGAAGTCACTGGGTTCTAGACTAATTTCCAAAAAGTCTATCCTGTAGACTGGTGTTGATGCATACGTGATGACTAAATTTAACACATGTATAAAAACAACAAAACAAGGTAAATCACATTCTCTGATGGAGCTCAAAGTGCTTTACTGCACTAGTAGTATCAACAAACTCATTGTGATTTAGCATCAGTAGCATGCCCAAAACAAATAAACATGGCTAAAGATGCAGAAAATGAACAAAAAATCTCACCAACAAGCCATATTTGAATGGAGATAGTTTAAAAGCTATTTGTGAAAATTGTCTAATTTTCTAACCTTCTTACCTGTCTTACAATTTATATGTATCCATACTGAGACTTTTAAGTTACCTATAGGGGGAACATTTGCATTGTGTGTGTAAAAGGTTCCTGAAACAAGTTAAAGTTGCAAGCAGCCTAACTACATTGTTTTGGTTTTAAATTTAGCAAATTTCAAGAAACATCTAAACATTTACACTTATACAATAGTGGGTTTTTTCTTGTTTTTTTTCTTTTTCCCCTCCTCATATAAGGAAGGTATCTGATATTTACTCATTAGTATTTTACTCATTCCAGCTGTTTTTTGTTCAGTTGACTGTGTCCATTTCTTTATAAAGATTTCAGTCTTGTAATGACATTAAGGATTAACTCGTTTAGGCAGTCTGTTTGGTTCTGATCAAACGTTTCCATTTTCATTAAGAACTAAATCTTGTGTTGGCACAATGGTTGTAAGGCATCAGTGTTTGTCTTAATTACATTGAAGATATTCTTTGTTTTTTCAAGGTCTGTACTCAAACACAGTGGTGCCTTAGCTCATTGAAGTTCGCATGGCAATCAAAAACCGTGTAAATTCCCCCAAGCCTACCATTACTAAACTCTTCAGCCTTCATTTTGTCATAAAAAGGCTGCTGTTATAGACGATTAACGCTTTATGAACATTTCAAAACCTTCTGGTTCCTTGACTTCCCAGGGTAACTTTCAATGATTCCACTTGAAAATATAAAACAAAGTTTTTCATGCTCAGAAGTGTTCTCATTACTGAAATCTATGTGGGCAGGGGATATTGATCATAATAGTAAACAATGACTTTCTGTCATACATTTAATGATCTTGTATCATTTTCATGTTTCTTCATACATTTCACTAGCTCAGGCTGGAAAGTAAAAAAGCAATCCCCCTCTTTAATACAGAAAACACAGCACATTGGCTGTATCAAATAAACAAGTCACTATTACTTTCTAAATGAACAGATACTGTCCTGTGTGGGTACATGACCATAAAAATATGCTCATGTATGACTTCTGCGAGAGACGCAAAAAGTAGTTTACTACCCACACTGCCTGTGTTGTCGAAGGAAAAATCAGATATGGCTGACAGGTTAGTTTCTGTGTGCACTGCAGGCATATTATAAATGACTGCGTATCAAGCATCAAATAATTGCCAATTGCAGAGCCATTTATTCTTTTGACACATAATACAGGATTCGGGTTCAGGAACCTTTTATGGAGGATGCGGTGTTGGATTGATTCAAAGGAACAAAAGGCACCCAACACATAGTTTTACAGTACATGTCACACAAACATCCGTGTTCCTGATTTTCTGCAACTAATTGGCGAGTAATTTTCTACTTGTTGGTGTGAAAAAATACATGCATGTAGAATTAGATTTCTTAGTGGGGCATGCAGGAATGAACTGCCAATCATCCCAAACTTTATTTAATATAACTTTTTTTTTTTTTGTGTACAGAAAATTAATAATTATTTCCTAGTGGATCCAATCATAAACAACATGAACTCCTTGTCAGCAATCGAAAACAAACAAACAGATTTAGCAGACCAGGTTTTGGCAGAGAGCCATACACAGAACCCCCAATGCCCCCCTCCCCCCACGAAGTTGTGATTCAACAAGTAACACAAAAGAAGTGAAGTTAATGACTGACGACCATAATTTAATCAGCGATGGCACTGGGTTTAGACCTGACATCATAGTCGTCCAAGACTAGCCATCTGTTTGTTTTGAGAAAGCAGAGCAAAGAGAAAGAGCCAAGAGTAAACATGTGAAAAAAAATCAACACTACTATTTTTATGTCAGCTGGGCCCTCAATTCAAATTGGACAAATTAGATTAACCATGGGAGATTTCAAATTGGGACGTATGGAAAAATGTTCTGGTATTACGGTCCCTGTAACAAGAACACAGATGACTCTCACTAAGGTGAAAAAGCACAATTAAAACTAAGTGTCTTCAATGCTTCAGTAGAATTTATGGCTCTAGCTGAATCACAAACTGGTTATGCATTGTCTTTACTTAATACTAGATGGATTATCAAACTTTGGAACAAGTAGGCTACCCATTAGTGGTACTTTGGCTGTCTTCAGTGACACCCAAAAGAGATTTTGGAATTTTTTGGATAATTCAGAAAATGTTCAATGATATGATCTTGCCCTAAGAAGCACGAGTGGCAAAAATGATGAGGTGAAGTCCTTTTGCAGTGTTTGATTTATTTAGTCTGAAATTGGATCTTGGAATGACGTCAAACATGAAACCCAGTTTAACAGCATTCCAGTTCCAAGTCAGGAAATCAGTGGGATTTGTTAGTTTATGTATTCATTTTTTAGGCTAACTACTCTTATCAATACAAACTAATAACATTGTATTTATATACGTCTTGTATTTTCAAACATTGTAGCAACATGCTGACAGACATCCACCATAAGGAGATTCTCACATTACAGCCTTTATTCAAAATATGATGATTGTATGGCAGTTGCACAAAAAATGAAAACTAAAAATATATTACATGATATAATCCTGTTAAAATAAAATGTATCCTGCTGCAACAAGAAGATAACATAGTTAATATTGTGGCTGTATCAACTTTATAAGGTTTACCATAATTTTAATTTTAGATACAATTGGGAGAGTGAGACTTAGGTTAATATGTAAAAATAATAGTCATCTATTATTGTACATAGACTCCTGACGCTTATTTAGAAATTAGTTATTTAGAAATTCCAGCAAAAACTTTAGATACAAATGATGAAATTAAATTTAGAGTTTGTGAAAGAAAGAACAGTTCTTTTTCCTTGTTCTTCCAAAAACTGATGTGCACAGGGATGGAAAACCTGAGCAAAAATACAACTTAAATAAGTAGATGTCCTAATAATGTTAAGTAAATATACTTCTGCAGCATTGTATCTCTTTTTGCTAGTCTAACAAGCTAGTTCAAGCAGGTTAGTTGTGCTATCTGTCTCAGTAGATTCTGCATTTAGATACTAAACAGACATGCTGATTGTAGCCTTCTAACTGTAGCTTTCAAACATTAAATTGAGTGACAAATTGTACTCTTTCAGCTTCTACACCATTACTGTCGGTGTTTTACAGCAGTTGAATTTGTCTTGCATGTAAGCAAGAAGAAAGTCGACAAGCCTTCTTTCATAAGCTTGCCAGCAACAGGTGGGGGAGGAGCATCTCTGTTACTTCATAGCCAAAGAAAATCCCAGATCACCCCAGATCCTTTCCCTCACTAAAGGTATTAACCATTGGTCTGCAACTTGAGTCCTTGAGTGCCACAGTCTTGCAGCTTTTGGACGCATCCCTGCTCCAACACACCTGAATCAACAGGCTTAATTACAACAGTTTTATTTCGTAGTTGTTCTTTAAGAACGTACCAATCTGTTTATCTGGCCACTCATACGGCTCCCGCTGTTTCTCTGATTGATTTGTGCGCTTTTGATCCAACACAGTCTGTGGCACTGAGAGCTTCTCTGATTACATGTTTCACGTTCTGAGCAATAACTTCCAAAACGCAAATGCCGCACTGTGACTCTTTTGATTCAGTAGTGAAGTTACATTTCTGAACACTGATGGAGAGGATTTCAGATATTAAAGAGCTGTATTTTTTAAATCCCGCCTATATGTTTTTTACATCTCTGTTCTTTTTAATTTAAGGTTTCCTTATTCTGGGAGGCTTTTTAAAATGTTACTCGGCGTCCAGCACTAATCTCTTGTTCACAGTAGGTGGAATAAAAATAATTTTTCTTTTTAATGCTCTTGAAGGTTTTAAAACCTGCTGTATTATTAAATATGATAATTCAAGGCATTTCTGTAAGTATTAATTATACTGTACAATGAATAACTGTAGTTATTATCTGCATCCTGTGTGAATATTTCTTTTTCTTTCGGTTTGCTATTATAGTCGTTTGATTAATCAGATTCTTTAAAAATGTCTGACAGAGGTAAATTTCATTTCTAAGACAGTTATTATTATAAGGAAAACATCATTTTACAACAGCATCAGTTTCCCTTGCCTCTTCTATGTCCTGCTTAGATAAACTGCATTTGTAAAAAGTGAATAACTTCAGTGAAAAACAGAATAGTTGCTGAGCACCCTCTCCCATAGGTCAACAAATTGCTACTCAGTCTTTTCCAACAGCTAAATAACGACCTGTCAAAAGCACATAAAAGGCGACACCCACCGCAGCACTGCATACAGTATGTTGAAGCAGCGATGAATCTGTTAAAGTGGCTCACAGCTGCTCTAAATCACTTTTAACCGCAGAAGTGACAGACAGCAGGGGAGCAATTAGCACTTACTAATCATCGCAGCATAATTACTATTCATTGATAAACGTTGCTGTACAAAATTCCACTGTTCAGCAATTCTTTACTCTAACAATATATACTGTTGCTGAAGAACAAGTATAGGTGCTGTTTCACTTTTTGATTTACGGAAACCATTTCTATTTTTTACAGCTCAATCATACAGATAAATATTCATTACAAACTTTATCTACCTGTATTCCCTATGGCAAGAAAATGAAAGAGCAATAATAGAAAACAAAAGATTTGCTTCCCAGATAATGAAAAATGGAAAAGCTATAGAAATATTTGTCACTTTCTTCAGCATTTACAATGCCCTAAAAATAAAAAATAATATATATATATATATCCATGCCAACACAGGATAGAGCATACTAATGCATTGGTAGAAAAATTATACATTTTTTCATAGTCCTGGCAGATTTAGGTTTAAATTCACCTTAAAGCTGTGGTTCGTATTGTGACGTAATCAAGGAGAGGAGTAAGATATTTTGAAATGTAAATAGCTATAGATCCCACCTTAGTTCAATGTACATTTTAGGACATCCTCGGGTCTCAACGTTCGGTCTGATGACGTTCATTCTGATAAGGTTTGGTCTGAGGCCGTTTGGTTTGAGGCTGTTTTGTTTGAAGACTGACAAATGTTTTCCTGAGACCTTGCGCCTTTTATCTAAGGTCTGATATCCGAGGCTGTTTTCTCTGAGGTCTGACAGATGTATTCTTGAGACCTGAGGATGTGCTAAAATGTACAGCCTACAGTAGTGCATGCTGGAGACTGGGGCACATTGTCGTTGATTGACATCTCCCTCTTGTGGATATGCAAATCTAGTGGTCAACGCTCAAGAGTCGTCTAAATGATTTGTTTTGCTGTACAGGCCAGCGAAGGAACTTACGGGAAATATACATTCTGAAACATTACCTACTTTATATCATAGAACAGGGTCAGATAGTCAGATTTAAGCATTTTTAAAATCACTTTAAAAATATTAAACTACGTACCCCAGCTTTAAGTTTTGAAGTGGCTGAGTCGGTCTCCTAAGTGGAAACTTAACTGTGAAACAAAGGAGGAAACTGGGGGAAAGGTCAGGAGGAGGGTTTTTTTTTCAACCCCAAAAACTTGGAGTTCATCCTAAATAAAAGATAAGATGTCAGAATATCAGAAGAAACATGCTAAACAGATGGTCAGCAATTATAAGAATGGTTTGATTGCTGTAATGTCAGTTTTTTTCCACAAATTTTTGTGAAGGATATAGATTTCAATATGCCAATATTTCATAAAATATAATTAAAATGATATATTATTTCTTTAAAAATCCATACTGTTTTTACATCATTTTGTTATCTCTTGAGAGATTCATGTCTCGTATCGAATACAAACTTCTTTTAAATCTGAGAGAATTTTAAATCTGAAAGTACCAGGCTTATGGCACATTTGCACATACCTATGTATTAAGCACCCCTGAGTGAATACATTCAAGGTTTAGGATCGTTTTAATGCTGGAATTTGAACCTCTGGAAAAGCGTTCTCTGTTGCTCTGTATGTAGCTCCATTAATTTTCCTATTAGCTCTAAAAAAGATTATGCCCACAGCATGATGCTGCCACCAGCATGTTTTACAATGGGAATATTGTGTTCAGGATGAAATACATTTTTAGTTTTCAGCCACATAGCATTATGGTCATTTTTGCTCTCATCTAAACAGAGCACTTCGCTTTACATGTTCACAGTGTTTGTTTCATGACTTGTGGTAGAATGCAAATAGGACATCTTATGTCTGTCTTTTAATGGTGGCTTTCTTTGTACACCTCTTTCATAAATGTTAGATTTGTGGAGTGTTGGAGTAATTCCTATCCTGTCAACACATTTTCGAATGTGAGCTGCAGATCTTTGCAGGTCCTCCAGAGTTATCATCTTCCTATTGGCTGGTTCTGTCATTAATCCTTTTTTTGCCCAGTCTCTCAGCCAAGATTGGCAGCCATGTCTTGATAGGTCTGGAATTATTTTCATTTTTGGAAGCTGGATTGTGAGATGTCAGACACACTCGTTTTATAGACTAACCTTGCTTCATTCCTCTGAATAACTTTATCCTTGAACTTCCACTTCATAGTTATGCCTTACTGGGTGATGATCCATTACATAAAAACTCAACAAAATACATTGATGCTTTTGGGTATAACACAACACAATGTGCAGTACAAATCTTATCTCAGTGACCATAGGCCAAAGAGGTGGTCACGTAAAAACAAATGAAACTTACATTTCATTTTCTTATTTTTCATTTTTCCACTTAATATATTTTATTCACTCCACATTAGTCAGGGTGTTTTTTTAAATGCAGCCTTTTGTGTCTACCAATGGTAGTGATCACCTGCAGCGACCCTGGCATCCCTGCAAATGGACTAAGATTTGGTGATGACGTCACAGTAGGTCAGAATGTGACATTTACGTGCCAGCCAGGATTTGTGATGACGGGGGCTGAAAGTGCCATCTCTAGGACCTGCACCAACAACGGGACCTGGAGTGGAACAATGCCAGCATGCCAAGGTAAGCCCATTTTATTCTTCACTCCACTCATGCTTGTTTTGCAATACAGTCAGTCTTGATAACCATCAGGCATTGTTACAACAACCTTGGCACACTAGCACAGTGTCACATTAAATTAATTCTTGATATTTGATAAGATTAGCAGGGAAGGTGACACTGGACTTCCCGTGTGTTCAGGTTGCGCTGGAGTGATCACTTACTGCAGTTGTCCCTAACACATTACACCACATGTCTACAAGTTTGCAAAAATCAACAGTATATAAAGAATAAGTTATATTTATTCCTGGACAGCTATGGAAAGGAGATAACACCTTTTTAGTTCTAGGGATTATAGTGCCATATAATAAAATATAATCTGGTCATTACCAGGTTCTTAAATTATTTAAATGTAATATAAAGTATCAGTAAAATACAGCAGGTTTCACCATTAATTATTAACTAAATAGGAATTTGTGTAACCACCTTTAGCAGCAATAATTTAAAGCAATCTTTTTCCTTTTGACTTGAGTCCTTGGCAGCATTGCTTTTGTTCATTGAAGTTTCTACTGATTTGTAACTGTTGGTTCATTCCAAATTTGGTGTCGTGCATTATACGTAGGCAAACTTTTCTACTTTGGAGTCATCGCTCCAAAGTAGATATTTCCAGTAAATCTAAGTTTTGTTCCTATATTATTGTAGAGAGAACAGGCCTTATCCTGAAAAGCTATCCTAAAACCAATACTTTTTCATTCTTTTCCTCACTGGCTTGTCAAGAACTTTTCTGCCTAAAATGCTAATGCCTGTAGAGTCAATTTCTGAGAGAACTGCACAATATGATGTTGTTGTAAATCTTGCTGTAACATTCAACCCTTGAGGGATTTACAAATGTCCGCAGTGTTCGCAAATAATATTTTGCACTGTACTGTACAATGAAGGACTTAAATAGTTTCGAAATTACATTATAACCCTTCCAAAATTAATGAGCAGCAACAATTGCTTATTTACAATCATTTATTAAGTCTGTCCTCATTGGCATTGTGTTAGCACACATCTGTAGCAAGCTGGCAGTAAACTGCCAAGATTACCGGTTTTTTACAGGTTGTCACTAATTCCCGGGTTCTCCAAATAGCACACCTCAGATTGTTAAAAAAAACATGTCTAGCTGTATATAAAATAGAGAAGAACGGATAACTTTTTTATACTGAAAGAAATTCTGAATGAGTTTTATAAACTCTGAACTTTAAACCTGTTTGTCTCAAAGACCCTAAAGTGTTCCAACATAATTAGAGTATTTGAGGAAACATACCAACTTGAATCTATACCTTAATTCGACAGATCCATCAGCATGAAGATGGTCACTGATTACCAGTTGTTTAGACTTTCAGTCCCTGCCGCAGTTACTTTGTATCACCTAGTATTATTTACACTTTTTACAAATAAAAAGGTAAATTATACATGTTATTGTTGTTGGGTTTTTTTTTTACCTAGAAGCCAGGTTCAGTTTCAGATGCTTAATTTGGGTTTGATAAAATAAAATAAAAAAGTATTTCAAATTATGTATGAACCAAGTTAGGACCCTATCATTTAAATATTATATCCAGTAAAACCCTACAACTGAAAAATGACTTTTCTATGTTTAGACTAATAACATGGAATCCTCTTAGTTTTTAATTAAAGAATCTGTTGTTGTCTCCCTCTTTGAAAGTTTCTGTTCATTCTAGCAGTGGTAGAAACTCAGGGAAGCGGGCTTAGTAGTTGTTCGCCTATCAGCGCTACATCAGTCTATGATTTATGATCCTGGAGTGGAGGCATAGATTAGCATTTTGGCTGCTGACACCATAAAGTAGGTGTTGCAGGAAAGATTAACTCGTGCAGAAAACGGTTCAGATGTACTCCGGGACATAAAAGAGCCTACAAGGCAAATGGAGGCTTATTGTTGCTAAGGAACTGTTTGCAGGCTGCTGTGTCAGTGACTGTACAGAGAGGCAAACTGTTATTATGTTTGCCTCTTGAGAAATGGTAAGGAACAAATTAAATGTGAAAAAAAGGAGGCAGAGTTTGAGAGACTATCATGTATGCATACAAACCTAACAACTTGTTGGAGATATGTTGTTGAGAGTTGTTGAAAATCAAATACAGGGCTCACTTTTTTTACCTCTCCACCTTCGGGGCGCTTGTTGTTTTTCCGCCGTCCTCGTATAAAATACAACTAGGAACCCAAAAAGCCCTTTTCTCTCCTTTGCTCAGCCTCTAGATTTAAAACCACATGTTTCTCATTGTTTTCAAGCTCCTTTTGTGACCTTGCTCAGGCATTTATAACATCCAAACTGACAGCGAGTTGAATTATTTCACTTGTGTTTTTCATTATTCACGAAACCTGTTCCATTATATGCTGAAGACGTCTGATGAGTTTGATAGTCGCCCAACTGTTACCCACATCTGTTTAAACGGGGAGAACGAGAGACTGATCTTATGAGGGCACTACATGTGCACACACATGTATATGAAAGTTTCTAAATCTCCTAACCTCCAGCTGACAGCTCCTGCTGCAGCTCGTACACTCTCCCCTGCTTCTGCTGTTCTACCTGGGGTTGATTTAAAGACGAGGTAGCTCGGGATTTTAAGCTTTCGTGTCACGCACACCACAATACATTCATACAGTCAAACGACCTCTTGCAGTCATGGACTTCTCTCTCTCATGCATACATATTCACAGACTCTTCACACATGCCCATGGTTTTTTTTTCTTTTTTCCTTCACTACTGCGGTCTGTGTGCTGTCAGCTTATGTTGACCTGCACACATTAGTAAGTGACCCACAGGGTCACTGCTGCCTCTTCTCTCACTCTGAATTCTCCAGCAGCATTTTTTCTCATAAGGTAAATGGAAAGGCAGAAGGGAGAAGTTTGATTACTAAGTGGGTGCTCCACATCAGTTTGACGATTTTTCAATATTAAAGCAAAAAGCAGATGTTATAAGCCTTTTTCTTCCTTTATTCTAACTCTAATTTAATTTAATCTATAACAAGAAATGACAAAACCAGTTGATTAATCAGAACTGTTTAGTACCATCTTTCTCAAAAGCCTACACCGTAGAAGTGCTTAAGAAAATCTGTATTTCTCTTTTAATCAGAAAGCTTGCTATTCTAGGAGGATTGTTTGCCTTTTATTTTGCATGACTAGCTTTAAGTTAAAGGTGCAGCAGTCAGGCAGTTTGAGCTGCTTAAAAGTGACGGGAAGCTGGGCATCTGTCATTTTGTCACAGATTGGGATGATGTGCCAAAGGAATATGAGCTAAAATGCTGCGGGGGTGGGGGAAATTAAGAGACAAATGGAGATTTGAGGAGACAAAGAGGTTTTACTCTGTGCATAATTTTGTACGTAGTGTGTGAATGTCAGTTCTAGCTGCTGAGTTTCTGTGTGATGTGCATGTACACAGATGACGCATCCAAAGTGTCATCCCAGCAAAGGATTCAGTCTGAATCCCAGTTTTGGCATGTTCAGCTGAGCAACTAATGCTCTAATGCTGCTTAGAACTACTTAGGAAAATTGGGCCACTCTCTGCTTCTCGTGCAGTTCTGCTTGCCACCCAGACCTAAAATGTATTAATTTGTTTCTATGTTTTCAAGTAATTTCTAAAGCTATGCTTTTGAGATTAGAGAACCAACCTCTATAATCAGTGTAACGTACCTACTTGCACGATAGTTCTAACATTTATTTCACTATCTCAATTCCCCAGTGTTTGATTGTCTATAATAAATATATGGTTGGATTATGTACACAGAAAGTCCAATGTAAACTGTAGCTGCCTTTCACAGTTTAGACGTATTTTTTTCCAAGGCTTATAAACGTCATCACAGTTAATCACATCATGGCCTGAATGTCTTTCTAAACATAGCATACCGGTGAAGCATATATGTTGTGTAAATGTCCGTATGGAAATTGCTGTGGAACCGCAGCCAACCAAGAACAAAAGACGCCCTTTAGAGAGAATGAGTGAATATCCCACTGTGGTCTGTTCCATATTCATTGTTACCCATTGTTTTGAAAAACAAAACAAGTAAGCAAAAAATGTGGCAAGAACGTTGTGCCTGACTTAATGTGCCTTACAAAAGTATTCGTACCCTTGAACTTTTTCACAGATAGTCATTTTACAACAACAAACGTCAATGTGTTTTGTTGGGATTTAAAGTAAGAGACCAACAAAAGGTGCCATATGTTGAATTGGAAAGGAAAAGGCACATGGCTCTCTCTACATCATCCTGATGGTACATCATCCTGTTGCTACAATCCCCACTGTGATACATCTCTTTATGAGGGACAAAAAAACTGATCGGAAATGTTAAAAGGATGAATAGAGCGAAATGCAAGTCAATCTCTAAAAAAAACCTATTTTAGGCTGCAAAACAACTGAGAATAAGGTTCACCTTCCATCGGACAACACCAAACATACAACCAGAGCTACCAGATCAAATCATATCCACTTATTTGAGTTGCCAAGTCCAGTCAAAATTTAGCCTAAATCAAATTGTAAACCTGTGCTAATACAGTACTTGAACATTCCTTTATACAGCCTTCATCAATCAAATGTGACTGCGTTTGAGCTATGTTGCAAAATGAAATCTGCAAAGAATGTTAGTCTGTAGAGGTGCAAAGCTTATAGATAAATACCCTTCAAGATTTACAGCTGTACCTTACAGCAAAAGATACTTTACAAAGTATTGTTTGTGAGTTTAGGCCAAACTTTTCAGTTTTTTACTTACTAAAAAAACATATGGTCATATGCGACATCCGAGGTATAACATAGGTAAAGGCTTGAGCCGTGTTTTTTCTTTTTTAAGCATCAGAGCCAGGGACGTAAAAAGACTAAACAACCTGATCAAGAATGCTGATTCTGTTCTTGGCTCTACTGTAGAACCACTGGAGATTATGATGCAAAGAAGGATTCTTCATAAAATCAAAAAAATCCTACAAGAACAGAGTTCCGTCAGTAGGAGGCTTTTTCAGTTTCGCTGCAACACAGACCGCCACAGGAAATCCTTCCTGCCCACAGCCATCGTCATCTACTACAACTCCTTAAACAATTAATTAGTATGAGCTACAACAACACTTAATTTTAAATTTAAAAAGTATTTTTTGATTAAATGCGATGGAATTATCATGCACTGATCTTAGGTGGGCAAGTTAACTGATCCCCTTTATAGAAAGTTAATGTAAATTTCCTCTGTACTCTCATTTGCAGTAAGATTCATGTTGTTATAGGAAGATAGTTACAGATTTAAAGAACTGCCATCATTTATTCACATTCCTAAAACCCATATCCTATCTGCATCCCCATGGGCTCATTTCCTACTGTGTGAGATCTAACTCAGAGCTTTATTACGCATTTAGTTATTACATCCATTGAGCAGAACGTCTACGCCTTACACAGCCACAAAATGTCCCCTGATTCTTTCACAGATATTCAGTAAACTCTAAACAGAAATGGGAGGAAATTATTAACAGTCAAAACACAAGTTTCCATTTGGTCTAACTGTATTTAATGTGTAAAACGGTGTGTCCCTGCATTTGCTTTTTGATATCCTTGAAATATTGCTCTGCTTTATTGCACTAAATTTTATTAAAGTTTAGGCAATATACTTTTTTAACTGTTTGTGAGAGGGATAGGGGGATGGAGTAAGATTGTGACCATTTTAACACCTAAAACCATTTGTAATCAACATAAACATTTATTTAACATCACATAAAACTACAGCATCCAGTTTAATTCCATTCTAAATCCAGTTAAGTTAGGATGCCTCTGCTGCATAGCTGATCTATTGGTTGTTTTCCTTGAGTGAAGTCCTAGTACCTTTTTAGATTTAAAGTAAAGAAAGATAACTTTTTATCAAGTCTTCCAACTTGGATTGCTCTCAAAACTATCATTTGGAACAACTCAAATGGCTTTTGTTTCATTAAAAGTACCTAATTTCTCAAAACGTTCCAACAGGAGTGGTTTGCTCATGTTTTCCTGTTTTAAACAGAGAATCATTTGACTACCATAAATGTTTCACCCTAAACTTCAAAACAGTCAATAACAGAGTTATTGACCTTTCAGTTCTGCAAACCTGCAGCAAGTGTCTGGTTGCTTTATGGATTAAATTAAAAGTTTCTCGACCAAAATTTATGTTTCACTATGTGAAATAAGTGTATATATGAACTGTTGATGTATTAAAAGCCAATAACCTAATACGTGGCAATAATGTAACAATTTCTCTTTTAATATGCTTTAATGTTCAATGGATTAAAATATGCACTCTGAAGTACTTTGTAACAACTTTTAAGAGGCTATTAAAAATACTTTTCATTAACATTTCTGAACAAAAAAGTAACTTAATTGGTCTTATATATTTTAATCATAATTATTTTGTTTTCATTTGGTATAAATAAAAAAAATTATAATAACTATCAGAAATAAAGGTCTGAAATCATCAGACTGTGTGTAATTTATCTATATAATGTGTTTCACTTGGTTAATTCAGTTGCTTAAATAAACATTTCAATGACATTCTGATGTATTGAATCTGAATGTATTAAAACCAGTAACATAAAAGTTAAACAGTAATGTAGTGAAGTTTTTGAGGCAATAATGTCAGAAAATGGTGCTAATAACCTGATTGGTTATAAAGCTTCTGTTATTGCAGGAACATTTTTTAATAACTGTAGACAGTAATTTATAATTCCTAAATATGGTGCATTTCTTGAAAAATTTTTTTTTTTTTTGCAGATTTTGTGCAGTGTGCTCATTGAAAATGGGTATTAGTACATTGCATAGTAATTTATCATTCATTCAACCATACATGCTGTGCAGTACTGTCTCCTTAATTATGGTTGGAAAATCCAATTTGAGAACTATTTGTTGTACAACATGTTATTTATAATTCAATTTCAATTTAATTCAATTCAGTATATTTATATAGCGCCAATTCACAACAGATGTCATCTCAAGGCACTTAACTATAACACTGTTTATTAGCTTTGTTATGCATATTAATAATTTCATACATAGATACATATTCTTTATTTACTGTGAGTCCAATTATTAGTTCAATCACTTATTGGCAAATTATCATAATATGGGCTGATAAACATTATTACATTCTTTGCCAGATATTCTTTTTCTTATATTTGAAATAGCACAAACTATTATGCTATTGGCTTTTTTTTACATCATGGGTAGCTACATTTTAATTGATTATTCTTTGATAAACCTGTAGCTGTGTGCTCACTATTTCACAGTGGTGACCTGTTCCACACCACCTTCAATCCCCAACGGGCTGCTGGAGGGCTCAGTTCTGGAGTGGGGCTCCAGTGTAAGCTATGGCTGCCTACCTGGGTATGAGCTGTCTTTTCCTGCCGTGCTTACCTGCACAGGAAATGGCACGTGGAGCGGAGACCTGCCTCAGTGCTTGCGTAAGTGGCTCTTTTCTACCTTAATTTATACGTCTCAACATGCTAATTATGATAGCAATTACAGACATTTTCAGAGGACACCTCTTTGTATATAGAGACAGTTTAGACTGTGTCTGAGTGGGAGTTCTCTCTGAAAATGAACTTTCTCCCATTTAGTTAAACTCAATGTTAATGGTGCATTACATTTGTAGTTTTAACTCAAAAATTGCGACTTCCAAGTGGGAAAAATCAAGTGGAAGCCCCCCCGAAGTCAGACTTCCCACTCGGAAAGTTTGGCATTTTTTTCTTGCTCTGACTTTGACTTTCAATATGGCTGCTCACTGCGTCAACAACAGTAAGTTGTGGTGACAACATGTTTATTTTATAAGACACACTTGTAAGAGTGCATCCAAAATCAATGTTACATGTAGAAGTTGCAACTCTTAACAAAATAAAAGTGGTGTTTGAATATGGAAAGTCAGTTTAAAACAATGTTTGTCTATCAACGATTGCTACCTGGGCCTTGCCATATTGGATTGCCAACTTATCCGACTACATTTACTGGAACACTGTTTACTCGGGTGTGACGTCAAACCCAGCTCCAAGTAAGACTTTCGAGGTAAATGCAATACACCATAAAAACCCCTGTTGAACTTTATTATTTACATCAAATCAACAGCTCCTTTAATTTCTGTTGTTCATAAAATTACCTGATTACGTAATGAAAGTAAAGGATTGTGTTTCCCCTTGTGCACTGTATTTGAAAAAAAATTACCAACCGTTCCTTTTCTCATACAAAATGAAGTCACAACTAAAATAATTTAGTCAGCAAATGTCACTGTTCATTTGTCACTTGGGAAATTTTGACATAAAAGGTAACATTTTATATATCCCTTTACAGCAATACACAGCTCTTGCATTTTTTATATATTTTATTTCTTATCACAGAGTCATTGCTTTAGCATCGTATACCTTTCTATAAGGCATGCTGTAAACTGCTTGCAACTTTCAATGATTTGTTTTTTTAATTAATGAAAGTGTTGCAATTCATGAATAATTAAAGGACGTTGGAAGACATGAAGACAGAGGACAAGCTGACTAAGTTAGGTATAATTTCCATAGAATCTGAACATCAGAAATATATATTCTTTTGTGTTGCTGTTTGTTTTTGTTTTCTTCTGTTTTTTAAACAAATTTAATGTGCTAAAGAATATGAATTAACATTTGTTCATAATGAAAAAACATATCATTACTAAATAGAATAAATTCTCAAAATTATATGTAGATAAAAAAGAAGAAAATTGCCCTCTATCCTCAGGGTGAGAGCTGCAGTGTTTATGGAGATGATGATCTGAGCAGACTCATGACTGAATTGTCTTATTCTCCCTACTGCATTAATACTTTCTCAGGGATGTCTTTGCAAGTGTGCTAATAACCTCTGCTATGCATGGCTGCTCAAACAGTGTCTCACTGTCATCTGAATCAGTCATGCATTGCATTCACAAAGAAGTGAAATATTAAATAGTAAAGCTCTTATGTGTTTGCTTCTCTCAATGTTAGGACTCTTGAATGTTAATTATAAACGAAAGGATAATAATCTCACTTATCAAAACATGAACAACATTTTAAGTTGTTTTTATTAACTCAGGGATCACCACTCAGGCTGTATATTGTTTTGACAGGTCAAGTTCACAGAAGTATGACGACTTAAAGAAAATTTGAATTTTGATTGATATCGCATGGAGTAACTAATACTCTATGACTTAATGAGTTACAATAGTTTGACTTTGAGATGAAGACTGTTTGATCAAAAGCTCTGCTGTTTTCCAATAGCTGTCATTAAATAACAAATCAAAAAGTGTCAGACTATGAGTTGATGTATGGTGGTGTATCCAGAGAAGTGAACACATTCCCATGTGGGTGCTTTTAAGATGCAGATAATGGATTCCTCATGTACAGTGCTTTGGAAAAGTAGTGATACCATTACATGTTTGTCATGTTATGGCAAAAAAGTTAGTTTTATTTGGATTTTATGTGGTAGGCCAAAACAAAGAAGTAACCAAGAGGCACATGGTAACCATGGCCAGGGCAACTATTTGAAGCGCACTGCACAGATGTGCCCTATTTAAGAGACATGAACAAAGCCATGGTTGAAAAACAAGTGGTTTTAGATTTTTTGTTTGCTACAAGTAATCTAACAGGACTCAGCAAATATGTTTAGAAAACGTGTTCTGGTTAGATGAAAGAAACAGAACAAAAGTATTAGGCAAGGCAATTTTATTTGTATAGCACACTTTCAACAACAAGGTGATTCAAGGTGCTTTACATGATTAAGATGTAAAATAAAAATAGCAGTAAAACACAGACAAAGCATATAAAGTTAAAACAGCAATAAAGCAAGAAGCATACAAAGATACATCAAGGCATTTCAAAGCATATAATGTAAAAACAGCAAGAAGCATACACAAAACATGATACATCAAAGCATTACTCAAAGGCAGCTCTAAACAGACACATTTTTAGTTGTGATTTAAAAGAACTCGGTGTTTCAGCAGCTCTGTAGTTTTCTGGAAGTTTGTTCCAGATTAGAGGAGCATAGAAAACTGAAAGCAGCTTCTCTGTGTTTGGTTTTAATTCTAGGGATGTTGAATAGACTGGAATTAGAGGACCTGAGTGTTCTGGTGGGTTGGTATAGTAACAGTAGATCTTCAATATACTTTGGTGCTAAGGCATTCAATGATTTATAAACTAGTAAAAGTATTTTTTCAAAAAAAAAAAAAAGTCTATTCTCTGAGCTACAGGGAGCCAGTGTAAGGACTTTAGAACTGGGGTGATGTGCTCTACTTTCCTGGTTCTAGTGAGGACGCGAGCAGCAGCGTTCTGAATCAGCTGCAGCTGTCTAATTGACTTTTTAGGCAGACCTGTGAGGACGCTGTTGCAGTAATCAATCCAACTACAGATAAACGCATGGATGAGTTTTTCTAGGTCCTGTTGCGACATCAGTCCTTTAATCCTAGAAATGTTCTTCAGGTGATAGAAGGGATCTTGTTATTGCCTTTATGTGGCCCTGGAGGTTCAGGTCTGAGTCCATTGCTACACCTAAATTTCAGGCCTGCTCCATATTTTTTCTCTGTATTAACTGAAGCTGTGTGCTGACTGTTGATCGTTCCTCTTTAGGTCCAAAAATAATTACTTCTGTTTTGTTTCTGTTCAGCTGGAGAAAGTTATGACAAATACATCCATTGATTTGCTCGATACATTTACTTAGGGTTTGGATGGGTTCAAAGTCGCCTGGTGACATCGTAATCTAGAGCTGAGTATCATCTGCATCGTTTTGGTAGCTAATCTTATTGATTGTTATAATCTGGTCTAGTGGGAGCATGTACTGTAGATGTTAAATAAGAGGGGCCCCAGGATGGAGCCCTGGGGCACCCCACATGTGATTTCTGTTCATTCTGATGAAAAGTTTCCTATTGAAACAAAGAGGTCCCTGTTCTTTATATAAGACTGAAACCAGCCAAGTACTGTACCAGAGAGTCCGACCCAGCTCTCCAGTCGTTCTAATAGTGCATCATGATCAACAGTGTCAAATGCTGCACTGAGATCCAACAGAACCAGCACTGTGGTTCTTCCACAGTCTGTATTCATGCGGATGTCATTGAAAACTTTGACGAGGGCAGTCTCGGTGCTGTGGTGAGCAAGAAAACCAGACTGAAAAACATCAAAGCTGTTGGTCATTTTTATGAAGCTATTTAACTACTGAAACACATCTTTAACAATAATTTTACTGATGAATGAAAGATTAGAAATTGGCCTGTAGTTCTGCATTAACATGTTGTCCAGATTATTCTTTTTTAGCAGTGGTTTAATAAGTGCTGTTTTTAAAGCCTGGGGGAAGAGACCTTACAGGAGGGATGAGTTCACTATTTTAATCAGACCAGACACAATGACAGGGAAAACTTTCTTAAGGAAAGCTGTGGGTAGGATATCAAGACAGCAAGAGGAGGAGCTTAATTTGGTAATGATTTCTTCGAGGTTTTTTTGGTTTAATTCATGGATTTCTGACATTTTTTCTACCTTAGTGTTAGCTGGGTATAACATTGGTAGTCGGCTCAGTGCTGCAGTACAGACCGACCGTCTAATTGCTAGAATTTATTATAAATCACACTAAACACAAATTTGGTGAAATATAGCAGTGGCAGTATCATGCTGCTCGCTGTTTTCTGTTTTTAGAAATCTTTTTAGAAAGGACAGGTAAGCTGGTCTGAGTTGATTTGATAATAAATGGGGCTAAATACACTGCAATCCTAGAAGAAAATGTAAAAATCCTAAGGACAGTTTCTGGTGTTACTGAAAAGGTTTAGAGACCTGTGGAAGAGCATATTGTGCCTAGTCTTCCAAACAAGTAGCAGGTGCCTCTGTTGGCGCCTTCCCCATCCCATCCCAGAGCTGAGTCCCTGAGTCCCTTCCCTAACAGAGCCAGACCTGCTCCCTCAGGATCAACAGTGCAAATGAATTTTGCAGGTGCTGAGCTGCCACTGAGTAAACTGTTTACTGTCAGAGGGGGGAAATAATATAAAATTATCTTTGTCAAAACAAATCACTGCTCTAAAACAATTGACTGCAATTTTAAATTCTACTTCTGGTCTATCCAGATTGATTATCATGATTGTATACAAAGACTAAAAATAATCTTAAACTTCTTGTAGATTACTGAAAGGACTAAGACGGCATTAAAAATATGTTCCACACTGTTCTTCTAATGTTAATGAATATTTTATTTACATGATTATGACTTCAATATTCACCAAAATAATCATAATTGTGTTTTTTTCCTAAATTAAATTGCTCTTTCCAAAGATGGGGTTGTGACCAGACTTGGGGTCTCCAATATCTAAGTCTGGGGTCTTACATTTATTTTCAGAAACAGACCTAAATACCAAAATCCATTTTATAAATGTTGTAAAAGATAAAAACAGGGCTTGGAAATAAATAAGAGCAACATATTGGTCAATATGTTGGCTGCTAATGCTGATTGTGTGGTCATTGTATCACTTTTTAACTGACTCTGTGAAAATGCACATGTGCTCTACCAAGAGTCAGGGACACAAGTCTCTTATATTTGTATTTTGTGGGGCGGAAGCTAGAACGTTTGGAAACCACTGCCCTAGACTATAGTGGACTTTGTCCTTCCAGCTGTAGGAAAATACCAAACAACCAGAACTGAATGTATTTGGTCCAAGGAAAGGTCATATTCCATACCTACATTTTACTAAAAATATTTGACAAGACTTGAAAATTGCTGTTAATATTGCAAAAAGGCATAATCAAAATCCTCAATTCCCCAATTTGCAAAGCACAAAGCATGTCTGTTCAAAACTTTTAGAGACAAACCATGAAGCCAGCCATAATTGCAGCAAAGTATTGACTCAAGTGGTGTTGAATACAAATGCACACCTCGCTTTTCAGATTTTTATTTGTAAAAACCTTTTCCAAACTATGTGCCTTCCACCTCACAAATATGCTTTTGTTTGTGTTGATCTACAACAAGTGTGCTTATGTCTAGTTCTCAAGAGTTACTCCCCTAACTTTTAGGTGCATCTCATCTCCAACACTCCTGGATCAAATGAATGGTCTTGCAGGGCTAATGGACATGCTGATGTGGGAATTCAGCCATAAGATTCAGGTGTGTTGGAGAAGGGTTCATCTAGAGGGAGCAGAATAGAAGCTCTTAAGGATGGGACTTGGGCACTCCTGGTTTACAACATAAACTGTGAATAAAATGTACCAAAATTTTTGGTTCTAATGTTACAGAATGTAAAAACTTTTTAAGGCTATGGGGGGAACACTGTAGTTTAGAGTGGATTCTCTGATTAGTATTAGTATTATAGTGCCTAATACTAGTTATTGATATCCAGATTTGTACTTTAGAAAAGCCTTGCAACCACACGTGGGTCTACATTTAGCTGCCAGATATATGTTCTTTTCCTGCGTTAGCCAAACCTGTCATCAGGTCATGTAATGAATAAGTTTCCACTTGGTAAATGTACCATGTCCAGACACTGTCCACCTCAATTATGATGAGCAGTGACATCCCTCAACACACTGCAATCATTTTTCCACATGAGCAATTTCTGAACAATCTCATGCAGTGATGTGAGCAAGCAACCTTTCTGTTCCTGTCTGATGTTTACTCTGTGTGAGCATAGAACTGTTTTAACCCAATAATTACATATAATAGCTGCAGCAATAATAACATAGATACAGGTTTTGACAGTTGTGCAAAGCTGACACAAAATGAGTGACTAGACATTAAATATCGCTGCGTTCATTAACCAAGTTTCTGTAGAGAACCTGACTCCTCTGCTGCATACTTAATGTGCCAAAGAGGTGATGAATCACTTTAGTTTTGCACAAGTAAATACACAAGAATAGAAGCAATGAAGACAGGGATATAAAATGTTGATTATATCTGGGTTAGAAGAGGCTATTTTCTATGTATTAGAATGTCAGTAAAGCACTATCTATCTACACCAGTCCCAAGTCAGCTACTGTAAAGAATGGAGTCATTGTTTAGAGCTACATGCTTAGTATTAATGCTTGCTGTGTGAAATGGCTATACTCACTTGGTTATACTTCACTTTGTGTTCCATTATAAATACATACATTTGTCATGGAAAGCCTGCAAATATACTTATGTAAAAAAGAAAAGTATTTTTAGCATCTGCACTTAACATATAATCTCTAATAAATTGTTAGAAAATCAAAGCACATAACAATGTGAGTTTAGGATATAGGCCTCAAAAACCGAAAAAACACTAACAGAACGAATAAGCAGATTTTCCATTTAGCTACATCAAAGGTATGTACTGAAAAATGTAACCTGACAAGTTTATGGATTTTCTTTTTGTGCAGATTTTCTTTTAAAGTCACAGCTTTGCTTTTCCGTCTTGATCATACCTTACATAGCATGGTTGCACTGTAATAATTGTAATTTATTTTAGGCTCACCACATTTAAATACAGATCAGCAAAACTGCAAGATTCTGCAAACACAAATGTTTTCTCAAAATTTGCAGCCACGCAGGATTAAGATGCATGTTCATGCTCCCTGTACCAGCACACAGGGAAGAGCTAAATTCAGTGTTCGAGAATGCCAGTTTTCAGTTGTCTGCAGGGATAAGCCTGTGATACCAACTTTGAATCTGTGAATCTGGCCTCTGCATACTGATGGCTTCAAAGCATTGATAATTCATCAAGGAAGGAGAGAGAGAGAGAGAGAGAGAGAGAGAGAGAGAGAGAGAGAGAGAGAGAGAGAGAGAGAGAGAGAGAGAGAGAGAGAGAGAGAGAGAGAGAGAGAGAGAGAGAGAGAGAGAGAGAGAGAGAGAGAGAGAGAGAGAGAGAGAGAGAGAGAGAGAGAGAGAGATTTGACGTGTCTCCATCTCACTCTTTCTACACACATCCATACACACATACTCACTAGCACATTAAATATGCTGAGCTTGGTTTGGCTTGAGGCCATTTTTCTTATATATCCATAAAACAGTACATTATTTTCCTGTGGCTTGAAGTTTATGACTGATGTGCATGTCACCTGTTTGGCCTGCATTGTCAACGCTCCAAGAAATACGAACAGAATACTAAGCTTTACGGTGCCATTTGAGATGGGACAAGAATTGTTTTCAGATCTGTCCCGAGGTTTGCATATTTCTCTGCTGTCATAGAAAAAGTGGTTGGACTTGGAGCTTGAAACACAATGCAGAGACTTACTTTTTCAATATTCCATTTTCTAGGTGAGCACATGAAGCTGAATACAAAGACGTCTGAGATATTTTCAGTGTAAAGTTTATCTAGTCATTCCAGCACAGTCTGGATTTGAATCTCTTTTTCTAGATATCGGTTGTGTCAGGGATTGGTCGTGGGAAGCCCCTGTTAGTTCATGAGTTGTTTGAGGAGTGCAAGCAGGAACTTATCTGTGTCAGCAGACCTCTATGCAGCAGCACATGTCAGGTCTGGAGGAGCAGCTGCCTCATTATTAGCTTGATCCTGCAGTGCTCTGGCTGCGTGACTGAATGCTTTGACTCTCTCTGCTCCCTCTCTCACATACAGAAAGCACATCAGAACCACGGACATCTAACAAGCAGCATTTACTGATCGCTGGGGTCATGGGGGATTGATAGATGGATAAAGTAAGGGGGTTGAATAGAAAGAGGCATTTGGGAACTAGAGGATGGCGTACTTGTCCCAGCATTAAACCCATTCAGCCTAAATTATTCGAGCCACTTTTACTGGATGTCTATAAGCAATAAATTGATAGAGGAGCAGTGGAAATCCATCAGGATTCTTCTGCTGAGGCCATAGCTAGAGTCCCATTAAAAAAAACCAATGTCATACAGAGGCTTAGAGAGCAAGCGTGGCAGTACATGGTTCCAGTAGAGTTAACCCTTAGGCCCCGTCAGAGAAATTAATATTTCACTTGCTAATTATTTTGATCCGAAATTTAGAGCCATGACCTTCATCAACTCCCTCTATGCTGCCAAGATGAATATTCATACACCTACTGTAACTATTCACCCACAAGGCTGATTGCTGGAAACAAAAAAGTGATTAGACGTGCACAATTTATCCTGCAAAAAGGATGTCCATGTATCTGCCCACATGTGTCAAAAAGGACTTTCTCCAACCCCAGTAATGTCAAAACAATTTGGATAATTTTGCTTTGAAGACATTCCAAATTAAATAGGCAGATGATTATTGTTACGGTCATACAGTATAAATGGGATAAAAAGTCTGTCAAGACAGCAAAGGTCTTATCTGAAACTGAAACCATTGTAGGTACTCTTGCTTCAGCAGACGCACGCATTGTTTAATTATTTGTGAATTAAAGGATCTCTAGTCAGTCAACTATATGCAGTTTCCTTATGAGAACAAGGGGGCAAAGATCAATGATAAATTCACGAAAAAGACACATCCAAGTTGGTACAGGTGAACTCATTACCTTAAAAAAGGATGAAAAAGTTGATTTATTCTAGTAATTCACATTAAAATAGGAATTTCCTATTACATAAATTAATTTTGACAGATATATTTTAAGTGTTTATTTCTATACATTTTTATGATTATGGTTTACAACTAATGAAAACATCTAAATTCAATTTCTCAAATTATTAGACCAATGAAAAGGCATTTTTAATACAGAAACCCCCCTGATTGACAAGCCGAGACCCAAGTTAAGGAAATTTTTCTATCACTTTTTACATTCAGTCATTTATTCAAGCATTAATCTTAAGGTTGACATAGCAACCAGCGCAACCAGTACTTTAAACTAAACACAAGATGTAGCTTTAGCTCAAAATTCTGTCACTGGAACTATAACCACTGTTGAAAGACAATCTGTTTCTTCAGCAGCAGAGTTGCCAACATATTAAAAACAATTATGAAAAAATCTAATTAAGTTCAGAAAATTAGATTTTCTTCTGATTACCTATCAGTAGCTCAATACTGAAAATAATTGGGCTTTGAAAAATCTTAAGCAGCTCTTTGTTCATTCAACCCTGGGTGTAAGACTAACATCATAAACCAGATTGTGCATGAACTGATAGGAGGTATGGGCATGTTTCTGGCTTTTGTTCAAAGTCTGGTTATAGTTATAGTAGACAAAGCAACACTGAGCTCATGTTTAGTGTCTAGTCTGTTTTCCTGGGCAAGTTTCAGCATCGGGTCACGTGATAATCCCAGCTGATTCTGTTCATTATTTGGCAACTTGACTTGTAACACCAACCTTTAACACCAGTTTCATGTTGATTCCATAGGGGTCATCATCCCCATCATCCCCTCTCAGGGAAATAGTATCTCATGTAGTCTGCAATGGACCTGTTTTCCCTTTGCTCAATTGGGGTATGTAAAAAAAAAAAACTTTGTATGGGGTAAACTTGCATTACAGGTCATTATACCCAACTACTGTAAGGTGTGTAAATAGACAAAACCCCACTCATTATTTTCTTGCCATTATTTACCCAGAAAATATTCTATGTCCCACTGAGAACAGGTCTGTGACTGATTTTATTTTCTAGGTAGGTCCCACTAGTTGAGAAAAGTAGTAAACACTGCCTACTAGGGTAACCGAACATAATCGATGTGATTTAAAATGGGTGAAAAGCTTAAAATTGTCAGCACGACTTGCTTCTCCTCCAACCTTATAAATATATAGCTTTATTAAAAATTATTTAAAAAAAACAAAGGTATTGCATCCGTCTGCGTCTCCCATTGATCTGTCTCTCACTACAGCTCTACGAAGCCCGGTCGGGGTTAAAAAAAAGCGTGTGCTCATTGCAAGCTCGCTCCCAGTTCTAGTAGCACCAGAACTTCATAGACTTCATCTACGGGGACATTTTTCAGCAGCAGTACAAACAAAACAGACGTGAAAAAAACTGAAAGAAACAAAGACTCCTGCGAGTCTGAATTAATAATAGTAGCCTATAGTGTGTGTCAGACCCCCGTGTCTTTAACCCTAAAGGGAGTTTAATTCAGTGCGACATATTCGAAATGATTACCAATATTAATGCTTGTATAATAATGTTTATGTAAGCTCAAGACTGCTGAGCAGGGGTGTATCTAGGACGTTTTCAAAGAGGGCTAAGTGAGGGCCAATGATGATCTTGTGGTCTCACAAAGGAGGGCTGTAATACAAATGGAATGGGGTCTAGACTGAGTGACAGATAACAGACTCACAACATGAAGGTCAAAGATTGATGTAAACATCAATACATAAAACACATCATTAATTCTAACTAATTAAAGATATTTCTCTGTCTTAATTTATCATTGATTAAAAATATTATCTACACAAAAAGTGAAAATGTAGCATCTTCATAAATTCAGAACAGAAGGAGCTGCTGCAGAAAGCAGTACAGGATTAAAATAACTGATCACTAATCACTAATAAACAACTCAGGTAACATTTTGACTTATTTATTGACTGAATATTTATTCATATATATATATATATATATATATATATATATATATATATATATATATATATATATATATATATATATATATATATATATATATATATATATATATATATATTTCGACTTGTGTCACACTTTTATCTTGATGCATAGGAATCTCACATTGTCACACATTCACATGGTCTTTGTACCACATTTGCTGGGTGGGGATCTGTGACCCTACTGCTTACTGAAGACCTGTTCAGTCAGCACTTATTTCAGTGACTGTCACTGACATCCTCCTACAGGAGGGTAGGCCACCCAAAGATCATTGCCAAAAGTACAAGCTGTTCAACAAGGTCTTTATTCAGGCATATTAATAGAAAGTTAAGTAGAACGAAAAAATGGTAGAAAAAGATCAACAAGTTACAGGGTTAACTGCAGCCTTTGGAGGATTGTGAAACTAACTCCATTCACTGTCATGTGTGGTTACGTTTTGAAGTGCAAAGTCAGCCAAATCGTCTACCAGGAAATTTTAGAGCACTTAAGACTTCTCTCTGCTGATATGCCTTATGGGAGATGCTGAATTCATTTTTTTGTAGGTCCTGGCCCTGTCCACACTGTCTAAAGTACTAAAAGGTGGCTTAATCGCCAAAACAGTTCTTTGCTTGATTGGACAGAAAATTGACCTGACCTAAATTTCTCTGAGAATCTGACATCATGCCACACTGATGTAGTCATTTATCCAAAAGCAGCGACAGTCGGTAGTGAGTGCAGATACTGTAGTACGGAGAACTACTTTAAAAATAATCGACATTTTAACATTAAAAGTCTTAGGTAATTTGTACATTTTCTGAGAACTCAAATTTCTGCTTTCGTTAGATATTATCATAGTTATTAAAATGATCAAAAATAAATTTTTGAAATATACAGTATTAGTCTCTGTGTAACAATTCTATTGTATGTGAGCCAGTTTTTGAATTCAACTATTGAAATAAATTAACATCTCAAGAATCTAATTTATTGAGATGCACCAGTATGGACAGATAGGGATGGCTCTGGGGTGTAGTTTTGATATTGTTTGTAAATGCTCAAACATAAGTTCGACCTGTTTTTCTTTATCTTTACATGTCTACAATATCGCTTTGTATTTGCAGCCAAGTTTTGCGGAGATCCCGGTGTGCCTTCCAAAGGACGCCGAGAAGGACGCAGTTTCATATTCAAGTCCGAGGTAACATTCAGTTGCAGCACCCCCCATGTGCTTGTTGGAGCAACAACACGCATTTGCCAGGAGGATGGTACTTGGAGTGGGTCTCAGCCTCGATGTATAGGTATTGCATTTCTTTACAAAATGATTATATATGATATATGTCCATCCATCCATCCATCCACCCATCCATTTATCCATCCATCCATCCATCCATCCATCCATCCATCCATCCATCCATCCATCCATCCATCCATCCATCCATCCACCCATCCATTTATCCATCCATCCATCCATCCATCCATCCGTCCATCCATTTTCTGTACCCGTCATTCCTATGCAGGGTTGTGGGGGGACTGGTGCCTATCTCCAGCTGTCACGGGGCGAGAGGCGGGGTACACCCTGGACAGGTCGCAGAAAACCTAGTTATTTGTATTATGGCTAAAATTAAAAGGCTTTATTAATAAGATTTTATTCTTGTACAGTAGCGACACTGTTAAGATTGACAGTAGCTCAAATTGTAACAATTTATGGCAGGCGGTTTTGATGTTATCAATCAGCAGTATACTAATGTATCTTTGTGATTGTCTTAAATGCTGGAGAGATCTTTCATCACATTCAGATAATAGCTAAATTAGTATTCATTTTACAAAAATTGCACAAAATTCATTGTAAAAGAAATAAATAGTTCATAGCTTATCTACTCATGTTAGCACAGCACTTCGGCACCTGCCTGCACAAGGCACTCCTGAGAAAAATGACTTTTTGATTATCAATCTTTTTCTTTCTGTCACATTGTCTGCTTTGCTCTCTTGCAATCCTTTATCGCAACAATGGTTTCTTGTTACAGAGCCTACAAGAAGCACATGTGAAAATCCAGGAATACCCGAGCATGGCTTCATGAATTACTCCTCAGGTTTCAAGGTAAGATGAGAAAATGGACTAATTTTGAGCTTTCTGTTTTCACTTTACCTTATAAAATAAATGCAACGAAAGACAATGATAAGAAAATCCACTTTTGGCAATACTAAAGCTGAATTTTGAGTAAGGTCTTACAACTTGATTTCCAGCCATCTGAAAGCTAAAATATTGGCAGTTCGATCTACGAATCTTCTCACACTTCAAACCATCTTTCAGCAAGACACTGTGGGCAACACTTTGGCTGGTAGCTCTGTCAGCACTCTTGGGCAGGGATGAGAATGATAAACACATAAACCTTAGATTTTTTACTTTATATGTTCTCCTCTCATTACTTTCACATGAATTTGCTATTTTCTGTACTTTTATACCAGTATACAGTATAGTTTGAACTATTTGCCTGTAATTTGTGGCCAAATTAAAATGATACAGTATTTACAAGCCTAATAATTAATACATTCTAGATAAATATTTGTTTCTTTACATTGTAACATAGAAAACATATAAATGTATACTTGGCTATGCACAGTTCCACTCAGAAGTTCTCATAGCCTTATCTGCATGAATATGTTTTTAATGTTAGCCATCTATTGATTGTTTTGGACTGCTGTTTTTTCCAGATGGAATGAATATAGAATTTACAAACTAACAGATTTTTAAAGACCAACCTTTTGTTCACAAGTTGGAAATTTTCTTTACATTTTCTCTAATAGATGTATATGCTCAAAGGGCTCAAAAATATACGTACATACTTAAATATGTATTTAGAACAATATTCCACACTTTTTCAGATTCAATACTTGGTCCAGGGAAATATGCAGAAAAGAAAAATCTAGAAAAGTAATTTTCAGTCTTCTTTTCTGGAGATTCCAGAAATAATGAAATTGAATTCAGATGTTTTCAGTGTGGTAAAGCGCTCTTGACTTTTTGGCCTCTGGACTAATTTAGATCTGCTCTGTTTCATGTATGTATATGTATCCTATATTAAAAGTGGTTTCCTTAAAGAGTATTTCATGTACTTCCCCATCTGTATCAGATTCCTAAAAACAACTGTTTTATTCCTTTGTTTGGTACTTTAGACCAAGATAAATACCCCAGATTTGGTTTAACCTTGATTTAAAAAGGTCTAGAGTTGGTACAATTGCCTGTGTGTGTGTGTGTACATGTATAGCTATACTTGTGTGGACCAACCTTTGACAGGCCACCAGCATGGTGTGGACATTTGTAGTTGTGAGGATATTTTGCCTGGTCCACACAATGTTTAACAAGCTATTAAACTCTACTAGTTAGGTTTAGAGGTATGGTGTGAATTATAGGTTTAGGTTAAGGTTAGGGTTAGGCATGCATCTCTAATGGTTAGGTTTATGGAAAGTGTCTGGGTTAGGCATAGTAAAATCAATGGAGGCCAATACAATGTCAACACAACTTTAGCAAAACGTGCGTGTGTGTGTGTGTGTGTGTGTGTGCGTGTGTGTGCGTGTGTGTACATTCAGACAGAATGTGAAGAAATAACATGAGTTGTGACAAAAAGAATAAAGCTTGCAAAGTCAATATAAATCAGTGTAAAATCCTTGACACCGTTTATTAAATATTAGTAGATTTTATTCTTTAGAAAACGGAAGGAGAAAAGTCTGGAAAGTGAAAAATTTTTTGATATTAAAAAATATTTTTATCACACTTATCCAGACCTGGAAGATGATAAAAGCAAACTCCATACTGTTCAAGACTGCAGAGGAACCCTCTAGCTTTATCCATGTTTGACTTGAGATGAAGTTGCAGGATTTAAATAATTCATAATATTCATTATCCACCCACTATTTGAGATGTATCATAGCAGTGAGACATACCGTAAGTGTGACACATCCAGCATCAAGTTTGACATTTGGTATGGTGTAGACATACTTCTTGTCATTATGGCAAATCTTAATCTCATTTTACCATAAAACATTTCTTCATCTGCCCTCCCCATGTGTAGAGCTACAATTTTAAGGAGAGTTTGAATATGTTAACCTTGAAGCAGGGGCTCCACACTCCTGAGTCCATAGTGATGTATAATTGTCTCTACTGTGGACACTGGTTTACAGTAGTTACCAGTTCGCGCAAGCTTAAAACTTGGTGGTTTCTGCAGCTGGTGAAAGAACAATGATTTAAATCTTTGTTTGTATGTAATTATATAAATATTTGATACTGTAAATATAATTTAAAAACAATCCACATATATTTCAAACTTATGAATCCAGCTGTTTTTAAAGGTACTGAGACTGTACATTATATAATCACAAAAAATGATTACAAAAATTATTTCAAACTCAAAGTTAATGGCATGCATGCCAGCGTTGGTCGAGTGTAGATTTAGAGTTCCTATAGTAACTGGAGATGCACCATATTCCTTGAGATAATCCGATAAATTACTAAAAGGTTGGGATGAATACTTTTAAAAGCTCAACTCATTCTTGTTTTTACTCTATAAAGCTCCTCTTCAAATGAACAGACTCTAATGGATTTAATGATAACTTCACAATCTTGACTTTTGAATGTTAACATATTTAGGCAACACTACAGTGAAATGTCTACATATCCTTCTCAGGTGATAACAGTAATACTTTTAGTGTGATTTTCTAACTTCCCATAATATTTCTTTTAATAGATATCATTTTGTGCTATGTCTGTAGTTTTAACATTTTTCACAAGTCAAGAAATAGTAAAATTTTGTCACTGTCAAAAAAAAATCTATATTAAAAAGTGAATGTGCTTGACAGCTCCAATGAGCTGCTCTCACTCTATGTATTTCATTTTATTTCCACCCTTTTACTTTCTGAGTGTGGCAGGTTAAGTGTAAACAATTTTCTCACAACATTCGGCAGAATCACTGATATGAAGTGTCACAATAAAAGCAGAGGCAGCTTACACGGATTAGTGCTTGTAATGGTGTGCAGTCTTGCATCTTTCTGCATTACTGAACAACTTTCCCCAACATCTTGACACCTCCAAATGAGAATAATCTGTCTTAATGCTGTCTTTAAGGAATGAACTGGAATGGTGGCTGAAAATAAAAAACAAAATTATTTAAACGCTAGAAAACAGAGGAAATATATCTTTGTGTGTCAGACGAGAAAACCAAAAAAGGACATCAGCTTTGGAATATTTCTCAGTTTACCACAACACACTACAGATAATCATTACAAAAGAGAAAAGAAACATTTAGTGTTCAGTGTTATTGCCAAGCTCCTTAGATTTGAAGCTGGAAGCTTATTGGCATTTGCATCAGTGTATTGATTCTTTCTTTGTGTGTTGTCTGTTTGTGGCCAGGTGGGGAGCAGAGTAGACTTCCAGTGCCAACAGGGACACATACTGCAGGGCTCCACAACAAGGCTGTGTTTACCAGATCTCACCTGGACTGGGATACAACCTACCTGTGTCCGTGAGTGCTTGTTCTTTTTGCTCTTACTATATCTTAACATCATGTGTCCCGTCTTTGTTGATCTCCAACTCTTCAGTCTTTTTCTCACTATTTATCTGTGCCGCTGGTTACTCAGAGGGTATCTTTATGCTTGTGCTCTGTCCTTCACCTCCTCACCTCGCTGTGTCTCTGTCAGTGCCAAGTTCTCTCATTCGCTCGTTCCTCATCTAACCTGAGACCTTCCAGTATATTGCTTCTCGTGCCTCAGTCAACCTATCATCATTCTGAGTGAAGTGTTGACCAAGATTACTGTCATTCTGTTTGAACAAGCTGAACTGTCGACCAACATCAAACCAGGGCTGTGCAGTTTATCCCATTCACTTTGCCAAGATAAGTGGTTCTCCAAATTGTGATGTAATACGGTATTTCTGTAAGGTCTCTTTCTGCTAAATCATTTTTTCTGGAGCTTTTCCATCTCAAATTGGACCAAGATTGGCCTTTAACAACCACTTGCAGTGTTAATATTCAAGACAGATAGACAGACATGATCTTACAGCTTATTATGTTGCTAGTTTCTTAGCATATGTAAATGCCTCAAAAAAATTGAAGGCTTTCAAGTTCATCCACCAGAATAGGTCCCCATGAGATACAGCATCTCTTGTTCCAAGGTGTCCCGGGCAATACGTGGCGGAAAAGATCCTTTTTATCTTTCAAAAGACTTTTAAAGTATCTCTGTGTGTGTTTTATTGAAATAAGGGGAAGTTTCTGAGGGATTGTGAAACCTTTCATTTTTGCTTGCTGCCTTTTTATTGTGCATAAACCCACTCACTGGTTTATTGGGTAAAGCCAGCTGAGGCTAATACTCTGTGTTATCACATCCCTCCATGGAATTCCTATATTTACTATATGGTCTTTTTACAACATATTGGTTCAATTTCAGATTCATTTTAGATATTGTGATTTTAGATGCAACTCTATTAAAGTATGTTACACTTATAATTGTTTCTAATACTCTTTAACTGTACGTTGCATATGACGTCAGCAAGCACAGATAGGATGTAGGATGATCCATATACTGGAAAACAAAAACAGTCTAGTGTTCTAGGAAAAAAGGTTTTTAATCTACCAAAGGTTTTTAGCTCTTCCTCTCATGTTTTAAAACCCTCTTGCGGAGTGATAAATCTGAGCCCTGCCTTGTGTTTTCTCTGTTATTCCCTCTCATTTAGTTGTGTTTTTGGTTGCAACTTTTGAGCTTTTTAGTGTCTCGCCAGCAGCAAGCGAGTACTACATGAAAGCTTTAGTAATATAGACGAATGCTGTTCCTTTCATTTGTTCTGCTTTCAGCTTTTGACACTTTCACATTAAACTGTGTCATTTTGCACCTTTTCTCAAAGCTGTGTGGAGATGTGGAAGAATTTAAAGGTTTTAGTGCACAAATACTGTAAAACAACTGCTTTATTTATATATATATATATATATATATATATATATATATATATATATATATATATATATATATATATAGTAAATGTTACACAGAATTTTGTTTTGTTTTGTTTTCACAAGCAAATATACATCTTTAGCGTGACTTCATTGTGACTTCCAAGTTCAGCAGTAATTATATCAGATAAACGTATTTTAGAATCTGCATCTTCTTTATTATTTTAGAATGAGTAGAGAGAAATGCTGAAACCCTTCTTGTCATCCTTTCTCTTGACAGTTAATAGCTAATTTCTCCTTTTTCTTGCTTTTTTTTATTTTAACCCCGTCATTATACTCTTCTTTGACTGACTCAGGAGGCTGTGTAACCCTGACTCCTTAATGGCATTTAATGCTGAGCTGGGATGAGATCTTTAAACTAAGCAGCAGTCAGAGCAAATGTATCTCCATTTATATCCAGGTTAAAGCTGTGGCAAATTCCTGCATCAGTCTAACTGAAGGTTCAATCTAACCAGAAAACCGTCATCCTGTGAAGTTAGAAGTTTTAGCAACTATATCAGAGAGAAGAGCCTGTGCAGAGAAAAAGAGCAGAAGTAGGCTTTCACTTCTGCTAAAATCTATTACTAGTCGAAGTGGTTTGAGCCTGTATGAGAGATATTATGCCTGGGGACTACATTTTCTTTCTTTTTCTCTTTTAAGGGAACGCACTATAACACAAAAGTAAAATGGAACATAAATTACTGAACTTAAATTTAAAATCTGAACCTTTGAAATGGAAACCTCTTACCATCACTTTGAAGTTGTTGAACACAATTTCTATTTTTATTCCCCAGGGCAAAGGTTGTGCAAGGTAATAGAGCTCTCATTATTATAGAAATACAAATCAAGATCCAACTTACGTTGATTTAGGAGCTTGTATTACAGGAGCAGTATCCTAATGCTTGCACCTCAAAATGGACAACAAATGTCAAACCAGTGACTCATATTTGCTTTATTCTCATAATCTTCTTCATTTTAAGATTTCTTTAATTAAAGTAAAAGTTATGGTTTTACACCTAATAGATTGAACGTTTGTATTAATAAATGAGTTGAATGTATGTTTATAAAAAAGTTTAACATGGAGTTAGATTATTTTATATTGACATAACACTTGAATCCCCAAATTACTTAGGACGTTTTTATCCTGTTAATAGTGGATGCAATTGCAATGACTGATATTCTAGTATTTGATAGACACCTTTAAGTCCATCAATCCATTATCTATACCCGTCTACCCCAGCAGGGTGGTGGGGGGCTCGTGCCTATCTCCAGCATTCATCGGGCGAGAGGCAGGGTACACCTTGGACTGATCGCCAGTCCATCGTAGACACTTTTTAAGTGATATCCTGTAACAAAACAACAACAAAAAAACGACATGAATGGATGAATATGAATGGATCAATAAGACTCAATGTTTCCAGGCTCTAGACTTTATGTTTTTGCTTCTGTGTTTGGCAGGTGAAGATTGTTGCCGGGTATATCTGTCATTTTAAATGAAGCACCTCAGGAGCTGCTATCTAGCATTGCTCCATCACATGTAGTGGCTTTACGATGTATTGATTTTTCCTCTGCCCTTGTCTTGTCATTGTTAGAGCTAGAATTATTAGAGAAAAAATTTATTTGATATTCTCTAGATTCTGCTGCCACTGCTTGAGAAATTAAATGTAGTGCTATAAAAAGTAATATAGATTCCTTTTGGTTTTGCTTTTTTGTCACAAAATGTTTCAGATCATTAAGCAAATTTTGATACTAAAATTATAACCTCGGTTAATCCAAAATATTTTCAAATTATTATGAATTTATTAAGGATGTAAGGCATCCATACCAAACTGTCCCTGTGGGAAAATATAATTATTTCCTTTTCCCTCCCATAAATTTTTCTGACCACATAAAGTTGATGTTAAAATTTCAGAAACCAACACAATTTTCCCCAATCTAAAGAAATTCAAGAGCACCAGTAAAACAACCCTAATGCCACTACACAGGTAATGATTACAAAGCCATTTCTAAGGCTATGGGGCACCAGCAGACTACAATGAGAACCATTGGTCACAAAACATGGAAGACTTATGTACTTTCCCAGGAGTGTCTGGCTTACTAAAATAACTCTTAGGAGCATATCAACCAGTCTTCCAGGGGGTCAGAAAATAACCCAGAACATCTAGGTTAGTGTTCAGGATTTAACAGTGACAAAGAAACTGCATTAAAATGACACATGTGGGAGAGTTCCAAGATAAAAATTGCTATTTAGCTGAAGGAACTCACATTTGCCAAAAAGAAAAGTGCCCGATAATCTCTCACAAAACTAACAGCATTTTGGAAATTGAAAATGACGATAGTTAAGCATTGTGGTGGCAGTGTGATGAAGTGGGGTTACTTTGCAGTTTTATGAGCTGAATAACTTGCTGTAATTTATGCCACCATGATTTTTGCCTTAGTAGAAAGTCCTGGAACAGAATGTTCAGCATTGCCTATGTAAAGCAGTCATTAGGAGTACACCTAGGAGGTCCTCTGTCCAAAAGAGGGCAACACAGAGACATACAGGACAAACAACCATTAATTCACACATTGATACCTAAGACCAATTTAGAGAGACCTATTGACCTAACATTTGTTTTTTTGGACTGTAGGATATCGGACTTCCTGGGAGAACCCACAGTGGAACATTCAAGCTCTATGTAGAAAGGCCCTGGGTGAGATTCAAACCAAGGGCCGACTTGCTGAAAGGCAATAGTGCTAACAATTGCTATATAAATATTTTTTTTCCCTGTTTGAAATAAAAATGTTTGATAATCTGAAACATTTAAGTTGGGTGAAATGCATAAAACAAAAGCAATTTGTAAAAGAGCAAGTATTTGGTGTAAACAACATGAAAGCACTGATCTATCCTGCCTTATATCAAAGGTTCAGGTTGGCAATGATGGGGTTGTGTAACATTGTGAAGCAAATTCTCTTGTCACACTTTGGGCCGATTGACAATTGAGCATTTCTGAAATGCCACAGCCTACCTGAGTATTGTTGCAGACGATTTTCATCCCTTTATGAGCATGGTTTACCCAGCTGCTGATGGCTACTTCCACCAAGATAATACACCAGGTTGTAAAGCTCAACTAGCTTCTTTGACACAGCAATGAATAACATTGTACTCCAGTGGTCTACACAGTCACCACATCTCAGTTCTTTAGACTGTTGGGATGTGGGAGATTCACATCATGGATGTGCAGCTGCCAGATTCACACAACTTTCTGCCCACTTTTTGCTTCCTTATCACTTTTTATTAAATATTTTTGCCTCCTCAGTTAGCCTTCCTTGTTGCCTTTTTACTGTCATATGTGGTGTGATTTTACTATCCTCTGCACTATATTTCTATTTACATACTAACGGCTGATGAATATCTGAAGTAAAGGTTAGCTTGTAAGGTTTTACAGCTTTCTGAAAACACAAGATTTCAGCTTTGTACTCTTCTTTTTTCTATGTGAGGTGAATTAACCAGATCTATACACTTATTTTAGGAAATGGGTTTTAATATTTGATCTGGGTTTACATTATGTCTTCATATAGATTGTAAGGACATACTAGTTAATGTTGCGTGCATTTTTCATGATGGTGTTTTTTTAAATAAGAAATTAGGTTTTACTATGCATTAGTCATTCCTATTAAAAGAAACCACATTTATCTAATGGCATCTTTACCCTTTAAAGTCTTATGCACTTAACAAATGTGATGCTGTTGAGCAGTTACATTTACCATCTAGTAGATGCTCTTGAAATGAAATGAAAACAGTAGGAGTCAGCATTCTATATAATAACGCATCCGTTTGAAAACTTTGAAAACTATTTTATGATGAATTACAGACATGGTTGTCAGCTTTTACTTTCAAACACCTGCTAGCTCGAGCAGGAACATGATGCCTCTACAAATGACCAGACATTTATTATGTTCAATTCAATTCAGTTTATTTATATTGCGCCGATTCACAACAGATGTCATCTCAAGGTACTTTACAAGAAAGTCATTTCAATACAAACATTCCAATCAATTTAAAGTTTTAGCTAGTTTTCTATGTAAGGAATCCCAGCAGATTGCACGTTGCTCACTAAAAGTCGGAAGAAGTAATATCCAACAAGAGCATTTTTCCAGTCACCATCGTCTTCCATAAAGTCTAGAAATGTTGTTTCATCCTGGCATTCCTTCCGCATCCTATTTCCACTAATGTCATTAAAATGCCATGAAGGACCGATTTGGTACTGTGCAGCTGTCTCCCATTTGACAGCTGGCGGCGTGCTCTTTCACTTGCGAGCATCAAAATTATTTCACTATTTTCACATTATTGTTGATGGCTCGGTGCCTGAATGTTCAACTCTGCAGTGTTCTCATGTTGGGGTGATTTGCATATGGTTTCATTTGGTAGATAGGGTTGTTGTTATTGGAAAACATTAAACCAGACAAAATCCACTTGAGAGAAAATGAACATATTTAATATGGTCTATAAAAGGCCTGTGTTTTGGAAAAGCGGCTAACTCAACTCATCAACATTCCCCTTCATCCAGAGTTGTTCTCCTCTAAAATGATTAAAAGATCTTGTCATATTTTGTTTGACCTATTAAATTAATTCTTTAACCCCAAATTTGAGAAATTAACATATGGTTTTCATGAATAAAATAATACTTTCAAATGAAAAGCAAAAAAATCTGATGAAGGAAAGTGCTCACACACCCGTTCAGTTATCACATTTGCAGCTTTAAGTCCTTTAGCAAGTCTCTTGGCGAGCTTTAGGCACCTGCATCTGGACTGTTTATCCCATTTCTCCTGAGGATCCTGTCAAGTTCCATCAAACTATCTGGGAAGAAAATTTAAACTGCCATCTCGATGCATCACCACAGATTATCTGTGGGATTAAAGTGAAGGGTTATTGTAGGACAGAAAGGAGCCCACCCAAAAGTCACTGGCTTTTTTGGGTTATTGCCTTGGTAAAATGAAAATACGTGCATCAATGTCATTGTGTGGGCTGCTTTTGGAACAGTCATAGTTTTATCAACTCTGACTGTTCTCTCTTCTCCTGTTACTTAGATGTGTTTTCATGCCCTGGTGATAACACAGTATAAGCCAAATCGTATTCAGACTTTTGCCCACATATTCAACAATAAATTAATAAATCAACAGTAAATGCGTTCCGATAAGGGACGCTTTTCAGATTAAAAGTAACTTTTTGAAGAAAAAATATACTTTTAACTTTTCATGAAGCCCTTAGGTAAATTGTAAATTGTAAATTCAAACTGTGCAGGTTGCAAGTGTTTAATTTAGGTTCGGCAAGAGGGAGCTGAAATTAGCTACTAAAATTTCTCTTCACAGTGCTTGCTGTTACAGGTATAATCATTTATTTAAGCATTTCTTTGCAAATCGGTATAGGTTCAAATACATGGCCACAGATAAAATATATTTTGCCAACTTTTACCTCTGCTGGTAGTTGAGATTTTCAGTTTTTTATGATATTTCTGCTGGGTCTCTTAAAAGTACAAGTGTGCCTATTAAAATTTCAGACTTGATTTTCTCTGATTAATCCTTTCAAATTCAAATTTTTAAATTCTTTATTAATCCCAAAGGGAAATTAAATATTGTAACTTGTATTGTCTTAGGTTCTTCAAAGAATGGTTGTAGATTATAATGGATGTGAGCAGGAATGATATTCTGTACCAGTCTGTATTACAGACCGAAAAGGCCTCTAGCTAAAATCACTCTGTTGCATAACAGCCACATGAAAAGGATGCTCAGGTAGTCCATGTTATTCACTTTATTGAGAACCCATCTTTGCGCAATAAGCTCGAGAGGTTCCACAGCAGTCCTCAGAACAGAACCAGCTTTTTCAAACTTCTCCAAACTTTATCCATTTTTATTGTAACACATATCACACACACACACACACACACACACACACACACACACACACACATATATATATATATATATATATATATATATATATATATATATATATATATATATATATATATATATATATATATATATATATATATATATATATGTTGCAATGCCACATGAATTGGAAAACTTTGTCTTGTAGCTCCTCAGAGTTAGAAGGAAAATCCAGTATCAAACAATATGAGCCCGTCAGTCCAGAGTGGGCAGGATTACTTATCGAGTGAATATTATTATTTATAATATAATGAAGAGCATGGTGTAGACCTGGTCCATATGAAAAGAGCCCTGCAATGCTAGCTGATTCAGTACTAAATTAATAAAACTGACGTGAATTAATCAGAGGCTTTGTAAAATGCTTTGTATAAGGCTTTCTTTTCCAAATCAAATGCACTAAAGCTTTACAGAATATAATTTTATATTGTGACACAGGTGCAGCAGGTGAGTTTAAGGAAACTGGAGGAAGTGTGAAACGGAAAACAGAGTCTACTCAGGGACTGAATACAGAGGCAGCAGCTCAAAATCTTGACAAAGAATAATGTAGATGTGAAAGCATGCTGAAATAAATCTACTTGGTGATGCAGTTAACCCTTTTTTGCACTGAATTGGGCATTTTGTAGAAAACTTCAGTGTGCTGTTATAGCTTTAACATATAGGGTTATAATTACATGATTTTAATAATAGTTTGTGATATGAGTTTCATGCCTCAGACCGACCCGGTCTGAGGCATGAAACTCCAGGGGTGAAAATGAGCCCCACTCCCGCCCTGCTAAATGGGCCATATTTTTATCATGACTGGGTAAAATGTCCCCATTCTACCTTCCAAAAGTTCAGAAATCTGTCAAATCTTGAAGACATTTCTTGTCTAAATCTCTTTTCAAGAACAACACAGATAATACATTTTCTGTCATATTTACAGCCTTGACTTTGATTTGGTGGGCTGTACAGAGGCACAGATGGCTTGCAGCAAGAAGGTCCTGAGTTTGAATCCCAACCTGGGGTCGTTCTGCATGGAATTTGCATGATCTCCATGTGCCTCCGTGGGTTCCCTCCGGGTACTCCGGCTTCTTTCCATAGTCCAAAAACATGACTGTTAGGTTACTTTGTCTCTCTAAATTGTTATTTGATGTGAGTGTGTGTGCGTGTGTGGGTGTGTGCGTGTGTGTGTGTGTGCGTGTGCGTGTGTGCGCGTGTGTGCATGTGTGCATGGTTGTTTGTCCTGTGCATCTCCGTGTTGCCCTGTGACTGGTGACCTGTCTTGGGTGTTTTGCACAGTGACCACTGGAGATGGGCACCAGCCCCCTGCAACCCTGCAAGGATAAGCAGTATAAACAATGAATGGATGAAGGAAAATGGACAAACCAAAGTGAAACTGTTCCTTTGAAGGTTTAAAACCAACATTTTTGCAGAAGTTTAAAAATGTTATACTTGACAAAACCCCTTCCATCTAAAGAAACATAAGCCTAGAGAATGAGGGCACCACCACCATGTTCACCTCCTAGTTGGTTTTGGTAATATTTCAGTGTTGAGCATACTTTTGGCAGTTGGGGCCCTCAAGTTTTTATCTGGTTTCATTACACATTTTCCCATTAGGTTTTAGGTATTGATCACTGTCTTACCTATATCATGATCTGTGCGTGCGCACTTACTCTCACCATTCCTTTTCACTCTGTACACCTCAGACTTCCAGTACAAATCAGAGACCTGTCATCTGCAGAAATACTCAGATGACTCTGCAATTGTCGGGTGTATCAGAGATGGACAAGAAGCTGAATACAGAGAGCTGGTGGACCACTTTGTGACATGGTGTGGAAACAATCGTCTCACCTTGAATGTGAACAAAACAAAGGAGATGATTGTAGATTTCAGAAGAAACAGGGATGAGTCAAACACTGTTTCCATCATGGGAGAAGAAGTGGAGGTGGTTGAGGAATATAAATACCTCGGAGTTCAGCTTGACAACAGACTGGACTGGAGGCGCAACAGTGAAGCCGTCTACAAGAAGGGACAGAGCAGACTGTACTTCTTGAGGAAGCTTAGGTCTTTCAAGGTTTGCAGCAAGATGCTGGAGATCTTCTACAAGTCTGTTGTGGAGAGTGTAATCTCTTCAGCCGTCATCTGTTGGGGTAGCAGCATCAGAGTCAGGGATTTAAATAGGCTAAACAACCTGATAAAGAAGGCTGGTTCTGTTCTTGGGACAACTGTGGAAAATCTGGAGATGATAATGCAAAGAAGGATCCTTCATAAAATCAAACAAAATTATGGACAACCCTGAGCATCCTCTTCATGAGACAGTCTTACCACAACAGAGCGTCTTCAGTTGGAGGCTTCTTAAGATTCGCTGCAATACAGACCGCTACAGGAAATCCTTCCTGCCCACAGCCATCATCATCTACAACAACTCCTTAAAGAATTAATTATATGAGCTATACCAACACTTAATTTCCCTCTGGGATCAATAAAGTATTTTTGAATTGAATTGAATTGAATTTGAATGCAGCATCAAGAAATGCAGGAAGAAGATTACGGACAATAATTTATTTGGACAAAATAAAATATTTGACCATGAAGTTATGATAAAATGTGTTAAACTTTTTCTAAAGTTTAAAATGCATATGCAATATACAATACATGTCAAAATGTGTTTGTTTTTTTTATCATAATTTTCTTCTAAGCTTTAAACTCAATTAACAATTTAACACAAACCTTGTTCCCCCTTTGCTGAGAATATCTAAGTAGGTCTTAGAAGATCAATAAGGAACACATTGGCTCCAGACAGTGATATTCTAATCCAACATGATATAATTATCTATATACTGTTCATTTGTCTTTCAGGGCATACATCTGCTTCCTGTGATGTTAGCATAAAAATGTAACCACATTTAGTTGTCTTTTTTTGTGTTATAAGCTTTAAGGGATAGATCGTTTCTTTTAATCACGAAGCCTGTTGCTCTCACCACTCAATACCTGTTTCCTTGATTTCTGTTCATCATTAAAAATAGTCGTCATTATGAATCTACTATCCTTGTCTCTGCTTTTGGGTAGACAACACTATAACATAACAAAAGGATCTGTCTACTGGGGAGCTGCAGAGAGATTCTCCGAGGCAGAATTCCAGAGACTGCGGAGGCGGTGAGGACATATATTGACATGGTGGCTCAGCCCTTCACATTAATATACTGCGGGAATTGGGCTCCTCTTCTGGCCTAGTGGAGATGGTGGAGCCAGACATTGATCAAAGAGGCAAATTACTGGATTCCGGAGTCCCAGCCACAGTCCGCTTAACCTCACAAGCCTCGACCTGCTTCCCTTGACCTCTAACTTTTTGCCCCCGCAATTGCCTCATCAACACAATCACCCTCAACGCAATTGTAATTTGATACTGAATACTGGCTTATTCAATGCCTTGAGCACCCCTGCAGCTTCTCCTGCACCAGCAACCTCAACTTCCCAAAGCTGCACCTCAATGTTCATGTTCTAGTATTTTACCCGAGGACCCAGAAGGATCTGCCTCAGGTTCCAGTCAAGGGAACCTAAGAAGGTGTGACTCTTATCCCTGAACCTGGAGGGTCTTCCACTTGCTTGCCTGACTCGATTTCAAGATGTCTTTTCCTTTTCATCTGGCCCTTCTCCTAGGGCTCTTGGCTGCCCCTTGTGGCCTTCAGAGAAGCTCCCAAATGGGTTCATCAGGTACTGGGGAAAAAAATCTGCTAAAATCCAAATCCAGCTGCTTGGAGCATTTAACCAATCCAAAGTGCTGCACAGCAAATGAGATGTGACAACACACTGGAGGGGATTTCCCAAAAGCTGCACTTTTATGTTGGATTCAAAAACATCCATCCACTCATTAGCTACCACCTATGGGACTAATCACTTAGTCTTATAGGGTTCAGATAATGGTTAGTCAAAGAGTTGGCAGAGCTAAAGTGAACCTCTGCTAACCTACAGCACAGTATATGACAGTACATGTAAACTCAACTTGGGGGCATTGGGGTGTTATTCACACAGATAATTCACACCACAGGTGTCAAACTGAGGCCCTCGGGTAAAGGCTTTTAAAATCAAGTTGTGCCTGTGAGAGAATCAGATGCTGAAAGTAAACTTGAGTTATATCTGTGGTGCCAAACCATGAAAAAGCAGATATCTCCTGCCATGATGCCCACTGCACAGTTTGCTGAAAAACTCTGCTTACTCAGCACTAAATTAACCCAGCAATTTGCTTACATTGAAGACCAGAAATTAAGATCACGACTGCTCAGAAATCCGTTTACGGTTGACGTGGGACGCACGCCAACCAACCTCCAAATGGAGCTGATGGAACTCCGGTGTTGTGACCAGCTCAAGACAAAGTATGACTCTTTGGGTGCTGCACGGTTTCCATCTTTACTCCCAGACATACTGCCCCAACTCCATGCCCAAGCTGCTCAAATGCTTTCTACGTTCAGCAGCACATGTTTTATGTTGGCAACTGTTCTCTTTGATGAAGAAGAACAAAACAAAATACAAGAGTCGTTTCAGTGAACACCTTCACTCAATCCTGAGGATTTCCTCAGCTCAGAGCCTAACCCCAGATATTGATGCATTAGGAACTAAGAAGGGATACCAGCTATCTGGCTTGAACCAGAGTATATCAGAGTGCAGCTTGAATAAATGTTGTTTTAAGCAGTTTTTCTACTCTAAGGCATAGACCGTTAATAGTTGAATGATTGCAGTTTCATTGAAGGGAATTATAACTTTTTGATGTTTTGTTATTGGCTTTTGAAGAAAGATTTAAAGTACATTAAAATGGAATTCAAATTCCATTTTAATTCAAATTCAAAAGACAACAATAAATGAATACCACTAATTTGTGTTTAATTTCAAAAATAATTAATTGCTTTTGTGTTTATAATATTAAACTTTGGTTAATCCAGATTCACTGTTTATGCAAAAAAAAGTTGTTTGTTTCCATATGAAAAGGTTTAACATTATAAATCTAAAGATAAAGGAAAATGTGCAAAGATGCAGTCAATTTTTCAATAAATATTGAGTTTTGCCCGCAACTTCATCCCAGTTTTTCATTTTGGCCCAATGTGAATTTGAGTTTGACACATTTGATTTTCACGGCAATTGTTGGTAGGAGGCTATGTGCCACCAATGATGTTTCTTTGAATGGAGAAAGTACCGCTTTTCTGATGAGTGACTGTAGACACAAAAGGCAGCATACCTTACATGTTCAGTTTGCGCCAAGTCTTTCACACAGATGGTCATAAGTAGCATACTGCCTCCCTCCTCCATTTTAAATGGTTGTTTTAAGATGATAGAAGTCTGCTTTGGTCTGGGCCCACTTGGACAATTTTATACTAAAATTTATACTAAACAATTATCCACGTCAAGTTAGATATCGACTGCTTATGACCTTTAAAAGAATCTTACTTCATCCTAAACTGTCTAAATTTACATTATTCTGTTAATTGAGTGGTACAGTTTTCAAAAATAAGATTCCTATAACTAATCTTCACCAGTTTTGCTACAAAAAAGGAAAGGAAACTGTGTGAGAGGGAGGGGTGTTTGTTTATTGGTAAATTATGCAAACACTAACTCGTTGAACCTCATGCTGCCTTTTAACTTTGGTGTTATTATTATGAAAATGGCAAAGCAGGGCACTGGCTTTGACAGAGGCTCTTCTATCAGGCCAATGGGTTTTGTTTTAACCTCACCATCTCTCCCCCTTCCTCATGAGGACTTTCTTGTCTATCTTTACACCTGTGTATGTGTGTGTGAGTCTCACTGTGTGCAGGGTGGTGTGTGAATTTGGCTACATTTTTATTTGTGTTTTCCTGTGAATGTGTGTAACAACACATTTGCCCTCTGCTTAATCTCCAGCTCACTCCTGCAAGCAGCCAAGGAGTCCAGCCAACGCTGACGTTATGGGTCTAGACCTGCCCTCCTACGGTTACACCCTGGTGTACACCTGTCAGCCAGGTTATTTCCTCTCCGGGGGTTCAGAGCACCGCGTCTGCCGCTCTGACGGCAGCTGGACAGGCAAGGTGCCTGTGTGCAGAGGTACGCTGTTGGCAGAGGTCTGCAGGGGCAGATGATGGAGAGGGTGGTGAAGTAAAACAAAAAATGTTCAGGGAAGGGCTTTGAATTAATGTAGGAGGTAAGATGCAGAGAGTCAGGGAGCGTGTTATTGTCCATGATATGTTATGAGGCTGTTTGGATCGGTTTGTTTTTCCAGAAGTGTTTAAGTCAGAGCTTTAAGAAAATAAAGGCAAGCTTAATGCAGACAGCATGTTACATCTAACAGTGTTCCCACAGCTTTAACCCTTGCAGTGCTTCGCCACATCCCAGTGACATGCATGTTTATGTTCATTTGCAGTTGGATCTAAATCGCAAGAGAAAATTGTCAAACCAATACCAGGGACACCAAGCCCTAAGATGAAGGGTGAGTATTTAAAACCATGAGCTGCTTGTGTAAAAATGCTCGAGACAGACTGACTTTTGGATGGAGCAAAATTTAAAGTCTACTTTGTTTACGTTGTTCAGCATTTTACCGTCTGTGCTCTGCTTTGTTTTAGATGTGCAGCTATGTTAACCTTCCCGATAGGTTAAGTGCTCTGTCTTTGGCAAAAAAAGAAATCTTTGACAAAATTATAGAAAAGCATTCTGTCACTGTTATCCAGTTTTGGGGTTGTGGAAATATTTAAAATGTTCAAACAACTAAAATGGTTTGCAGATTAGTGGACTTTGTTCAGTTTTTTTTTATTTTTATGATTAGACTTTCTAACTTTACCCCCCTTCTGCAGTTCTGCAATTGAAATTTGAAGTCATTAAGGAAAAAAAATTACTACAAAAGGATAATCATGTGCAATTAGTACTAGACTTGTTATCAGGAGGGAATATGAAAAGGTCATGAAAGAAGCAAGATCTTTTTAATTAGGAAATATCAGCGCAAGATGGTAATTAGCTTACCTCAAAATTGTACTATACTCTATGCAAGTTACTGGTAATAAGAGTATTTATAATAGAAAAAAAGAAAGAAAGAATTTGCCTCTGGGACCTAGAAGCAATATTGGCAAAAAACACATTAAATGTGGAGTTCAAAACATTCTGACAGATAATTAGATTGTAATGGTGCCATTTTTACAAAATCATGTATCATGAAATCATGTAATTTCAGGAAACTGTTCTCCACTGTCACATCTCTGCCCTCTCTTTTTTCCCCTAGCACAACACATGTTTATTTAGTAGAAGTGATTGTTGCAGTCGATGGACTTCATTAGAGTGACAATATTTTGCCATTTGGCATATATGATCAACTGACTTTGTTCCTCAATCTGAATGTGACTAGATTATTTTATTATTTTGAAATAAATTGTATTCACCACTTTTGTACTTTATGCAAAATTTGGACCTTTACGACTTGAAATAGATTGGACCTAGTCATCTTGCTGAATGCTTTAAGATGATATTTGTATTAAATCGGCCTGTCTATAAAAACAACTGAATTAGATTAAACATTTTAATGTCTTCAGAGAGGCAACACAGCTTCCACATATACAAATTATCATAGCTGTCATTGTTGTTAAGGAAAACCGTATGGCATATTTTTGTGATCCTTTTGTCATATAAACCCTAACTGAAAATGTTTGTGAACCCTAAAAACTAACTGGATGGTTGGGATCCTTACTTTTGCTTTTCAACCTGTTTTTCTACCATTTCTTCAATGAGATAATAAACAAATGCTGCATTTGCATTTCAAAATGCAATTGGGACAAAATTGTCATGATCTCTTTAAGCTCTTTAAGAGCAGTAGTTGTTTTAAGGCTATGACTTTAGATAGTGATGGACTTAATGGCAGAATATGTGATCGTACATTTAAATACTTTTTGCCACTTTTATCGTCATTGCAGTAAATATAAAAAGTAAGTTGTTTATTCTTTTTACAAGTACATTCCACATACTCATGAATATCTCAAATGATTCTCACTAAGCAACAGCAGTCTTAATGCTCCTATGCAACATTTACTGTAGAGGTACTTTCTACTTTTTAAACTCTACCTCCCTGGTAAATACAAAGGGATCCTTCTAACTATGACTGTTTTGTGCAAATAACTACAATTGGTCACCTTTGTGTACTTCTAATTGACTCCTAATTTCCAGCAATAATTATAGCAATAACTTGATATTATACAACTTGAATGCAAAGATTATCTAACGTTTGGCATTGTTCTTCCTTTGCATGCCTAATATCTCTCTGGCAGTGTCAAAACAAATATTCAGCATGAACTAAGCCCTGATTGAGTGCATAAAGCACCATGCTGTCCATATCTGGTTCTATTTCCTTCCCAGTTGTATTTTTCAGAAATATTTTTTCTTTTTTTGTCTCCCTCAGTTCCAGACGATGTGTTTGCCCCTGATTTTGTCTGGAAGGGTTCCTACGATTACAAGGGACAGAAACAGCCAATGAGTTTGACAGTTACCAGCTTTAATGCTACAACGGGAAAAGTCAATGTAACTTTAACAGACAGTAGCACAGAGTTTCTGCTCTCTGGTGAGTCATCTATAAATTATCTGTCTCCTGCTTCCTACCCTGCACCTCCCCCAGCACCTCTATATGTCACTTTCATTTATTTTGAGGGTGCCTCGTGTCAATCAGTCAATCACCGAATGATCTCATGCATGAGACTGGAAATTAACTATAGGCTTTAAAGATGGATGAATTAGTCAGAACTAACTGTCTGCCTGCTCAAGAGTTTTTTGCCTCCTCCCCTCCTCTTTTCTACTTGTGTTTCTCTTTTCTTAAGGCTTCTATTATTAATTTTTTTTGCTGTTTTAATACCTCTGCTCTTTTACTTAATTTCTTGTTTGTCTTTTGTTTTCTACCCAGGTGTCTACAAACAGCAGGAGGCACGGTTAATGCTCTTGCTGTATCAGATAAGAGCATTGACCTACAACTCTTTGGGCAGGATTACGGATGATTCCTGGGCAATGGATGGATTTGTGAGTATACCAATTAGAGGTTTTTAAATGATCCCTTAGAGCTGTATACTAATTTTATTCTTCTTTAAATTCGTTATTTTCCAGTTGATGTTTCAGGCAGCAGAGCATCATCTATGAGAGAAAACCAGCCTTTGCTGGACCTAATTTCAGCAAAGTCTTCTATTTACAACTTTTATGATATTGTTTAAAGTTCTGCAAGAAAGTCAGAATGCAATTAAAGAAATGCTAATTTCTGGCTTAACAGTGTATTTAAATTTACTTTAATCCAAAAAAGGCAGTACAGTGAATGCATGACTTGCTTGTATGAATCTGTTTTTTTGTTCTTACATTTCTCTGTTCCTGAATGCGTGTCAGAAATAAAGTGGACACCTGAGAGGTCTGCAACAGCTGCATGACAATTTTATGCAGAAGAACTGATTTTTTTTCACAATAATAAACTTCAATGTCCAACAAATAAAACCTTTTGACAGGCAACTGCAAACCACACAGAGGTATTGATGGCATACTGGACGGCTTCTATTGTGGAATGCAATTTCAAAAATAACAAAGGTGTTATTTCACATTTTAGAGCGACAAAATGTGTGGACTGTGTCATACCTAATGCAGTTTATCTACAGTTTCTGATAAGATGTGGAATACACTTCAAAATTTCTCAAGTGATTTGCTGAAGCACAAAGTACTTATGCAGACCAAATGTACATACTGCTTCTCGGTGTTTTCCTGGTAGGTTTCGGCTGAGCCTGAGGGTGGCAGCTACGTATTCCAGGGCTTCATACAGGGTAAAGACTACGGACAGTTTGGACTTCAGCGACTTGGTAAGCAACTTGATAAAGTACCCCAAACTCCCATCACCGTCTGTCACTCATACTTATCTAGCAGAAGAAAGCAAAGGACTGAAATTCTAATCCAAAAGTCAGTTTTGTTTATTATTTCCTCATGTGGATGTTTACCGTTCACTGTGAAGAATATGTGTGAGTTTAATTCATCATACTGTGAACAGTGTGTATTGGTACACTCTTGATGCAGCAACAGGAGGACTATCCTAAGACATTAGTGTGACTCCTTGGTAAGAAATATCTCTCTGGTAAACCACATTCAGTCTCCATGTTCACCAACTCTTTTGCTGGCAAAAAATTGGTGATTTTAGTCTCCTCGACTTTCATCAATGCTATATATTTTAATACAGATATTTAGGACAGCTTTGTGAGATAGTATAGATGCTGTATAATCAGTAGCGTTTGAATGCATTCATGAATTAAACAATAGTGAGTGGGACTTTGCATAAAAAAAACCAAAGGTTAAACCAAAACTGTATGTAGTGGTGGGGGTTTCTCTGAATCATTCGGCTACTGAGCTGGGAGACTTATTATAATGGGAATACTGGGAACACTGTGACAACCCAGCTACTGTGCTTCTGCAACACAAACCAAAAGGAATTTACACAGAAGAGCCGTGGGGTCACCACAGAATGTGTTCATCTTAGTACTAAATTTAAAGCATCTATATATAATAGATTACTCATGCATAAGTTAAGAATTTTGATGAGATTTAATTTTCAAATGTTCTTTTTTTCCCTCACATTTCACTGGTGAAGAATTTAATTATATTTTGCCCTTTTTAGAATCTCTCCCCTACGTGGTCAGAAGTGGCAGCAGTTTAATTTCCCCTTTAAATAAAATAACTGGTAATAGAGATCTTAAATGGTTATTTTCAATGGGTCATTTTCTGGCTTACTTCTCAAAACAAACATTTTTGTTGCTTTTTTCACATTAGCCAGACCTTAGAATGAGACAGCACAACGACTAAATGGAGTAGTCAAACATGGACTGGAATATTGTACACCAGTTAGAGATTATTTAACACAAAATGTCTGATTTGTAAAGTTTTACTATATTTGTGAGAAAAAAAAAGATTCTTATTTTTTATAATTTTTTTAAACATTGCTAGAAAACTCATGTTGTTCTCATGAATCACATATGGAGCCGGATGCTTTGATTATATCTCTAGGTGTCAGTGATCAGAAATGAACTGATCTAGTACCTTGTCTTTTCTGGGCTGATGCAGTCCCTTAACAACCAAAGCATATTCTTGTGTACTTGTCCTTTAAATGTTCCTAAGCATGACTCCTATTCTATTCTATACCCATAACATGCTAACATCGGCTACCCTCAATTTTCACCTTTGCTCTTAAGAAAGTAGACCATCATCCTGGGGCAATTTGGATTATGTAAAGTGAGACATCAAGCAAAAGATGCATTTAAGTGGCAAAGGCAAATTATTCTGTTAGCTACTTGTTAGATGCAAGCCAGATGGTTTTGTTGGCAAATTGAATCAATTTGGCCTCAAGCATTGACACAGCACTGTGGGATGTGTTGTTGTTTTGCACCAGTATCACGATTTTAGTTTTTGCACATTTCGCTGGAACATCTGCTCATTGTAAATCTCCTAAATAAAATAAAAACCCAGTGTAACACAATTAGTTAACAGACTTGGTCCCCTGTTCAGGACTGTTCTGAAAGATTTTTATCAGATCAGTTTCAGGTTGCAGCAGGCAGAAGTCCTTTTCTGTCAGGAAATGTGTGTATGTGACAAATGGATATGTTGGTAACACTGCAGACTAAAATGTGGTTGCTGTGTGTTAGGGGGTTATCAAGTCATTTTTAATAACCAATTGTTTTTTATAATGACTTGATACTTGGTAGCTAAATGAATAAACAAAAAAACCATAAATGATTGGAAATTACACCACATGCTTTTTATTCAGTCAGATTCACCTAAAGTACAAACTTGGTGTTAGAAATCATGGGGTTTAATAATGTTGTACTATAGTGGGAACATTTGCAGCTTTTTTTTTTGTTCCCAGTAATTGCTGTCAGCCATGTCTCATTTAGCCACATTCATGTAACAGACAGAAGATTATCCCCTTCAGCATCATTGTCCTTCATTCCTTTGTGCTCATCATCTCTGCTGTCATTATCACATGATTGTTCTCAACTCGATTATCACAGTCACAGTAATGATTATCAGTGTGATCAGTAGAGCTGGCTTTTTTATCAAGTGGCTGCTGAGTCTTGTCTGCATTATCAGCTTCATCTTCATCATCGTCATCGTCATTGTCAAAACAGGTTATGCGTCCTTCTTTCATTGCTTTAATTTCATTGTTTGCACTTTAGGATTTCATTGAATATATTAGACGCTCATGATTGAACATAAAATGTTTGTCTTTCTGTAGGTTTAACTCTGAGAGAGAACATTACACCGACGGACCCTGAAACCAACGGCTCCACCAACAGCAGTTCTGTTGCTGTCGCTATCCTCGTGCCTTTCTTTGCTCTCATCTTTGCAGGCCTTGGCTTTTACCTATATAAACATAGGTAGGTGTTTTAAACTGATTTCCACAAATCTGGTTTTTATAGAGGTTAACAGGATTCATAAAAGGTCAGGAGAATTCTGGAAAAGTATGCAATTTCACAGATTTTTCCAGTCATACATGAGCTTGGAAAAATTAAGTAATGAAAAACGTTTTAATTACACCTCCCTCCTTCCTTCCTTCCTTCCTTCCTTCCTTCCTTCCTTCCTTCCTTCCTTCCTTCCTTCCTTCCTTCCTTCCTTCCTTCCTTCCTTCCTTCCTTCCTTCCTTCCTTCCTTCCTTCCTTCCTTCCTTCCGTGTTCTATGTTCCATAAATCCTGGTCTAACAAAAAATCATAATGAGCTTTTGTAATTATACGTTTGAATTGGGCTAAAAAGGACTGAAAACAATGTAATTTGAGGCTGGAAAGGTATGAACATTTGACATTAAAAATATATATTATCTGAGTTTAGAGATTTGTATGGAGCTAAACCTAAAGATAAAATGCATTAGAATAATATAGGTGATGCACTGAGGCCAGCACACACAGCCTGCAGTTCTGCAGTTGGGCTCCACACTGAAACAGTCTCACACTCGTGAAAGACTTCAAAGCATGATGCAATATTAGTCAATGTATTACCATCTGAATGGAATTACACAGCGGCATACATCAGTGCATTTTAATGAGAAACACTTTAGTGCTGTATGTATTTTGCTTAAGGTTCATATGCGTTTCTTCTTCAGTGTGTGAGTGTGTGCTGTGTGCACATGGACAGATTTTGTCTTGATTTGAAGCGATTAGCTCTCTGAACAGTTCACATGTGTAGAGTCTCTGACATGCAAATTTTGCTCGCAGTATGTTCGCTACCACTGAAATGGCACAGGGCTGCTCTGACTGCTCTTTTCACCAGTAATTACCTACCAGCCTCATTTACGTTTAGCAGCTGTCCACAAAAAGATAATAGAAACATGTGAGGGAAAGGGGTGGCTGGTAATTGGATGGCTGTCTTTCTGCTAACATGCGACCTCCGTTTTTTTTTTCTCTCTCTTTCACAGAAAAACTGATAAAGCTCAGTACACGGGATGTTCCGTCCATGAGAACAACAACGGCCAAGCCACATTTGAGAACCCCATGTACAATACAAACACGAAAGCTGCGGAGGGGAAAGTTGTCCGCTTCGATCCCAATCTCAACACTATCTGCACCATGGTTTGATGCCTGCTAATTGTGGGAAATGCATAGAGATGGATGGAGAATCAATCCAAGAAGTGTTTGTTTTTTTCCATTGAACAATGTATACAAAAAATGCTTTTTCTCAGTTTTCAGTTGGCACGCAGCAAAAATAAGATTTTGCTCAAATGCATAAAGCACAGTTTCAGCTACAATTAAAGTAGCTGATAGCATTCATAAGAAGGAGGAACATTAGGTTTCCTACCTTTTCAGCTCTTATCTTTTTGCACTCTGTGAGTGTTGACTCCTTGAATAAAAGAGCTTCTGGCATAAAGATAGAATGAGTATTTTCTGCTCAGTTGTAAAAATATAGAGCCGTTATTTCACAATACCAAATAAACAGTTGTTGTATTTTTTTTAAAGAGATGACCCAGATCTACCTTCTCTTTTCCACCTTCCCCTTAGTCCAAATGAGAATTATTTTTAAACATGGGGAATAGGAGACTCTCAACTGTGAGTTGATCAGTGTAATCTATTTTTTATTTTACAAGCGGTTGGTGTATAAGAGGACCTGCAGCTGCAGAAAAGTAACTGTCTCCCATTGAATTGTGTCACTGCTGTACTCTGCTCAAAGTTATACGGTCAATTATACCTCTTAATTGGATGGTACCTCTTACTAATGAGTTATATGGCCAGGGATTTAACTACAGAAGTGCAGTACAATTTTTGAGTGCCACTGGGAATGCTAGGGCTTTTATTGTTCCAGTGCAGCTTCTCTGAAAACAGCAGAATACATTTTCCTCACCAGTGACATAGTCTGCATTAGGTTAACTATCAGCTTGGGTACAATTGATCTGTCAGAAATAATTCAACCATGACTATTGGAAATTGCTGACTGCCCTAATAGAATAGTGGAGGCAATTTATTAATTCCTGTTTGTTAGTCATGTATTTGCTGTTTTTGTTTATTTGTCCAGAAACATTGTGTTCTAAATTAACTAAATTTGAGTGGATACCCCAGCCTTGAGCCTGTATATCACATGAATCTCAAAGTAGGAGTTTATTGTTTAAACTTTACAAGTTTTTTATTTATTTTTAGTTTTAAGTATAGGGTTGTGAATCTCTAGAGTGCACAGACCCTACAGCTGGCCAGGTTTCCCCAAAGTTTACTTACTGTTATTCTGGATGTCATCACATTATTTAAAAAAGTGCATCAGCAGGCCGTTTGAGGTGAGATGAAGCTTATTGTCTTGTTTTATGCTCTTGACAAATGTTTTGCCTTATTTTAAAGTAACTCAAAGACAGAGTAAATCCAGCCACTAACTCATCTCTGGTTTTCCCAAACTAGCATCATTTATTTTGGGAAACTGTGCCTTAGACAATAAATTCTTGATTAATACTCCTACTCTAAGACACTGCATGAATATACAGCCTTGGCTTATTTTGTTTACCCTTTGCTGATACAAGTCATCATTTCAGTGGCTTACCCGGCCATCAGCTTCTGCCAACAAATGTACAGTACACGTGAATGAATTTGCACACTTAAACATGAGCCACCATCACTCAAGACCAACTGTGTTTTAAAGAAGAGAAACACTATTTAACACTGTCATCACATGTCTACATCATTGCAGTGCCTTGAATACTGTACGCGCATAAGTTTTGAAGGAAAACCCAACACTTAGTTTAGTAAAGCTGCACACTCATGTCATGTGTCTCCACAGTTTGCAAGGATTTAGTGGAATGATGTCAGATGGTTTAAGTAAAGAAGGCTAAATACAGCCCATAGTTTCATAACTGTGCATGTTGGCAAACAGTCATCCTGTATAGCAACTGCTGCTACAGTACTTTATACCACTATATTGACTACTGTCATTGCTATTCCATTTTGTACATTTATATAGTTTTGATAACTTGATGGCACTCTTTGGCAATGTCTTGTGTTATCAATATGTAATATATTTTGAGAGTTCACTTTTCCTATGGATGAGAGAAAAAAATGCATCTGGTACTCACAGTATACAGCGAGTCTTGCATCCAGGGACTCTAAAAGTTGAATGCTTTTAAATGTACCACACAATTGTTATCTCATTCAAGAACCTGTGTATGTGAATATGTACATATTACCAAACTTTTGTAAAGAGATCTATTTTTTATGCAGATAAAGCATTTGTAAGTTATCGAATATGTTGTGTAAAATTTCACATGTAAATGTCATGTAAGATCAAAAAGATTTTGTATTTTTTCTTTATCAGCAATGTATAAATCGTTAATTTATATATAAAATATAACATAATTCAGTCAAGTTGCTTTATTTCTTATTTGTGAACCGTGTTTTGTGTTCTTGTGTTCTTGTGTTCTCGTGTTTGGGTCCCAAACTTTTTGACTACCATGGAATAGACTTGTCCTCAATAGGCCCATTTTCACTACCTGTCTTGGGGTAGGTACTCGGAAATGGCCTGGTAGATTGGCTGTAACTCAGAGGGAAACGATATAAGCAGACATCACCAAACAACAGGCATATGTAAAATTGAAAGTTGCCTGCAATGCTGAATGGAAAAAAAAGAAAATAAGAAAAGTTACAACTAGTGGACCAACCATCGCTGTGTATAACAACATAGCAAATAGAAATGCAGCGACCATCCCTGCTTCCTGCATTGTCAATTTTTTGTTGCTCTCTGCTGTGGGCACCTTTTGCCGCTGAACAGTGATGCCACTCACTGCCAAAATAGTCGCAATATGCTTAAATTCTTAGCTAATTCCTTAAAGGGTAAATTTTTTAATCGTACGTTTATTTCGTAGTAAAGCTTCTTGCATGTTCTGCTCCTCAATATCACAAAAACATATTTTTATTTTTTTTAGATTAGTCCACAGCCTGGCACCAACGTACCCAGGACCCGTTAAAGGTCTGGGCACTGGGACCAGCTGAAAAAATATGCATGAAAGTGAAAGAAATGTGGCACAGCCAAACATTGCTGAAGCGTGATAATTTATTTAAAAACAACAACCATTCAATCATACAGCAATGCATTGCAAAATGTCAATCCGAGAAGAAATTATTCATGGTGAAGTCTGTACCTCAACCATAACCTCAGACGGTGACATTGTGTTATATAGGATTTCTTCAGTCCGGAGAAGGAAGTCAGTCAGGCTGTTGTCTAAAAGTGGTAGCTTAGAGACCTAACAGGCCAAAAACTGGTATTCTGCCAGCATTTGGGTATAGCATTTAGCAATCCCTTTTCTTCCAACAACTGTTTCCCCAGAATATTTTATATAAGTTTATTTTGCTGTGGTTTGGGTGCTAGTAGCGTGAAGCAGCTAAAAGCTTCACTTTTCCAGGCATAATCTCTTCATGTTTTACTTGTGCGTTTTTAACTACACTACAGTAATGCATGTGTCAAAACATTATTTCCATGTCTTCTGCCACACCTCTCAAAAACTGTAGGCTTACAGTTTTCTTAAAACATGTCGTTTGACCCTAAAAAGTCACTTCACGCTAGTGCTACACAGGTGCTTGGAAGGGAAGTCCAAATACTGATATGCAGTCAGAAAGCAGCTACAGTCAAACATCCTCATTCATCGACTCAAACCCTGACAAAGAAGAGGGTCACTGCTGCAGCTACTTTTGGTGGGTAAACATGCAGGATAAACATTTTGGAAAGAGCAGTTATTGATTTAGTTTGAAAACACAATCCACAACATCCATTCAATTTTTTGTAGTGATAGAAGGCAGAAAATATGTCTTGGGATGAGACGAAGCAAATTGTAGTAATCATAGTGCAGACGGTCTGTAAGAGATCCTGTTAGAAATAACAGAGCAAAGCATGAAAAAGATAAGAGCAGTCAAACGCCTGAGTGGCAGGAACTGGTTTGATTTGAGGCTCAGGTTAAGCACATGCTTCAATGTCTAAGCCTGGGATTTGTGTGCGTATTACTAATATTTGCCGGAAGGATTTCCAATTGAAATGACTTTGTGGCTTCACCAAGCAGATTTCGCCAAAAGGGATGATAGTGTGAGGTTAGCTGGTAGCAGGTGGAGATGTCAGAAAGCTCAGGGTGTTTTCTCACTCTGAGTGTACACTCATTGTAATACAACACTGGCTTGACCCGTGTTTGTTCCTCGAACATCGCACTGCTTCATTAGCACTCTGGTTTCTGTGTCAGGGAATCCTCAGAGGAGCTCCTCTGGTGCTCGGTCACAAATTCATGCAGCAGTTTCTGTACCATGCCATCCCTACAAATGCTCTCTTCAGATTTGGTGACTGAGCAGGATGGTGCAGTGAGCTGCAGGCATTGGTGGGTTTGTGGCAAAGGAATGTGACCGGAGGAGATAATCAATTTGGTCCACTTATAGGCACAAGGCTAGACCCAGTCAGTATAAGATCCCCAAGGTATGATGATAGTTTCTCAGAATCATGGTATTTACATTTAAAAACGTTTTTGTATGAATAATTTGCTTTTATTTAAACAGAGATTCAGCAAATGATTATTACTGGCTTTTAAAATAATATAGCAATATAGCATTGAATATTACTTTTAATAATGTTACCTATAACATTTATTTATTGTTGTTTGATATATAGACTTATGCAAGAATATAGAATTCAGCCTTGCTTAATGTTATAGTGGTTTTTAGGTGTTTAACATATAGAATTACTGTTGGCTCTGTAATCACTAATTGCTGTTGCCTACTCAATTGATATGCTGCTATGCTTCTTCAATAAGAATGATGGTTGGCATGATGAAGGGCTGTCTGTGTTTTTCGGCACCGTAAATCTAAATTCGTCTTTTTTGTAGGTGAGGGGAAAGTAAATTAGTAAGAGGGCTAGGCAGGAGAGGGGAAGCAGAAAAAAAACTCTGGTCACTTTGTCACTTTTTCTGGCATCTCATATAAAGGGGTTTTAACAGTAAAAAACGGAAAACATAACTTTTTAAAGCCTTGCTATATCTTCACAACAGCTGGCTCGACTCTGTAGTTTAATGAAAAATATGTTCTTTACTGCGTCCAGCAGTCCTTCTCTTACATGTAGAAGCTGTGTACATTGCAATAATTCCACCCAATGTTGTCAGGTTATCACTTTTAGCCTATTTAAATATGCATTATAAAAGTTTAAAATATAATTTCTAGCAGAAATATTAACACTTCCTGGCATGACTTAGTGATGATGACAAACTCCTCTGACAGGCTTTTTGTATCTCATACCATCTTGTGTTTACAGTGAGAGGCACAAGTTAGTCAAGTTGTTGGTTTTCCTCCCCTGCGCACGTCAAAGCGTAATGACTTGTGTTTACTTTCATGGATCTTTTGCTTCTAATGTGCTGGACTGTCAGTTGACTAACTAGTCACTTTCTCGGTGTGTTTTTCAGTCTTCCTCTAATGAGCCATTTAGCTCAGCACTCAATGGCCAGATGTCCTCGGGGTGGTGGACTGTTCATGAATCAAATGGGAAGCTGTTGAGAAAACAAATCCCTGAGGAACTATCAGTCACAGCTTATGACTATCAAACTGCAGGTGAAGCCCTCAGAATTCAAACGAGAAAGGGAGTGGTTTTAATTTCCTCAGCAAATTAAAGTGGCCTTTCTAAAGGATAAAACCAAAATCATTAAATTCTGGAATTTTTCAACAGCATGAAAACTTAATGACACAATGAGCAGTAGCAATTTGCACAGATTTTACTTTGTTTGATGAAAGGATTTAATGTTTCTTAAAGCATGGTTTAAAAGAGTGTAGAATATTATGTACTTGTTTTAATCTTAAAGTGGATGAATAATGTAAATGATTTCATTACTTTGTCAAGAAAATACATTTTTGACCCCCAGTTAAATTATTATTATTATACTAAGCAAGTTGGGATAAATTGAGGGGCGGTAAACTGAGGTCAAAAGGCATGAGGAATGCTATAATTAAACAAGGGAGAGGCACAAGTGGGTGTGTGGGGTAGGGCGACAGGATTGGTGTCAGTTTTTCTGAATATGGGGGACTTTTGGACATACCTACCAGATGATTAATAATCAGGCAGCTCTCATAAATCATAAGAAAAATTGCATAATGTAATGTAAAACAGCCTTCCTCCTTGCTTCCTAAAATCACTAGCACATCACACACTGAGCTGGAATAATTAGAATATTCAGTCAAATATGTGTTTTTGGACTTTTTAACCTTGAAGTGTAACCAAAAAGAAGGGATTTTCACTGAAATGAAAAAGCAAAGAAGAGCAGAGTGACAGCTGAGGAAATATTCATATCCTCACCAGAGTGAGATGAGAAGATATCCTACTCATTTCTGGTTGTCACTGTTGGGTGTCCACACAGCTCAGTTTTGTTTTTTGACTCTTCTTTAAGAGTAGTTTCAGTCTTAGACAAACTGAACAGTCATGCTCTGCAAGGCAAAAAATTCAATTATTTATATGTGACCCCAGAAGGAATCTTTACTGAGAACATGTGACTGTCACCTCCAAGACAGGAAACACCTGATCTCCAACAACAGAATTTTGTCTAGTTTCTTGTTTGTTCAGCAATTATAATTTAAGAGACATGTATGATCCAAATACAATAGTATCTATGTAATTTATGTAATCTGTATGAGTTGGCTATTGTTATCCCACACTGGAAGGTGTGGGTAAATTTTAGTGAAACATCACTTGTGCAGTAATTATACTGTGCACACATTACATGTATGGACATATTTTTGTGTGCATACTTTTGTTTTCCAATTTTGTATTTCTATCTCATTGGGGGGTTTTTTTTGGGGGGGGGGGGGGTTAAAGCAGCTGTATCAAATCATCTTCCAATTCCACCCATTTTAGAGAATATGTATTTCTGTTGGTGGACGTTCCTGTAGAGATTCTATTAGAATACCGGGTTTTTGGTTTGTGTGGTGGTTGCTGCTCTGAAGTCATTTCACAGGTTATCCACTGGAGGGCATAGCTAAGGCACCAGTGTTCGGCTCTGGTGGGCGGAGACTGAAGGTGTGTGTCTGCACACCTGCAGCTGGTCATCATCAACCAAAGGATGAAGGGAACTGGCAGCCAGTCCTCCAGCACCTGAGTGTTAACCTAAATCTGGTACACCACGCCAAAATGTTCTCGAGCTTCTTCTTTATGAAGATTATTTCCTATTTTTTTTATCTTCGGAGTATACTTCAAGAAACTTACTTTCCTTGTCTCCTCTCCAGGTTTCCACTCTCTGATCGTCCTCTCTCCAAGAATCATCCCAACTCAGTTCCAAGTCAACCTCTGGTTCAATTTCCACAATATGCAGTCAAGTTCTTTGTTCCATCTTCATCCTCCTGTTATACCTCCGTCCACTCCGTTGTATCTCCAAACAACTTCGCTACCTTAATGTGCCTTCTGTCCGCCCTCCTACGCCTACCTGTAAGATAACCTTCTGATTCATTAACCTCAGACTTCCAGACAACAACTCACCTCTAAGCTTATCTTCAGTCTGTGGACCATAATCATTGTGTCCTGGATAACCACCACAATAATCATTGCCTCCTAGATAGCCATTACACAGATCACCACCCAGGCTCCACACCTCCCTGGCGTTCTCAACCATCACCTGCAGTAAGCTCCAATCTTCCTACTATGTATTCCAGAATCCAAGCCTCCTCTCACATTCTGCTCTTGTCCCAGTGTTCCCGGTCCCCAGCAGTTCCCGGTTTCCAGCAGTTCTTTCTCTCCACGCCCCCAGCAATTCCCCAGTTCCAGATCTCTGTCTCCATAAAACCATCTTCAAAAAACTTTTAAAATCTTACTTGTCTCCTGAGAGATTCATGCATGTGGCTCAGGCACCTTAACAAAACCATGACAGATTCTAAACCATGGTCTGCAATTAGACATTAGAAAACAAGAACATGTTTTCCCGATACCCCGGGCGGCCAACCCACCAGGCCCTCAGCCCTTGCGGAGCGACCACTGCTGTTCAATGGCTCGGCAAGTGACCAAACCCAGCACCGCACCCACCCGCCCTGCACGCCCACTACCTGGCCAGTCTACCGGCAAGTCTGACCGAACCTGGCCAAACGACCGACCCCAGCACCCCGCAGCGCACAAAGACCAAGAACCAGGAGCCAGGTCCAGTGTGAAAAAGACTGATCAGGCCCAGAAATGCTGCCCAGCTGCCGCAACCAGCAGCTAGACACCCCAACAAGCAAACAAGGCGAGACGCCATACAGGAACTGGCAATGACAATCAGGCCAGAGAAAAAGAGAGAGGCGGCCGCACATGCCGGCCACTGGCTGGCACCAGCAACAGAGACCCCACACCGGCCGACCCCCAGCCAGGACCACAGCTAGGGGGCGCGGCGCCCCAGAGCCCCGAACCCCCATGCCCACCCAAGACCCTACCCAGGCGCAGCACGGCCACCAGGCCAGTAACCCATGTCTGCCAGTGCAACCCCCCTAAGGCACCGCATGCAGCCGTCAGGAGTTACCACCCAAAGCCACCAAAGCCCAACCCCAGGGAGAGATCTTTTTAAAAGTAACTCAGGATCTTGCTGAATGTTTCGGGGAATGGTAAGCATCACTCAGTCAGTGTGTTTACATACAGTAAGAGCAAGCCGAATTATTGCCTTAGTCCGGCTGAAATCAAACCGAACTGGACTTCTCTAAATCGGACTAATGCACCCAGATAATGCGGTTAGAAAATCGAATTTCTCTGCATTTAAAATCCAACTGTGGTTTAGCTGAACTATTCACAGGAAGTGACGAGATCGCGGGGGTGGGAATAACAACACCGGTACACAACAACACTGGACCAACGGGTATAACACAATCAAACAGTATGGAAAATTTACTGTGCTGCAGTATTGTTGTCCATTTATTCGCTCATTGTACATATTCTGCTTTTACTTCATCTGCTTTACTGTCGCCAACATTTATTTACTTTCTGTGCAGCCAACTTCCAGGCCAACTGGAAGAATGCTTACTCGAAAGGGCCAATGTTGCCACCTAGCTTTTCAAAGTCGAACACACTTCATTCAATAATTTAATTTTCTGAATTACATGGAAACCGGAGACAAAGACTCCCTTTCTGGTTAAGCCATTAGTTTGATTATTGCCTAAATTTTTGTGGAATATCAGAAAAGTAATTTGGTTTCTTGCTAAAACTTTGCTATTATATATGATATTCTGCAAAATATTAATATTTTTCCCCCAAAGTGTTCCTTGCAGGGCTCAGTAATATAATAAGGCCTGACTGCTTACCTTATATGAGACTGACAGCACACAGAAAAGCAGGAAAAAATGTTTTAAAGGAGTCATGACCTGTAATTTTCACTTTTCCACGAGAAAAATGTTTATGATTGCCTAACGATTATTCACTGGCAGGGAGGCCAATATTTAAAATTGAAGCGTTTGTTTACCCTTTGGTTCGTCAACCAGCCCACGTGCACGCTCACTGAAATACGTGATGTTAATTTCTGGCCAAGTTGATGTCAAGTCGGCGCAGGATATACCATATATGGACATCGCAGACGTATGCTGCAGGAAGCCCGCCCTGCCCCTCTCCCATTACTGAATTCCGATTCGAAGTACAAACTCGACAGACAAAGATGCAGAAACGTAGTGCACACGTGAGTTGCTCTGTTGTTGACTGCCAGACTCAGAATGGAAATATTTTCTCTCTCCCAAGAACGGACCAAACTATCAGGGACCAGTGGATTCAATTCATTTTTAATTATGCGGTTCCTACAACCCTTCCCCCTGGTTTATGCGTCAGTGCTAAATATTTTACGCCGGAATCCTTTACGAATTTGGGACAATATCAGACGAAGTTGGAGGTAAAGCTTCGTTGTGAAAAAGGGGCCATTCCAGGAATCAGAGACTTGCCTGCAACTGAAACGGTAAGGCTGTGTTTTTATTGCTCTACTCTGTATAACAAACAGCAGCTAACTGCTAATGTGGCTATTGTATGCTAGCGGTAGTAGTAGTTTCGAGGACAACACGGGTAATGGCTGCTACTTTGCAAACAACAAAAGACCTAGAATGCAGTTACAAGTGAAGGTTGGGTTCATTCACAACTTGCGCCATGATGTCATTTTGGAATTGGATTTTGAAAATTCACCAATAAACATCTCTACTTGCTTTTGCTTATTTTTGTGACATTCCTATAAATGTATTATTGAATGTATATTATATTAAATGTATTATGTCTAGGATTAAAGGACTATTGTCCCAATGGGACCTTGAAAAACCCCTCCATGCGTTTATATTTAGTTGGATTAATTACTGCTATAGTGTCCTCACAGGTCTTCCTAAAAAGTCAATTAGACAGCTGCAGCTGATCCAGAACGCTACTGATCGCGTCCTCACTAGGACCAGGAAAGTAGAGCACATAACCCCAGTTCTAAAGTCCTTACACTGGCTCCCTGTAGCTCAGAGAATAAACTTCAAAATACTTTTACTAGTTTATAAATCATTGAATGACTTAGCACCAAAGCATGTTCAAGATCTGCTGTTACTATACCAACCCACCCAGAGCACTCAGGTCTTCCAACTCTAGTCTACTAATCATCCCTAAAATTAAAACCAAACATGGGGAAGCTTTCAGTTTCTATGCTCTCCTTATCTGGAACAAACTTCCAGACACCAGCAAAGCTGCTGAAACACAGAGTTCCTTTAAATCAAGGATAAAAATCAATCTGTTTAGAGCTACCTTTGATTAAGTGATTAATAATACCTGAAATGTTATATGTTTTAATGTGTCATATGTTATGTCACTAATGTTGTGTTTTATACTTTTACTGTTCTACTATTGCTGCTTTTATTTTATCCCCTATCATCCAAAGCACATTGAATTGCCTTGTTGTTGAAAGCGTGCTTTTCAAATAAAGTTGTCTTACCTTACCTTGCCTATAAATGTATTAAAGGTAATAATGAATACAAAAATGAACAAGTGTTATGCATTTTAAGCATGGCACAGGAGATGTATGCTGTGTGCATTGCAACCTTCATTGTGTAAACACAATTGACATTTTAAAAGGTGGCTTTTAAAGCAATTGAATCATAGCATCAGTGGAGACAGTTACAATAAATGCACTCAATTTGGTCTGTGCTATTTTTTGAGTGCTTCGCAGGCCTATTGGTAATCCATATCAAATGTGAATGCATATTATTAAAACATAAAATCATCAAGCCATTGAGAGTTTGGTGCTTAACAGTAAATCCCTGATTAGACGATGAAAAAGGTAACAATTGAGCCCAAACAATAACCTTTTTAAAAGTCAGTTACATAATGTGCAAGCATTGTGTGCATATAACCTATGATGCCCACCTGCTTAGGCGTTTTTATTTGTGCTTTAGTATCAGGGCACATTAGAGAATGCACACAGGGGATAACAACACCTTTATCCAATACCATGTGACCTTGATTAACGGTGGCCACCAACAATGTGAACACCAACTCTCCTTTCAGCACATGACGACATCGATCTAATTGCTCGCAGGGTGTCCAGCTTAATAGCCCCCCACCCCTGTCTCTAGCAATTAATTGTGGTGATTTTTTTGATTAGTTACTAATGCCTTGTGACGTGCACCTGAAGGGAGCTGAGTCAGTCTGATGGGGAGAAAAACAAGGGGCTGCACACAGCAGATTATTTTTGGGGTCTTTTGAATGTTAAAAAAATTATGCCTGTGATCACACACAGCACTCATGTAACATAAAGTCCCTGAAAAGTGTAATTGTGAAGGGATCATGGACTCCGCTGTAACATCCAAGCCTGTAAGAATGATTTCATACATTAAAAAAAGAAACAAAAAACACTATTGTAATTTCTAGTGCTCTATAAGCCTCAGCCATGACAGCATTCCTCTAAAAAATGTCGTACATACAAGTTTCCCTCCCGCCTGAGCTTGTGATGGATTAATTGGACAACATTACAGTTTTTCAGAATTGTTCAAATAATAAAATGCACTCTTTAAAACTAAATCCTCAGTGGCCTAAACTCACTTTTCAAATCATACACTGTTTTGGTCAAACCTTAAACCCTGTTCAGGTACTTAGACACAATTTGCAAAACTCATCCACTCTTTTTTTTCAAAGCCTTAAACACATTCTCAGTCACGAAACACATTTCACACTTGTATAACAAAACTGTAAACACTGGCAGCAAAATGTGAACACAACTAAAAATACAGCTGACATCATTTACACACAGCCAGTTACAATTACACATGTATCTGATGTGATCAGACCAATTGAGCAGGATTAAAGTCAATAAAGAGTTCACAGGTGGCACATGTTCATCTATGATGGATAGACACATACAGAGAGGCAGATGAGGAAGTGGACAAGGACGGCCACAAACAGCCATCACTGATTAAATTTGAAACATTTTTGTACACTATTGTGAACCTGAGAATTACAATAATGTGGTTTTCATTTTGGTGTTTTTATTTTATTTATTTTTTTGTTTTTGTTTTATGTTACCTATATTCACCACTTCATATCACTGTAATCACATTAATTTCTTGTTAAATCCACTTAAAATATTTCCTGTTCACTACATGCCTTGGATGCTGTGTCTTCTTGTATTTGATGTAGCGTCAAACAAATGATCTGTGGTGAATATATTTTTATTTGCCGTGTGTCCGAGGTGAGCACATTAGACGCGTTTACACCGGGCCGCCCCGACAGAATCGTTTTTAGGGCCATTTCCGGAACCAACGGAGTACCAGTCTGGGGGAGTGTACTCGGAAAAAGCCCAGTAGAGTCGCTGGGCCACAGCTGTAGTTAACTCACTCTGATTAGGTGTAACTTGAGGTGTAACTGAGCAGAAGTCGCCAAACAACAGGCTTTGTAAAAGAAGAGTTGCTGGCAAAGCAGTTTAGAGCAAATATATAACATAGCAAAAAGAAACACAGCAACCATTCCAACAAGCAGTTGCCATAACAAATAATTGTTGTCATGACTCCAAGATGTCACTCGTAGCAGCAATTTTTTGTTTTGAAGGATAACAAAAAAATATGTTTACCTTCCTTAATGTCCTTAAATTAACACTGATATTATGAACAGGTTTTTCCTAATATGGGTTTTTAACCCACTGTAGTAAAAAGTTGCATTTTTTCAAACATTTTCCGTGGTATAACTGCTTATGCAATACAAGACAAGTTTATTTTAAGAATTATTGTTTAGAAAAGACAGCAAAAACTGGTTTGTCATTGTACATCAGATGAAGCATTTTTTTCATATTGCTGAGTGAATACTTATGGAAAAAACACTCCACACACTGATCAGAATATTCACATTGCAGCATTCTGACAGACAGAGGAGACAGGAGACCTGCATTTATGAGCCATGAATTAATATGTGACATTTAATCTTGTCAATGAAAAGTTTGAGCTTAATGTACAACCTCTCAGTAAAGCAGTGTGGCATGAATCATCGGACAGTGACATTTTGGATCTGTTATCAGGCATGCTCTGCAGACACTGCAACTCAATTTTACCATAAAATTGAAGAGCAGGGAAAAGTGTGCAACAAATGATGCTATCTAATCATATGACTGAGCACATTTGTCCTGTGCGGAATAATTACATGGTCCTCTGTTGACACTAATGTGCCACATTGTTGCCTGAGGCGACTTTTAAGAGAGGACGGCTTAACTTGTCTGTTAAACAGACTATGGAGAAAACTCCTGGCTTTTCACAGCAGGGATTTGGGTGAACTAAGTGGAAAGACTAAGCTTGGGTTTTGTTTTTTTGTCTTAATGTTGGTTTATTTTCTCCTCCTTCAGCTCAGGCGGAACATTTTGGTCACTAAGCGTGAACCTAAATACGTCTCAGTGGGAGGACAGATACTACATGTAGTGTGTGAATAGCTGTTAAGGGGCAATTTAGGTGTCAAGGATGACTGGCTGGGTACACAGATAAGGTCAAAAGCAGGAAAAATAAACTGGCTTTATTTAGGATTCGGGAATATTTTCTTTTTCATGGATAACCAGCAAGAATGAGGTTTAAGAAAATAATATACATTCCAAACCTCCACGCTAAGGATCAACATACCAGCTGTTTATTAGTATAGTCTAGAAATCGGAGTACGAGAACTAGCCCCATTCTTAAGATTTCAGAGAGTATTTGATGGATGATCTAAACTGCTTTCTGCAGCCATTTCTATTTGTTTGGGTTTTTTTCTTTTGAGACCAGAGAAACGATCTGACAATGTGTGTTATTCTCCTCCCAATATGATATAAATATGGGCAACACGTATTGATTTAGATAAGCAGTTTACAACCAAAATGATTAGAATTCTTTTATTATTTTCTTCCCCCATATTTTGTGCAATCTTGCTAGAATGCAAGATTGATTTTTTTGGGGGGAGGAACTCCAATTAGGTTACAATTTTATTATTATTATTATTTTATTTATTTTTATTTTTTTAAACGTGTCCTGTTTGGCAGTGTGGAGCTCAGAATTGGTGTCTGAGTACCAAGTAGAAGCCCAACAGATTTACTTTCACAAGCGGAGCAGTACAGCTTTTGCTATAGTACTCCACTTGATTTATGTGTGAAAAATCTTTATTATGAATTGTTGGGGTTTTTATTGCCTAATGTTATGGACACGTAGACGGAAAATTAAGGAGAAGAAAGAAGGAAGATGAAGAAGAGAGGTAGGAAACAAAATGTCATGAGAGAGGGTGAGTTGAAAATACAAGAGAGGAAGGGGAACAAAGAAAACACAGGAAGACATTGAAGTCTGCCTCCATACCCACAGGACGGCAGAGAGAGGGGGAAAAACAAAACAAAACACGAAAAAGGAACTTAGACAAAACCAACCAAACATTGTGAACTAAGAATTACACAACCACATCACACAAAAATAGATATAAAAATACAACAACAATGTCACAGAAAAACTCATGGTACCGATTGATCAAGCTCTAGTAATGATAACCTCAGCCCAAGAATATTTCCTTAAACACCAGAGACCCCACATCTATGTGTGTGTGTTAGCATACTGGTGCATATAAGGTTTCTCCATTAGAGTGTTCGATAGCTGGTGTGAGCAGACATCAATCCGTCTCCCAGGAATCAATGCAGACATGAAGGAGATCGGAGCAAAGACGTCCAAAGGACCGCCAGAGCCCCAGGCGGACCTGGGCGGGGCCGACCGCATCCCCCAAGAGAGGAGCAAAGGAGAACCCCAGGGGAACATCCAGCGGCCAATATGCAGGGGCCCGGGGGGCAGCAGTGACGAGCCCACGGGACCCGCCGGCAACCGGCCGCGCCGGGGCGGGCCAATCAACGGACCGGGGGAGCCGGGGCCCAGGGGCACCCCACCCCCCAGCAGGGACCCGACAAGGGACCGGCCGACAAGGGGCCCCCGGCACTGCAGGAGCCGCGGCAGGAGCCCCCCCGCACACCCCTCCCCCCCGTCCAAGTGCCCTCGTAGGGGGAGAGCACCTGTCGCTACACAGCAGCAGCCTCCCCGCCAGCAAAGGAATCCCCCAGCGCCACCCGCACACCGGAGGCCCCCGTAGCTCGAACCACGTCGACGTACCTGCCCAGACCAGGAGCAAACCGATGAGCCGGGGGGCCGACCCACCAGGCCGACATCCACCAGCCTCATTCTTTGTGGAGTGACCACTGTTGCTCAACGGCCCGGCAGGAGACCAAACCCAGCGCCCCACCCACCTGCCCTGCACGCCCACCACCCGGCCAGTCCACCCGCAAGTCCGACCGATCCCGGCCAAATGCCCAACCCCAGCGCCCCACACAAAAACCAAGACCCAGGAGCCAAGTCCAGTGCTAAAAAGGACTGATCCGGCCCAGAAACGCCACCCAGCCGCCGCGACCAGCAGCCAGGCACCCCAACCAGCAAACAAGGCGAGACGCCATACAGGGACTGGCGATGACAATCGGCCCAGAGAAAAAGAGAGAGGGGGCTGCACATGCCGGCCGCCGGCCAGCCACGACCCCCACAGCCAGCAGAGACCCCACGCCGGCCGACCCCCAGCCAGGAACACAGCCAGGGGGCGCGGCGCCCCCGAGCCCCGAATCCCCAGGCCCACCCCAGACTCTACCCAGGCGCAGCACGGCCACCAGGCCAGTAACCCATGTCCACCAATGCAACCCCCCCAAGGCACCGCATGCAGCCATCAGGAGTCACCACCCAAAGCCCAACCCCAGGCCGGCCACGACGTCCAGCGCCCCATCCGCCCAGTGATCCCACCCCCCGGGGTCCCCCCCAGACGCCTCCAACCCCAAAACCCCCACATCAGCAACAGTGTCCCAAACGACAAAACCGATGGATGCCCGATCAAAGGAGCCCAGAGAGATTGATCAGATATGGAGCCAGAGGCAGTCTCAAGACCAATATGGTCCAACAAGAGATTTCTATACTGATTAATATTAAGAGCTTTTTTATTTTTCCAGTTCAGGAGGATAGTTTTCTTAGCGATGCATAAGGCAATGTGAACCATTAGAACTGACTTTGTGTCCATGGTGACATCATTTAAATTTCCTAACAGGCAAATTGAGGGAGATGGTGGGATGTTACATTTCAGACACTTTGATAAGTCCTCACATATCTGGCACCAAAATTTCTTAACAGGTGGACAGAACCAAAGCGCATGAACATAAGTATCTGGTATATTTCTTGTGCATTGTAAGCAGGTATTAGACGATGTAAAACCCATCCTAAACATTCGTTGACCTGTATAGTGTACTCTATGAAGGATTTTGTATTGTATTAATTGCAAATTAGGATTTTTTTGTTATTTTAAAGGTTCTTAAACATATCTGAGACCAGACGTTTTGGTCAAAGCTGGCTGATTAATCCACCTCCCATTTTGAAATAGGGATGGCTATTGATTCATCTAATGTAGATCAAGTTTTGTATATTTTAGACAGCAATTTGGGGGGGTTGAGATTAAGAAAATCTAAAACTCTTGCTGAAATTTGTAATTCAACTGTATTGAGCCCAAATTTACCTTTAATAATAGATTTAATTTGTTGATATTGTAAGAATTTGTTTTTATCAATTCCATATTGTGTAATTAATGTATTAAATGGGATAAAGTCTGTTCCTTCAAATATATGTTCCAGGTATTCAATTCCATTGCACCTCCAGACTGGGAAACTTATCATACTTTTTTTTTTGCAAGATGTCTGGGTTATTCCAGATGGGTGTACGTCTGCATGGGATTATTGTGGACTCCGTCATTTTTAGAAACTCCCACCATGCTGTCAGAGAGGAGCTGATATTTATGCTTTTAAAGCATTCATATTGTTTTATATTTGAGCTAATAAATGGTAGGTCTGAAAGTTTTATCTTATTACATAGTGTCTGTTCTACGTCTATCCAGGACTCGTCTAGGTAGCTATGTTTTAACCATCTTGATATGTATTGGAGCCTGTTGGCTAAGAAATAATGATGGAAGTTTGGTAGATCTAGACCTCCTTTTTCTTTGGTCTTCTGCAGTGTTTTTAAGCTGATACGTGGCGGTTTATCATTCCAAAGAAATTTAGAGATAGAGGAGTCTAGAGATCTAAACCAGTCTAGTGATGGTTTACTTGGGATCATTGAGAATAAGTAGTTGATTCTGGGCAAAACCATAATTTTTATTGAAGCAACCCTTCCCATAAGTGATATGGGTAGAGATTTCCATCTAGCAAGATCATCTTCCACTTTTTTTTAAAAGTGGGATGTAGTTTAGCGTTATTAAATTTTATTATTTTTAATATCAAATTGTAATCCTTTTCAGATAACACTGTACTGGAAGAACACTGATGGAAATGGTTGGAAATGTATTTATTTTTCTTTTACTGTAGATGCGCAGAAACATGTCAGCTTTGAAAGCATCATTGTAGTTTGCAAACAGCTTGCAAGCACAATATGCTAGCGTGGATAGGAAGAGGTGCTGATGAGTTCAAAACTTTATCGAAACGTTTTTGCATTTTGTAAACTTTAAAGAATGTTTATGTATTTGAAAAATCAATGCCCATTCCTACAACACAGAAAAATACATATGTCTCTGTCTTGTAACGAAGAAAGCAACTTAATAATCAAGAATGAAGACAGTATGAACATGTATAGCTCTTTACTAGGTTTAAGCAGGATTAGGCCATAAAACAATATCGAGAACTTTGAACATCTCCCAGAGCATTATTCAATCTATCTGTAAATGGCACAACTGCAGGTTTACAAAGACTTGCTGGCACAACTAGATGTTTACAAAGACTTGCTACCCAGTTTTAGGTAGCAAACTCTACCTAAACGGACAGGTGGGGTTACTAGAACTTTGAACAGAAAAGGTACCCTAGAAGCTGATAGTAACTTTAAATTTCTTAGGTTTGAGAATCTGCTAGCAAAACAACTACAAGCTATGCACACCATAAATTTGATCTTGATTCAAGCCTTTGCTAAAAGAAGTCCCCGTTGCAGTCTGCTGCAAGCCATGCAAGGAACAAAAAAGCAGAAAAGGCAAATGTGTCAGAGGGGACCAAAAATGTTTCCTTTTGACCTACATGCAAAATGCAAAACGTGGAGGATAACCAACACTCCACATCACACTAAATCCCCCATCCCTCCGGTGAAACATAGTGGTGGTGGCAGAGTACTGTGGGGATCCTGTTCTTCAGCACAGCCATGGTAGCTGGTCAGAGATAATGGGAACATGATGGAGCTACTGTAAATACAGAACAATTCTCCAATCAAAGCCCAGACCTAAATAAAATTGAAAATGGGCGTAAATGCATGAAATATCTTTCAAAACTGACAAAGCTTGAACTCTGTAACTGAGAAAAATTGGGAAATCTTGTTAAGGAATACCCCTGAAATAGCTGTAGCTGCAGCAAAAAATGGCTCTACAAAGTTGACTTAGAAGGACAGACTGCAGTATATGGGATACTTTTAGATTAGTATTTCTTTCAATTTCAGAAGACCGTTAAGCATTTTCCTTTGACTTTACAACAATGCATTATATATGTTGGTCTATCACATAAAATCTTAAAGTACAATGAAGTTTGTGGTGGTACTATGTTCAAAGGGTTTCCATTCTTTGCAAGACACTTACTTGCCTGGAGCAGTTTTTCCAGAAAAGGAGCTGTCACCTCAAATCTTTGCTACTTGTATGTGTTTTTACAAACCATAAAAATTATGATTTCAAATTATTCCAATCTCTTTTAAATCCCATGAGTTCTCCCATGCCAAAATTCATCTGCGTCCTCAGTTCTCTTTTCTTAAGGCCTTAATGAGCTCTTTAGATCTTTGTTTGATGACACCACCACAGAGCAACTGCAGTCAACTCCAGAACAGAATGTCAGAAGTTTAAAGAAGATGAAGTCTATGTTTCAATTTAAAATGACAGGTACTTCCACAAATTAGTTATTTTGTTAAGGGTTTTAGTTTTACTAACAGCTTCAACAATGATGACTGGGATATTTTTCTAAAGATCTTTTAAAATCTTATTATTTGTACTTTTTCACATTATTTAGCGTTTCCATGTTATCAATTACCAGTGGTTTTATGGAGTTGTTTAGTTAATGATTATTCAATTTATTGAATACATAATTGTCTCTTGTCAGCTGTATGTCAATAGTTTTGCAAATTGAAAAAAGATCAATACTCCTATAATGCAAGAGTAAGCCTTTTTAAAAGTATTTTATTCACATAGACAAAGACTGTTTAAATGTGTCAATTAGAGGGCTGCCATATCTAAAAGGTAATCCAAAGAAGAGTATTATAATAACTCTTTATCTACATTTTATTTAAATTTCATTATCACTTTGAAGCTCACAAAAAGACTGTTGTTTCTGCTCTGCAGTTGAACTGCGTTTATGCCCTCTGCAGGCACAGGTGGAAGTTGAATATAATCTTTAGTTGAACTTGTCCAGGACAGTTGTTCTCTTTGAAACACTGGTCTGGTCTCTTTGTTTAATAATTTTCTATTTTCTTCCCAGTTGGGATATGGTGCTCAAATCCAACACTACACCTTCCATGCTCAAATTTTCACGAAATTGTCTGCGAAAAGCAAACATGTGCAAGCCCTCCTCTGGTTGCTCTTAGGTCCATCAAAACGTTTTTGATGCATCGCTTTGAAAAAAAAAGGAAAAAAGAATCCCTTCCCAAGAGAATTAATAAGCAGTCAGTGCAAAATGATTTGGACACTTTGCAGAACTGCCAGCTGGTGATCTGTAAAGTCTCTTCATCTGTCCTGCTCTCCATTAGTCTGTCAGTTTGAGTACTAGTTTAGTCAGGATGTTTTGACAATTGCTTGCTAGGTTACCATAGAGTTTTCTGTGGATACTTAGCTTAGAAACAAGTACTTTTAATGACCCCTGTCATCATGAACCTGCCATTCTTTTCATACAAAGTGTTGGTTTCAGGATGACAGTTTCAGAAATTGGAGGATTTACAATAACAGTATTGTAAAAAATTTAGGTCATTAAAATCATCCAATTGTTTGATAATTATAGACATTTTCTCTGCCGTGCTGCTCATGTATCATGATACATGATTTAAGTACAATTTCTGTGTTTAGAATATTTAAACTGGTTTAAAAGCATATTTTGAGGGGCTAAGTAATATAAAATTACATGTAAAACTACCAGAGTTGGTGTGTAACCATAAGACACTCACCAGTCACTTTGTGTGAACAAAGAAACGGAGTTGGTGTACGCTATGTACACTTGTTTAGTTGCTTGCAACAGTAGCTCAAATGAATAATCATTACAAGCAACATATGTAGAATACCATCTCTGAACGCATGATGTGTTTAACCTTTGAGTGGATGCGTTCCAGCAGCAGAAGGCCAAACCGACTGCCACTGCCACTAACATTTTAGCTGTGACATTCAGAGGGTAGGTCCAGAATCTAGAGTAAAGAACAGTAAAGCATAGATCCATTAGCAATTCAGGTTGGTGTAAGTGCTGTGCTGGCTTGAAAATATTTTCTTGTCACACTTTGGAGCCCTTATGACCAACTGAGCATCGTTTAAATGAGTCGTTCTGAGTATTGTTGCTGGCCATGTCCATTTCTTTCTAAGCACAGTGTGATCCCCTCCTACTGATGGTCACTTCCAACAGCATAACCCCCCCCACGTCAGAAAGCTCCAACTGTCTCTGGTTGAACAAGAAAGTTGTTGGTCAGATGTGCATGTGACAATACTGCAGCAACTCTGTGATGCTATGGTGTTAACATAGACCTATCTGAGGAAACAATAACTTGTTGAATATATGTTATGATGGATTAACGCAGTTCTGACGGCACAAGAGGATCCAACTCAGAACTTGCAAGCTGTGCCTAACGTTGTGGCCAGTAAGTGTATTTTGCTTTTTGTTCCAACCCAAGAAATAAAAAGTAACTAATTTTTTTATGGTTTTCTAACAGCAGCAATTGTATGAATGTTTTCCACACTACTGTTCAACCGTGTTATTATATTTGGGGGACAGGCTGACATTTTACACCTGTATGGAGGGAACAGCACTTCTTCCAGTCAGAGCTGTAGGAGTGGGAAAAATCAGTTAATAATCTGTCTTGATTATGACTTATGTGAAATCAATTTTCTCAGTTTGAAGAAATTCTAGCAGACAGTGAAAAGGACGAAATTCAAAGCTTCTCTCCCCGTTTATGGACAAAGAGCTTAGGACAGCAAATGGCTGTGTGGCCTCTTCACAGATGAGATATCCATCTGTCCTTGGCCTGCCGAACACCTCTCACTGAGGCTTCATTCTCTTTACAGTAATTCTGAATTACCTTGGCTCTTGTACCTTTGATTATTTGCTACATTAGGGAAAAAAGACTACTGCTATCTAATCTCAGGTATTAGGGCACTTAAAGACAATTGTTTTTTTTTCTGTGAGCATTTTTAACTCCTACACTGTAGCTATCTTTGATACAATATGCCTTTATAAGTAAGTATTAACTAACATATATTATATACAGAGATCCTGAGCTATCTCTGTAGTTATGCTGCTACAGGCTTAGACTGCTGGAGGACAGACTTACCAATTTTCTTCACTCTGCTACTTCCTTTTCTACTACTACTCTCCAGATGTATTACAGTTCATTCTGTTATTTCAACTGTTAACTTTGTTTTCACTCAGTGTTTTTCTCTCCATAGAAGATATACCTGGTCTGGTATCCTGCTTGGCTGCAATGCCCTGTTGGACGGGGGGCATCGACTGGGATGGTGCTCCCAGTGGCTGAACATCCACTGTGTCCTGTTATCAACTTTTCACTTTCTGTAACATAGAAAGTTCTCTTATATCAGATCTTCTGTTCCTTCTGTGTTTCTGCTCTGTCTTCTCAAACCCCCAGACGGTCGTGGCAGATGGCCGCTCCTACTGAGCCTGGTTCTGTTGGAGGTTTCTTCCTGTTAAAGGGGAGTTTTTCCTCTCCACTGTCGCTACATGCTTGCTCAGTATGAGGGATTGCTGAAGGATTGCTGTGGTTGGAAAGTCTGCATCAACGGGGCCCAACCTCACGCCAATGACTGACGCAATCTGCTGGGATTCCTTAAATAGGAAACTTTTTAACTGATTGGAATGTTTGTATAAATGTATTGAAATGACTTCTTGTTAAGTGCCTTGAGATGACATCTGTTGTGAATTGGCGCTATATAAATAAACTGAATTGAATATATAAATATTGTTTTTTCAGTCCTGTGTAATTAAAAAAAGATGTATCTCCAGAAATCCCAATAAAAGGTGATTACTAACCCGTGAAACAAATAATGATGACTCTAAAACAGTGCAACACAGCTGTGTGGGCTGTGTACCTACAAAGCCCTTAAGAGTGACCATGTTGACCCTTTTAGCCACCTGATATGGTCATGCAAATGTCAGAACAAGACCATTAGTGCTTCAGCGTGATGATTAATGTTCCTTTTTTATCATATGAATGCCACACTTTGTTCACTGTGTACTTCGAGAACAGATGACAGTAGGAAGAAAGGAACCCATCACAGACTGGCGCTCATGTGGATGTTTTGACATCCACTTTATTTGAGCATCACTGTAAGCTGCATACACTGCTTTATAGCACAGTTACTCCCCGGAGGTTATGATCTCTCTCTGCTGGATAATGCACCTTGTCACACGATCTCAAACTATATGTGTATGGTGGATCTGAGAAGCATATCGAGCAGTTTAAGCCGTTGACTTGGTTGATAAATTCCTTAGACTTCAGTCTGATGGAGTGTGTGAAAAAACAAGTCCAGTCCATAAAGATCCCACTTCTTAGACCCAATACCTAAATGAAGTGCTCGAAACATCACAGTCCCTGATCCCCTCTGAGGCCTTGGTGCAGTTCGAGCCTCGACAGGTCTGTTATGTTTTGGCAGCAAGAGGGTGGTCTGCCCAGCATTTGTTATGTTCTTTAATGTTGCTATTGACTGTTGAATTTAATATCATTAACTGCCATTCATGCAGTAATAAACATCCGTAATTTGATCATTGTTTGGTGTGTCTGCTGCATAGAAATGGAGCATAAGTATGGGGAAGAATTATCCGTGATGACAATTGGGCTCGACCCACTGGGATTTCACAAAGCTCCAGCCTGTATTTGACTTGGCAGCATGTTCTCAGCTTGTCAGACTCTGCAATGGCTTTGAAGAAACTTTCCCCCCCACCCTTTTTCTAGCATGACACTCCATTCCACTCTGAGTCAGAACAAACATCCCTCAACAGCTCAGCGTCCTGACGTGGTTGGAAAAGCAAGCAGTCACAATTGGTTCAGATGGTTAGATTAGGAGTTCATAGGCTTTAATTATCAGGCTGATGCTGTGCTGTGGAAAATTACAAACTGTCTCAACAAGGACACAAAAAATCAGAATGATGCCAGTGCAAACTAATGAAAAAGTTCTTACATTTAAGTTGGTGTAATTCCAGATTAGTTATATTCAATTTTCCATCCAAACAACAGATAAAGTTGGGACCAGATGTCCACATTGTCCTAAATCCTTGATCAACAGTCAAATATGTTTCAGTTTGGTGACTCAGTTTTCTTGAGAATAATTGGAACAAAAAAAGTCATATTTATTGACAAGTGTTGTAATGAATTTTTTTTCTCATTGCTAGAGTTGATGTATTTTAGTTAAATAAGTTTGAAAATTCTCAACATCAGCAGGGTTAATTTATACAGATAGTGTTCTCCTGGCATTTCAACTAGGGAAATAAATGGGACGGTGAAGAAAATTCATCTAGGTACAGTTAAAGTGAACTCAAAATGTTGCATGTTTTGCTTGAAAGACCTCATTTAATTTGTTTACGTGTTTCTATTTTTTCATTGCAGACCTGATTCTTATTGTAAAGATTTTTGATGCTCTTCACCTTGAGGATTTTTTGGTGTTGAGGGTGTTAAGTTATGGAGATTTATTCTGACCCGTTGTTCAAACTTATAAAAGTCTCCATGTTCAGTTCCAGCAGATACATATAAACTTTTTGGCCACAACATGTGGAAAATAATTTTTAGTTTTGAGCACCATGACTGTATTTCCTCCAACAGAGATCTGGAAAATGGAACCCAATGTACCCACCTCCTTCATTAAGGTGCTGCTGCTGATTGTGTTAGCTGTTTTAGGTATCACAGAGGCAGTTGCAGTAAAGCAGTTTGTTTTGGTTTGTAGGGAGCTGTACTTTTGATCATTTGCCCATTAAACGCTGTGTTTACAGCTTCACCTTTGTACAGCTGAAGTTTAACCTGTGGCTTCAGCTGGTGCTTGTTTAACATCACTTCCATCAGTTGCCAAAAGACAAGGAATCAGAGTTATTCTGGCTGAAGAAACTTACCATAAAGCAATCAGTGTAAGACCCGCAGTTATGCCCATTTATGGACAAGGAGAACAGAAAAGAAACTACTGAGCGGTCAGTAATTTAAAGACACTGACAACGGCAGGTAAGCATTAGTTTTAGTTCTCTTTTCTTTAAGAGGCAGATAAATCTGCAGGTTTGTTTAATCAGAGGTTATTTATTCAGGTCATGCCCCCTCCCCATCTTTGAAAGATGAAGAGAGACTGGTATGTTATTGTCCCATTTAAGATGGACTTGATATTTCAAAAGTTTTTGACCCTATTTGGTCGATGGGAGACAGTTTGTTTATAGGCCAGTTCAGAAGTTGTAAAGAAAATGCACAGCATCAAGGATTAAGGTGGTTGGTTTTCCATAATGTGAGGGTCCATGCCAGACATTTCAGTGTGAGGCAAGGCAATTTTATTTGTATAGCACACTTTCAACAACAATGTAATTCAAGGTGCTTTACATGATTAGGGGTTAAAATAAAAATAGCAGTAAAACACAGACAAAAAACATATGATACATGAAAACATTACTCAAAAGGAGCTCTAAACAGATGAGTTTTTAGTTGTGATTTAAAAGAACTCAGTGTTTCAGCAGCTTTGCAGCATAGAAACTGAAAGCTGCTTCTCCATGTTTGGTTCTAATTCCAGGAATGTTGAGTAGACTGGAATAAGAGGACATGAGTGGTCTGGTGGGTTGGTATAGTAATAGTAGATCTTCAACATACTTTGGTGCTAAGCCATTCAATGATTTATAAACTAGTAAAAGTATTTTTGAAGTTTATTCTCTGATCTACAGGGAGCCAGTGTAAGGACTTTAGAACTGGGAGAAAATAAATCTGTTCAGTTAAATTCAGTCCATTTAATGGCCTTTTTTTCAAGTCCAATACAGTGCAATTACACTTGGTCTGGTTTATTGCTTTTTATATTGTGTTTTTATTTTTATGTTTTTATTTTTCTTTGGTTCAGTATCCAGGGTATATCACTGCTGCACTGGCTGGTGGTGGTTGTGTTCCCCCACCCCCACAATCATTACCTCATTACCACTAGGGTACACAGTGGGGCAAATACTATTTATTAGCCACCAACTGTGCAAATTGTCCCCATTTAAAAAGATAAGAGTGGTCTGTAATATTTTATCACAGGTACACTTCAACTGTAAGAGGCACAATGTAGAAACAAATCCCAGGATATTACAGTGTATGATTTTAAAATAATTTCTTTGTATAATGGTGCAGAAAATAAGTATTTGGCACATACAAAAAAGCAAGAATTCTGGCCCTCACAGACCTGTTACTTATTCTTTAAGAAGCTCTTCTATCCTCTACTCATTACTTGTATTAATGGTACCTGTTTGAACTTGTTATCTGTATAAAAGTCTACATCTTCAAACAGTCAGATTCCAACCTCCACCATGTCCAAGACCAGAGAGCTGTCCAAGAACATCAGGGACAAGATTGTACACCTGCACAAGACTGGGATGAGCCAATCTATAATACGCAAGCAGCTTGGTGAAAAGAGATCAACAGCTGGACCAATTAATAGAAAATAGATCACACACAATCTCCCTTGAGCTGGGGCTCCATGCAAAAGCTCACCTCAAGGGGTACACATAATCTTGAGAACAGTGAGGAAACAACCCAGAACTACATGGGGGAACTGGTCAATGACCCGAAGAGAGCTGGGACCACAGTAACAAAGGTTATTATTAATACACTACGTCGTCATGGATTAAAATCCTGCAGTGCTCAAAAGGTCCCCCTGCTTAAGCCAGCACATGTCTAGGCCCGTCTAAAGTTTGCCAGAGACCATCTGGATGATCCAGAGGAAGACTGGGAGATTTTGGGCAAAAACCTCCTTCCATCAGTGAGAGAATTTAAAATGAAACCTGGCTGGATCTTGCAGCATGACAATGATTCCAAACCAAAACACACCACCCAGGCAACGAAGGAGTGGCTGCGTAAAAATGATTTCAAGGTTCTGGAGGGGCCTAGATAATCTGTAAAAGGAGTTAAAAGTCTGTTGCCCAGAAACAGCCCCAAAACATTACAGCTCTAGAGAAGATCTGTATGGAAGAATGGACAAACATACCAGCTACAGTGTGTGCAAACCTGGTGAAGACCTAGAGGAAATGTTTGACCTCTGTCATACATTACACAGTATTGAGGTGAACTTTTGTTATTGACCAAATACTTATTTTCTGCACCATCATGCAAATAAATTCTTTAAAAATCTTACAATGTGATTTTTCTTGGATTATTTTTAACTGTCTTTCAAAGTTGACATGTACCTATGATAAAACATAACAGACCTCTCTCATCTTTTTAAATAGGGACAACTTGCGGTGGCTGCTAAATACTTTTTTGCCCCACTCTAAGTTTCACAGCAGATCCACCAATTCCTGACAGAGATATCTATCACCCCTGTTTTCTTGAAGATGCATATGCAGTAGCATATTTTGTAAATATTCCATCCTGTTATCCAGGGGATGAGCATTAGCAGGAAAACGCAGGCCTGCCTTTCATCACAAAACACAACCCATTTCATCCATTCTCACCTGGTTAGCTCGCTCTATTGGCCCCACAATAGCAGACTATGCAGCTCCTCCATCATTTCATGACATCTATTATCTTCCTAAAATCATCAAAGGTCATCATAATGTCCATTGAAATACAAAGAAAAACTCCTACATCTTAGTTAATGGAGCTGAATATTAATATTCTGTTGCTGGAGCAAGGGAAGACAGTAGATATTAACTCAGCCATTCTTGAAAACTAAGCACTACTTAGCATGCTGTCACATTCATCTGTGTGACAGCAAATGTATTTGTCACAGTCAAACTCTTAACACCTGAAGTAACACACAGTACATTCAGTATCAAATTCTTAAAACTTGTCGACAGTCATGACAACCTTTTAAGAATTTTTGACTACCAACCAATTTGAAATCATCTTTTACCTTCCAGCTGTCCGGAAATGTCTTTTTTTTCAGCCTACCATTGCAATGTCTCACACACAAAAAGACAAGATTAACAAAAATAGAACATATCACCCGGATACTATTTGGATGAAAATTGAACTCCAAGTTAATTTAAACTTCACTGCTGCATACCATCCGAAGCTTTTTTTTCCTCCTATGGGGTTGTAATACTCTGCCAGTCTGGAAGCATGAAGCTGAAAAATCAAGCAGAGGTGATGTGACACTGCTCATTACTCATTTACCAGCTGCTGCTTAGCTGAGCTCCGCGTAGCTGCTCCGACTGATCGTCATGGGTTGAAGCAGTGATCGAATAATGACTAATATCTGAACTCCAGCTGCTGCTTTGCTTTAGTCTTTGGTGTTCTGGAGATATCCCGATGTCCGTGTTTAACCAATGGGACCTCAATGATGTATTTTCTTTTTACTCATTGAGCTCGGGAACCGATCTGACCGTGCACGCAGTCAGTGCAGGACACACAGCTGCTGTATGTAGTCATCCACACCCATTAAAAACGAATGTCACAGCCAGAATCATAACAGGCAAAGGCTCTGTCGTGGTTACAGTTGCAGTGACAGCTGTGTCACCCCCAAGCCTGCAGTCATGATCAGAGCGACAGCCTGTCCCAGCTGTGGTCAGGGAAGGAGCTCCTCTTGTTTCTGTCTAACTAATGTACAGATCTCCTCCTGAGACTCACACTGCAACAACAACCAGCGAGGTTATATGAATACAAACAAATACAGGTTAGTTTTTGTGCTTAGAGGAATAATTATACTTGGAGTGAACACAAAGCATGTGGTGAGGTGAGATACATACAGATTATCCATCTTGTTGGCCTAACTACAAGCAATTACATTTCAGGTATAGACTTTTATTCTTCTTCCATTTGTTATTTTTTTACATAAAAAAAAAATTGTAGCTTTGAGGGATTTTTGCTGCTGTATATATTTTATGACTCTCTAAAGAAAAGAACTGATCATTTTTAGTGTTTCTGACATGTGAAATGCTTCAGACATTCGAAGGCTCCAAGTGTCATTAGCTTAATAAATTCAGCATAACATTTTATTAACAGTGTTTTTAAGGTCAGTATTTTCATTTCAGAGCTTGTTTTTTTTGTGTGATTCACAATATATACAGTGGCTTGCAAAAGTATTCGGACCCCTTGAACTTTTCCACATTTTGTCACATTACAGCCACAAACATGAATCAATTTTATTGGAATTCCACGTGAAAGACCAATACTGTGTTTGTGAACAGCAGTTTTCAGATCTTGTCACAGATTCTCGATTGGATTTAGATCTGGACTTTGACTGGGCCATTCTAACACATGGATATGTTTTGTTTTAAACCCTTCCATTGTTGCCCTGGCTTTATGTTTAGGGTCGTTGTCCTGCTGGAAGGTGAACCTCCGCCCCAGTCTCAAGTCTTTTGCAGACTCCAAGAGGTTTTCTTCCAAGATTGCCCTGTATTTGGCTCCATCCATCTTCCCGTAAACTCTGACCAGCTTCCCTGTCCCTGCTGAAGAGAAGCACCCCCAGAGCATTATGCTGCCACCACCATATTTGACAGTGGGGATGGTGTGTTCAGAGTGATGTGCAGTGTTAGTTTTTCGCCACACATAGAGTTTTCCATTTTGGCCAAAAAGTTCCATTTTGGTCTCATCTGAACAGACCATCTTCTTCCACATGTTTGCTGTGTCCCCCACATGGCTTGTGGCAAACTGCAATCAGGACTTCTTATGGTTTTCTTTTAACAATGGCTTTCTTCTTGCCACTCTTCCATAAAGGCCAACTTTGTGCAGTGCACGACAAATAGTTGTCCTATGGACAGATTCCCCCACCTGAGCTGTAGATCTCTGCAGCTCATCCAGTTTCACCATGGGCCTCTTGGCTTCATTGCTGATCAGCGCTCTCCTTGTTCGGCCTGTGAGTTTAGGTGGATGGCCTTGTCTTGGTAGGTTTACAGTTGTGTCATACTCCTTCCATTTCTGATTGATCGCTTGAACAGTGCTCCGTGGGATGTTCAAGGCTTGGAAAATCTTTTTGTAGCCTAAGCCTGCTTTAAATTTCTCAATAACTTTATCCCTGACCTGTCTGGTGTGTTCTTTGGACTTCATGGTGTTGTTGCTCCCAACATTTTCTTAGACAACCTCTGAGGCCGTCACAGGGCAGCTGTATTTGTACTGACATTAGATTACACACAGGTGCACTCTATTTAGTCATTAGCACTCATCAGACAATGTCTATGGGCAACTGACTGCACTCAGACCAAAGGGGGCTGAATAATTACGCACACCCCACTTTTCAGTTATTTATTTATAAAAAATGTTTGGAATCATGTATGATTTTCGTTCCACTTCTCACGTGTACACCACTTTGTATTGGTCTTTCACGTGGAATTCCAGTAAAATTGATTCATGTTTGTGGCTGTAATGTGACAAAATGTGGAAAAGTTCAAGGGGGCCGAATACTTATGCAAGTCACTGAATATATTTTTGCCATACTAAAACAATCCCACTCTGCCCAATCACTTCTCGAGCTTTGTGAAAACTTATTCCTGCCACCGTGGAATACTCAGAATCAAATTTTAAACCTTCCAAGAAGCACAACTGTTGGAAATGGCAATTTCTCAAATCTGTCTGTACCAGCCTGAGCCCCAACCCAGAGTAGATTATGCGAGCTGACAGCATCAACTAGAACATAAAGGCCCATCACTGCCTTCCATCATTCTGGCGGCAACAAAACATGTTAATGTGATGTTTAAATGAGCGTCATGACGCTTTTCTGTTACAGCTTGTGACAGCAGTCTTAATATGTCAGACACAGCCACAGTTTCAACGCGACACAAGTAGGCATCGAATGCTGTCACTTTAACGGATGGGCATACTCTGTGAGCGGGATTTAGATGTTCAGGAATGAGCTGTTTGGAAGAATTGAACAGAAATGAAGCAAATAACAGGTTAACTCAAATGTTCTCTGTTTCTTTGTGCAGCACCTGATGTTTCTTTGTGGCTGCTGAATCCACTCTGCTGTAAATTTGCTACAGCATTTTGGATTATGTGGACAGCACTTTCTTCTCATCTCTTTTCATGATCCCATTGTAATTAATTTACCAACAACACTAGTTTGACTTATTAAGTTTGGATGTGCATTTATATCTGTGACCAGCAGACATCTGCTCTATTTGCTGCAGAGTAAAGTCTGAGCTTTTGACTCAGGCACATTTAATTTTCTCACACTAACCTAATTATTTAAAGTTTTTGCCGCAGTTTTACAACCTTCTGGCATTTTATGATTACATAATATATGATTCCCCTTGAACCAAAGTATAGTAGCTTTAATTTTGCGCCGTTTAAATACTGATGGGTTGTGCCAAAAAAGTGCTGGACCAGTATTTCCCATCAAGTACTACAGATGAAGGTCAGCCAAGTCATTGTGATTCAGAAAAAGTTGGTTTTCAATAGCGCTCTCAGTTTAAATCTATCTACATTTACATTGTTAGCAGTGTCACCTCCAATGGGATTACTTATAACTGGTTTGTATGAGTTCATCTGTTTCAGACCAGTCAAATGATATAAGAGCTGACATACAAAATGCCTGGAAAAGTATTCACACCTGTAGAGCTTTTATGATAATTTGCCACATTAGAACTATAGTTACATTTTTATGTGAAAGACTAACAGAAACTAGTGCATAACAGTGATGTGAGGTAAAAAAAAAAAAGGTTTTAGTGTGCTCACCCCCCTTTACTTTAATAACCCTAAATATAATACAAAGCAAACAGGTGCCAACAGTGGTCACCTAATAAGAAAGTTAAAAAAAACACCTCTGTGGTTGTTCTGTGAAGGCCTTAGAGGTTTGTTAGAAAACATTAGTGAACAAACAGCATCAATGGGCAATACGAAAGGCATTGTTCAAAGAAAGCTCTGAGAAGTCCTTGCAGTTTTGTTACATGTCATGTAGAGGATACATCAAATGTATAAAGGAAACTGCTCTGGTCAGTTGACAAAACATTAGCTTTTTGGCCTACATGCAAAACATGGTAGAAAACTAACACTGCACATCACCTTGAGCATACTCTCTCCAAGGTGAAACATACAGGTGGCACCATCATGATGTGGGGGTTCTTTAAAAAAAAAAAGGCACAGGGAAGCTGGTCAGTGTTGATGGGACAGCATTTTATTTAGGGGTATCGGCGTAAGAGGGATTGGAGAAATATGCATGCCACACTCTTTCTATTGTTACTTTTTACAATGTAACCATGTGCGCATGCATGTCCCAAAGATGCATTTTAAATCCCATGGAGATGATTGAAAGAGGTCCCCCTTGACATAAAGCAGTCCTCATCCGTTAAGTTTTTAAAATCATGCTTGAATAGGCCTACATGTTACTTCAATTTAGGTTTTAACTCGCCTTAACACTTTCTTGTCTATGGTTCATTGTCTGTCCATTTTATATTTATCATATTGTCATAAATAAAGTGGTATGGTTTGGTTTTCCCTTCCACCAATCATAAAAAAGATAATATGATGATAAGAATAATACAATGTTTTTTAACAATGTTTTGACCGTGTCCCTCGGGGGGCCCTGTGGGGGGTGCTCCGGGAGTATGGGGTACCGGGCCCCTTGATACGGGCTGTTAGGTCCCTGTACGACCAGTGCCAGAGTTTGGTTTGAATTGCCGGCAGTAAGTCGGGCTTGTTTCCAGTGAGAGTTGGACTCCGCCAAGGTTGCCCTTTGTCACCGATCCTGTTCCTAACTTTTATGGACAGGATCTCTAGGCGCAGCCAAGGCGTTGAGGGGATCCGTTTCGGTGGCCTCAGGATCGGGTCTCTGCTTTTTGCAGATGACGTGGTCCTGTTGGCTTCATTGGAACGTGATCTACAGCTTTCGCTGGAGCGGTTCGCAGCCGAGTGTGAAGCGGCTGGGATGAGAATCAGCACCTCCAAATCCGAGGCCATGGTCTTGAGCCGGAAATGGGTGGGGTGCCTTCTCCGGGTCGGGGATGGGGTCCTTCCCCAAGTGGAGGAGTTTAAGTATCTGGGGGTCTTGTTCACAAATGATGGAAAAATGGAGCGGGAGATCGATAGACGGATTGGTGGGGCATCTGCAGTTATGCGGGCGCTCTACCGGTCTGTCGTGGTGAAGAGAGAGCTGAGCCAAAAGGCGAAGCTCTCGATTTACCGGTCGATCTACGTTCCTACCCTCATCTATGGTCACGAACTCTGGGTGGTGACCGAAAGAACGAGATCACGGATACAAGCGGCTGAAATGAGTTTCCTCCGCAGAGTGTCTGGGCTCTCCCTTAGAGATAGGGTGAGAAGCTCAGTCATCCGGAGGGGGCTCAGAGTAGAGCCGCTGCTTCTCCACATCGAGAGGAGTCAGTTGAGGTGGCTCGGGCATCTGGTCAGGATGCCTCCTGGACGCCACCCTGGTAAGGTGTTTCAGGCACGTCTCACCGGGAGGAGGCCCAGGGGAAGGCCCAGGACACGCTGGAGGGACTATGTTTCTCGGCTGGCCTGGGAGCGCCTTGGGGTTCCTCCCGAGGAGCTGGAACAAGTGGCTGGGGAGAGGGAAGTCTGGGTCTCTTTGCTTAGGCTGCTGCCCCCGCGACCCGACCCCGGATGAGCGGAAGAAAATGGATGGATGGATGGATGGATGGATGGATTTTTTTTAAGTGATCTCAATACTTTTGCAAGGCACTGTTATTTACTTCTTAATAAGTCAATTTCAAAGACATATTGGTGTGAAAAAAATAACTTTCACTCAAGCACTGAAAATCCACTAAGCCTTTTGTTAAATATCTTTAAATTTTGGTTTTTCTGGGACTATTTATGTATAGTAATGGAATGCTATTTGTATACCAAGCTAATGTAAACTTTTGCTTCAATAAAGACAAATTAATCTTCAGTGTTCATTGCTACTGTAGTGTAATACATTAAATTAAAAAAATGGATAAGAAGTGATTATTCACTTAAGTATGCCCATTTAGTTTCACTAAAGCTGTGTCTTTTGTGTTATGCTCATTTGCTTAACAAGATAATGTAACTCGTCTGTTTCTAAAGACCAGTGCTGTTAGTTTGGTTTCCATTGAGAGTTAAAACTCAAAACCGTTCCTTACACTAGAGCTGATGACATTAGGTGTAAATCAGTGCAGAATGCCATGTAATTTACAGTAACACACTGTATAGCATGAGCCTTCGCTGAACTTTCTCATCAGCAATACATCCTGGAGAAATTCTACATTAGCAGCTCCAGAAGGGTTGTAAATTAGAAATGAAGGGGCGTCTTGTAGCACAGATCCCCGGACCGGTGCTAGGGCTCTCTGAGGCCACACAAACCAGACTTTCAATTCTTCAAATAAATCCTTCTGTGGCCGGTACGGTCAGGAAGCAGTTATTCACAGCAGCATGTGAAAGCAGAAAGAGAGACTCTCATGATGGCTACATCTCTTCTTCTCGGCTGACACCATAACACTCCCCTGTGCCAGTCCTGAAACCCCCAAAGAGCATCACAGCAGACAAAACGGAACCGTTACCAAACGTTACAGATACACCTCTGTATTTCTATCGTCCTTTCTGCCTTTTTTTGGGCTTCTTTTCAATTCTTTATTTATAGACAGACAGCCTGATGGGTGGATAGGTGGACAGAGCCTATCTCTCTGTTCATCACACATTATGCTTCATGAGCCCTACATTTTCCTGGTTTGGACAGCTCTGAGGCAATCTGATCCATTTTAAATTTGGCCTCCCACTGATTGGTATGTCAACACAGGCTTGATTTCAACTGCCTGCTCAAATGTGACTGTGTTTGTTGTGCCGCCCATTCAAATCCTGCCGTGATCTGACACAGAGGTGGGAGCGGGGCTCATCACATTTGAGCAGGCATTGTAAATCCAGCCTGTGTTGACTGACACACCAATCAGCCGCGAACAGAGCCCAGAGCCTGTGTTTGTGGCGTGAAACGCTGTCTATGTCTTCAAATATGATGTCTTCATTTTGTTCTTGCTTTATCTTATTTATTTATTTATTTACTTATTTATCGCCACATGAACACAGGAAACGGTGTGATTTGTTGTTGGGGGTTTTTTTTGGCAACACTTTAAAAAGAGCACAAATATCACACGCTGGCGACTGAAATGAAGGATTTGATCCGGCAGATAAGATGAAGAGGCAGCCGGGTTTTAAGAGAGCTCTCTGGAGGATTTGGAGATGTTGGTTGGGTGGGTGGGGAGGTGACAGCATAAGAAGGGCCAGAGCCACAATCAAATGACTACAATTAGCAGAGGAAGCACAGAAGACTAGTGCCCCCAAGTGTTCACCTAGTGTATGAATACATAAGCGTAGCAGTCTGGGTGAAATTACCTGGAAGGAATCCTTTTTTTTTTTTGCTCCGTTCACCATCTCTGTGTTTGGCACCAGAATAATCTGAAATCTGCAATTTAATTGTTGAGAGATTTCAGTGTAATTCATACGTGTCTGTCACACCTCTTAATGTGAAATCATAACCTGAGCTGCTCAGTGTTCAGGCTGCAGATTTGCTGGAATGCAATTTAGTTAAATGTCCTTGAACATTTGTTACTATACATCTTTTAAACTGTGTGTAATCAACTGTAATAGACAGTTTTATAGAAAATAGGGTCATGCTTGGCTGCTTTCTGATTCTTGGATGGATTCTTCTATATAACCCCTTAAGTGGCCATTCTCTGTGAAGAAGCACTAAGACTGTATTGACCTACATTATTTCATGTATTTTTGGCTTAGAGTCGTTCTTTAGCTATTCTGCTCTCCTGGTGTGACCCAACAGCTATAATCTTTTAGAACAGGACAGCCTGACAGCATACATCACTCATCCATTTCTTTGTTGGTGGATGGTTTCCACAGGCAGAGTGCTATCAATAGGTAACCAAGGTGAACCATGAAGGCCAGATGACTCAAAGGATTTCAAAGACAGCCATTGTTCTTGTTTTCCCTCTGTTTGTTCTGCAAAGCAGGAAAGCTACAGCCGTTTCTCAAACAGCAAGCAGACAGTGTCTCATGTTAGGAGAATGACTCTAAAAACATACCTTTATTAAAGCAGGCATAAGCGATGCATATGAAATTATTCTAAAGGTCGTAGTGAATCAATGTTGGACGAGAAAGGCTTAATTTATTCTTACTCAGTGTCAGCTTTCTTTGTCTGAATATCCCATTAGGCCTAATGTCGCACCCATCCTTTCCCACAGGAAATAAAGTCCTGTCTCTGTGGGAACCAGCTGATAGCAGGTAGACTTTGCCCCAAAGGGGAACCACTGCTACCTGGCCTTCGCAGCAGAGGTAAGGCGAAACATAAAGAACCGCAGTTGAAATCAGCTTATTTCAACAAATAGCTTTAATTAAATACTTTTTTGAAGATTTTAAATACACAAGGGTTTCTTTAAAAAGGCTTTCTGCCTCATACTGGAAAATATATTAACGCTTTTGAGTAGGTAAAGAAGCAAAGTCCTCTTCCTGTTTAATCAAGTAGTTTCACTTCATTGTGTTTATTGAGTGTGTTGGCGAAGTAGAGAACAGAACGTGATTTTATCTGTTGGATGATTCCTTAAAAGAGCAAAAGAAAACATTTTTTAAAGACAATTAATGCTAGGTACTATATCACTGGTTGATTTATTTTAAAGCGCTGCTGTTGGAAACTATTCCGTGTGCTCTCTTATTGCTGCTCATCATTGCTTTACCACCATTACAGAGCACTGATCTTTGTTGCGCTAATTATGCCTTGCTTCATCAAATGGATAACTCAGAAAATTCAACACAAAGGGAAAACTTTTTTATTTTCTTAGTACGTATAAAAAGCAGAAACCTCAGTGTTTACTTTATTTCTGTGTGCTTTGTCTTTCATGATGACAGCTGGATTTCCTCTGAGATCAATTAACTACGTTCTCTCTGACCATTAAAAATACATACAGCTCAATTAAGTTGAGGGTTTAAGGCCATAATTATGGATGTTAGTCATGGCTGGCTGTGTTTGTGCAATGCATCATTTTGTAATTACCCATTTATTTGTTCCCTGCTGACAGTGCCCCATTTGCTAGTTTAATATCACTGATGAAACCCCAGATACTGTCTAAAAAGATGCCTCTGGGCCTCAGCTATCACCTTAACTTACCTTCATGTGCATTGTGTTTTCTGTTGACAGTTTTGTGCTTATGTTGATGAAAATATCGGGTTATTAAAATAAGTGAAATGGATCAGACGAATAGCAGCACCGCCGAGGGACATGAACTTCGCCCTCCTCCCTACAGCCCTTCGAGCTATGAACAAAATTCCCACTCTGGGATGGCATACCAGGTTGGTGGCGTTTGAATACTTGAGGTAGTCTTGTAAAACAAGAAAAAAAATGCTGTTAACTATATTTTCATTAAAAGGTAATGACATACCTAGTCTCAATAAAGCATATCAAAATAATTATCATGACATCATCTTAAAACATGTTCAGTCCATGTTTAGGTCTTCTGGTTCAAGTCTACTCAGCATCCACAGAATCAGAACCAAACCTGGAAAAGCAGCATTCAATTTTTATGCTCCTCTAATCTGGAACAAACTTCCAGAAAACTACAAAGATGCTGAAACACTGAGTCTCTTTAAATCAAGACTAATAACTCATCCGTTCAGAGTTGCCTTCGATGAATAAAAACTAGAACATCTTTAATTGTACTCTTTATTCTAAACCATTCATCACTTTATTTTATTTTGCTTCTGCACTGTAATATCTCTTGCTGTTTGTTGTTTCATGTTTTCATCATGTAAAACACCTTTAATCGCACTGTTACTGAAATGTGCTATACAAATAAACTTGACTTGACAGCCTCACTGACTAGTTACAGTCTTGTCTTTTCTTCAGTTCTGAAGAAAATTCCAGTCTTCCTGGCTAATATCTGTGTACAATTTGGATCAATTTGCAAATTATGGCATTAGTTGAAAGATGAAAATGATACAATTTCATGTTGCACATTATTTACTGCTAATTGGGTTCACTATAATTGATTTCAGGTGCCAAATCACTGAATGCAGAAACTAAATGAAAATATACTTCAGCAAAGTATTACTTTAGGGGTTTGTACACTTATGTAACAAGGGTATTTCCACTGTTAATTATTAGTATTCATTTTTAACATATAATGTGTTCCACATACACATTATTCCACATTATGTATTTAGAGCTCATATTTTTACAACATAACAGGGGTCCATGCACTTGGGAGCCACTACAGTATATGCTGATGATGAATTTCTGTAAACTTCTGACTGACCTTCTAGGTTGGGATGGGAAACATTGCTGTCGTCTCTCCTCCTGGCTCCTACAACAACATGGCCCATCCCGAGGACCCACATGTGTTTGGAGGTGACCAGTACTGCAGTCAGGCTCCACCTGTATATACCTACGAATCAGAGGAGATTGGCTTCAATGTGGCTGCAATACGAAGAGGTGAGAGCTAAAAAAAGAGAAGGTCAGAGGAATTAATGTTTTTATCATGATCATGGCTAAAAGTGGATAAAATGTTTTTACTCTATCGTTTTTTTTAATGAATCTTGAACTGCAAACTGTACTTTGATCTGTGTCGCATATAACCTCAGTTCTTCCCCTCCAACACCTTACACACCACTTCTGATGAGAAGATTAGATGCAGATTCACAGAAATAGAACAGTTTCTTTTTTTCAATCGTGCAGCATAAGCAACTTCACCTGCCAACCTGCTTCTCTTTGACATATTCCCCATGTTTTTGTGTCTTTTTCATTTCTTCCTGCTTTACTTCACTATCCCTTTTTCTCTCCTTACGTTTAACAGGTTTTGTACGGAAGGTCTACCTGACCTTGATGATTCAGCTGCTGTTTACTGTTGGAATCATCTGCGCCTTTCTTTACTGGTGAGACATCGACTCTCACAGGAATTCTTTGAATCCACGTCAGAAGCCTTTCCATCTAAATAGCTGCTTAGTGGCCTGTCTGTGAATGAAAACACGCCTCACACAAAAGTGGCAGAAGTAGAGTTGCCCCCATGCACATATCAATCAAACTCTATAAAACGCTTTTCATGCAAACATAAACCCACATAAACCACATTCCCATCCCTCCCCCACATATATAAAAGCATGATCACAGTTCTACCCCCCACACCCAACCCAACCCCCATGTGCGCACACACTCAAAAGCAGTAAACAGGACAGTAAACAGTAAAAAGGACATTAGGCCAAGTACAGATGAGCCAGGTACGGTAAGCAAAGGAAACGCCATCAAATTAGCCATCTGCACCGGCAGCAGCACATCGACAGCGGCAGCAGGCTGCCGCTGTCGATGGACAGGACGCCCAGAGGAGGTAAGGCCGAGACCCCCACCTCCACCCAAACACTACCTGGCAGCCACAGCCGACCACCGCTCCCGAGGCAGAGGGCTTCGACTGAGGAAACACTGGAACGAAGATTAAAATAACAGGTTAAAATAGAAAAATAAGCAGTGGATAAATATGATAAGACTAAGTAGCAAAACACGAAAAGTATGAGCAAGTAAAACATGCAGAGCAGTTAAACAGACTATAATAAAAAATAATCAGTTAAAAGCTAGGCTAAAAAGGTTAGTCTTGATAAAAACATGAACGTTCTCTGCGGCCCTGAGGTCCTCCAGCAGCCTGTTCCAGAGGTGAGGGCCATAATAATGGAAAGACGCCTCACCATAAGTGTGTGTCCTGACTTTTGGGATGACAAGGAGACAGGTGCCAGAGGAGCGCAGAGACCGCAAATGTTCATATGATAAAAGCAGTTCTGAAAGATAAGAAGGCCCAAGACCATCAAGACACTTAAAAACCATTAAAATAACCTTAAAATCAATCCTTAAACATACGGGGAGCAAATGCAATGATTTTAAGACCGGTGTAATGTGCTCCCTCCTCCAGGTCTTCGTCAGGACATGTGCTGCTGAGTTTTGTGGAAGTTGTAAGCCTGATATACTCTTTTTGGGAAGACCAGAAAGCAGGACATTACAGTAATTCTACTGGTGATAAAAGCATGCATCAGTGTCTCTGTGTTGGCCCGAGAGAGAATGGGGTGGGCTCTGGCAATGTTCTTAAGATGATAAAAAACTATTTTAGTAATGTTTTAAATGTGAGGGATAAATGTCAGCTCAGAATCAAAAATCACGCCCAGGTTCTTCACTTATAAATAAGGATTAAAAGACAGTGATTGCAGTTTTGGTAAAAGTTTCTCTTTCTGAGCCTCAGGACCGATGACTAAAACTTAAGTTTTGTCCTGGTTGTGCTGGAGAAAGTTTTCTGCCATCCCGGATTTAATGTCTAAAATTCTGTTAAAACGTGCATCCATTGACTGTAAGTCATCAGGAGACACAGAGATGTCCAACTATGTATCTTTAGCATAACTGTGAAAATTAACTCCATGTCTTCTGATGACACTGACAAGAGGGAACATGTAAAGGTTAAAAAGCACTGGGCCTAAAATTAAACCCTGGGGCACACCACATGTGATCTTGTGGACCTTAGAGGAGCAGGTATCTAAACTTACCATAAAAGTCCTGTCCGTGAGTTAGAATGTGAACCATTTGTGAACAGCACCAGACAGGCCAATCTGTTTTAAATGGGTTAAAAGAATAGTGTGGTCTACTGTATCAAAGGCAGTGCTTAGATCCAGTACCAACACTGTCACTTTCTGGGCCTCGTAGTTTAATCTAAAATCATTTAAAATCTTCAAAAGGGCCATCTCAGTGCTGTGGTTCACCCTAAAACCAGACTGAAATTTTTCTGGGACATTATGAATGTAAATAAAATCATTAAGTTGAATTTAAACAAGTTTTTCTAAATTTCTGCTTAAAAACGGTAGATACCAGTCGAAAGTTGTTAAAATCATTATAATCTAAGTTGCTTCACTTTAGCAGGGGTTTCACTGATGCCCCTTTAAAGGCGGACCCCTGTCTGAAGGGAGCAATTCATCAAAGTTAAGATCTCATCTCTAAAAGATCCATAAAATGGCTTAAAAAGTGAAGTGGGAATTGGGTCCAAAATACATGTGGTGGGCCTCACTGAGGAGAAAATGTTTTCAAGAATCTCAGCTTCTTCCACAACAACACTGTCCACTTTTTCCTCTGGTAAAGACACATGCTCAGATTTGTCTAAAACCATGTTACTTTGAGAAGATAAAATATTATATCTGATGGTATCTACCTTCCCTCTGAATTGGTCTGCGAACTCCTCCCATACTGAGGCGGTTTCCTAAATGCATTAAAAGCACGGTTAAAAATCTTGTCAATGGTGGAAAACATATGAGCACCATCAGGGCTTACATCCTATGGTGACACGTAATGGCACAGTAAAGATCATTATAGATTTGATTCCAAAAATATAATCCCACAGTATTTTCAAGCAAGATGTTCACATTACAGTTGACTACAATCTTCTGCTTCTATTAAAGAAATTGGGGCTCATTCTCCCTCTCTGTTTTTGTCTTTTTTTCTTATCAAATAACAGGGACACACTGAAGACTTGGGTTCATGAAAACTACTGGTTCTCCTACACTATGATGTAAGCCAAAGCACTCTATTTTAACCATTTTGACCCTTCAGCCATGACATTCTTGGTTAGATATTTTTACTAAAACCTTCCATGTGACAATTTAAAGCAATGCCTGCTACACAGTGGACACAACCCATTGCATTTGTCTTTTTATTGGCTGCTTATTTGATATTTATGATGCACACTATGTTCACTGTTTAACAGGTCAGTGGTGGTGGTACTCATTCTGGTTTTGTCCTGCTGTGATAACATCCGTCGCCAAGTGCCCCTCAATTTTATAGCTCTGGGCTTGTTTGTGAGTAGAAGCAGCACCATCCAGGCAGCAAATTAAACCACCACCATCCTTGCTCTGTGTAGTTTTTATTTTTTCTGTCTGTCTCTTCCTTCCTCTCTCTAACTCAGACTGTTGCTGAGGGCCTGATGCTTGGATCTGTGGCAGCGTGAGTGATTGTTTCAGGGGATAACCCGCCACCTGATGCTGGCTCATTTGCACAATAATAATCCGATTTGATCCAAATCTGATGGTCTGCTTGATGCCAAGCTTGAAGGCATCAAACTAGATATCGTTTTTGGTGGTTTACCAAAAAAGGAGGATATGGGATCACATTTGCTGGGCTTTTGGCTGGGAATACACCACAAGCATGACAGACTGAAACCAATTTCTCTGCACCAGAAGAATCTGTGTAGTTATGTTTGTATTTTTTTTATTATTATTATTCTGTCATGCTGGTATCTCTTTTTTTTTTAGCTACAAGTCAATCTGTCAGACATATCAGCTCAGGAGGGACTATCTCCAACCCTGGCAAATTATCATATTTATAGAATTTTGCTCAAATTTGAGATACAGTGCCTTGCAAAAGTATACATATAACCTCTAAAACTTTTACATTACTACCACAAACTTTAATGTATTTTATTGGGACTTTATGCGATAGACCAACACAAAGTAGCACATAATTGTGGAGTGGAATGAAAATGATAAATGGTTTTTTACCTTATGAAAAATGTCTAATGCATTTACATTCAAACCCCTTATGTTTGTTACCCTCAAATGGAAAAAAAACAGTCATATATTAAACTACTAACTTGGAGTAATTGAATCTCATTGTAAATACAGGTGTTATTTATGGGCCTCAGAGTTTTGTTAGAGAATAGTGGAGAAGAAACAGCAGCATGAAGATCGAGGAACATTGCGGACAAGTCAGGGAGACAATTGTGGAGAAGTTTAAAGTCAAGTTGGGTTGTGGAACAATATCGCAATCAACTCAGAGCGCTTTTCACACCATCATTCTATAATTGAAGGCCTATGGCTTAACTGCAAATCTACCAAGGCCTTGTGAATCTCTTAATAATTCTGGAGGAGCTGGAGAGATCTGCAGCTCACATTGAAAAATATGTGAACCAGACATATTTATTTGTGTACTTCATCACTCTGTCCCTTATGGAAGAGAGGCAAAGAAAGTTATTGCTGAAAAATAGGACGTTCCAGTTTGAAGTATCCCACAAGAAATATATAAGAAGGTGCCCATTGAACTTTTTAGTTTTCATGCAAAACACTAGCTGTGGCAGAAAACTAACCCTGTACATCTCTCTTTGTTGAAGGACTTACTGTTCACAAATGCTCTCCATTCATTCTGACTGAGCTTGAGCTGTTTTGCCTAGAGGAACAGGCATTAGAATATCAGTCTATAGTTGTGAAAAACATTGACTCCAGAGGCTGAATCAATTTTTTAAAAACAATTTCCAGATTTGTGAATACATTTAAATTTGTAATTCAGTTTACTTCCTCTCACAATCATGAACCAATCTGTGTGAAGTCTTGCAGAGAAATCTCTGATTTAAAAAAAACATTGGAGTTTGTGGTTGTAAAATCCCAACTACTTATTGACTACTACTTACATGGTACATATTCCGATACGCAACGTCTGTTTGATTTTTCTGTCTGCAGGTATTTTGATGCTGAAGCAGTTCTGTGGGCTGTGGGTGCGACAGCTCTTGTTTCCTTTGGCATGAGTCTGTTTGCCATGCAGTCAAAGGTAAGATCAGTCACACACTCTGGGCTTGTGTTTGCAGCACAGCCAAAAGTGACATTTTATAAACTGCAGCGGCTTATCGGCCTCTCATAAATATCTGCGCTGTGAGATGTGTTTCCGTTGCAGTCATCTGGAACATGTTGGCCAGGTTTCCTCATGCAGCACAAGCTGAGGTTTAATGCTTCGATAGGATTGGTGTCCGGGCAAAGCTATGATTATTGCTGAAATCAGTGTTTGTGTCAGTCAAGTATTTTCTCCCTTCCGCCAGTGAGGCTCGGCTAAACTCCTCTAAGCTGAGGCTTTTACTGTGAATCTGTAATAATTTGGAAAATCACAGCATTTACAGTGAACTGTCTAATAAAGTTGAATATATTAATTTACTTAAAAAAAGAACTTGAGAATAGTTTTTGCTACTTTGATAACTCCTGTCTCAATACTGAAAAGCTCCACAGATTTAAATCATAAACAAAGTAACACAAATTGCCTGGTGACTGTTGCAATATGAAATCTGTTGGGGCATGTGTGTGTTTTCTTTGTTCCATCATGATGGAGATGGAGACTCGAATGAAAAAAAATCCTGTTTATGTATGTATGATTATTACATCTATATGTTTGGCAGGTCCTAATGGAGATACACAATGATAAAAAAAAAGGTTGGGATTAGAATTCAGTCATGGTTAGGCATAGGAATGTTGAAGTCTTTTTGGCACATACAAGTTATCGTGTGGCCTATGGACTAGAAAACACAACTATTCAGTAAAAAAAACAAAACAAAGCCTGGAAGCCTTTTTTCTTTACTTTAGAGACACATTTCTGCAGTAAGATACACAAGGCCTCATTAATCACACAAGTTTATTTCAACATATTTTCCAGTTTTACTTGTCTCAGGGTAATATGCTACCCAGTTTGATCACTGACGATTTAAAGTAATTTCATGTAATCTACTTTTGTTGCACGGTTAGAGAAAAAGATCACTCAGATACATTTTGGTTTGATCAGGGGGTCATTAATATCTCATATACCTAAAGACTCCGCAAAAGATAAACATTAGTGGAAAAAGGCTATAGCATATAGTTTTCATAAAATAATATACTGTGACATAAAACATGAGATGAACCAACATTTGATTCAGCCTGGGAAAGATTTAAAACATGCAGGATGCCTGCTGTTGAGGACTAACTTTGGACACAATTGTCTTAGTGGAATTGGGGACTAATATGTAGTCAGCGCTGAATATGAAAGTTGCATTGTTGACTGATTATTAATGATTATAGCTGATTTGATATGAAACAAGCCTTCTATGATAAGTGTCTTGTTAAAAAAACAGAGGGCTTACCATTTTGAGAGCTTATTTGTAGCCAGGGTTAACACTTGGACACCAAATGATATCTTCATTCAGACATTGGTTCAAATGTAAAACAAATAATTATAAAGCCAGTGGAACAAAAAGAACAACATTGGAGTGAAACAGTCACATTCTATTTATGAAGTTCAAGTAATTCCCTCCAAATGCTGTCAAGCATTTTATTTTTCCTTTTCTTAAAATAATAATAATAAAGATATTTCTGTAATGGTGGTTCTGAAAGTACGGGTTATAGTGTGTTTTTAATGTTTTTAATGTTCTAAGAGTAAAACAATGAACATCTAAATGAAGAGAAACTTTAAACTGTGTTGTAAAAAGTGACCACCCCACTTGGAATATATTGGCAGAGTGAGTGGCCACAGTCACAACCAGTTAAGCTTTACAACTGGTCGTTCATCTTCCACTTCCTAGCACCTCCTTGCACTGCAGTTCACACTATGCACAGAGCTTTTTGATCTCTGTCACTGCAACATAAATGTCAAACAGGCCACATGTTCAACTCATAGCTCCTCAGGTGATCAGTGTTCTCCTGCAGGGCCATCTTTTTACTGTCCATTTGAGAAGGGCGAACAGGCCAGAAGGTCATATCTGCTCTCCTCGTCTGTGCCTCTGCTGCAGCTTGTTGATTAATTGCTCAGGACAATTATATCCAGAACTATTAGGATGTTCTTTTTATGTGGAACATCAGTATGTGTTTGTCATTTCACACTCCGCAGAGCCCTGCAGCTTTGCTGCAATGCCACAGATGGCTTTCAGGATAAATGGAAGAATTTCTGTGCACAGTTTTTATATGTATATATATATTTTACTTTTTGAGATCTACATCACTGTATTTTTTATTTTTCCTCTCTCCTTTTTTCTGTCATCAGTGGGACTTCACTGCTAGGGCTGGATGCTTGTGGATGTTCGCCTGGTCCTTATGTTCCTTCTTACTGATGTGCGCCATCATCCGATCTCAGGTAACAATGTTGTGTTTATGCATGGGCACAGTAAGAACAGCCTGGACATAGGCATTCAAAGTAGACATGCTTTTACAATCTGCTTGGTTTTATCACCTGGTTGTACTGCCAGTGACCTATAAACTGAGTGGGCTATAACAATGGGCATGTGTTTGCTTAAACCCACGAGGAGTGATATATCTCTTTAAATGATGCACATCACTTTAAAACCATGTTGTTGACATTTGCTGGTCATAATGTTTAGAGAACTAGCAAATGTCCACAGTATTTTGTTTTTATTTTGACGAAATGGAATTGAAAATGAATAATGCAATAATAAAATAGATCACACTCACCCCTTCTCAAGCTCTGCCCTCACATTTCCTACAGTGCCTTGCAAAAGTGTTCATGTTTACGTGATAGCCCACAGTAACCCAATTCAAGTTTATGCGTACAGCACATTTCAGCAGAAAGACAACTCAAAGGAATTTACATGATGAAAACATAAAAAGTAGTGTATTATTCTGAATTGGAAAGAAAATAAAAAATCTGGTGTGCATTTGTATTTTGCCCCTTTAATTTGATACCCCTGAATACATTCCAGTGTAATGAAATGCCTTCAGAAGTCACAGAGTTAATTAATCCTGGTGTGTGTAATTTAATCTCTGTGATCCCAGCTGTTCTGTGAAAGCCTCAGAAATGTGTTAGAGAGCATTAGGTAAATAGTTTCATGAAGAACAAATCACACACCACTCAGGTCAGGGAGAAAATTGACATTTAAAGCAGAATTAGACTATAAGACAAGATTGAAACATCTGGATCGCTGTTCAGTTCAGGGCTGTTATAACTGCAGAAATTGCAAAGAAAAAACATATGTATGTGTGCGTGAGCGTGAGCATCCCATCCCCACCATGATAGTGGCAGCATCATGCCGTGGGGATGCTTTTCTTCAGGAGGGACAGGCAAGCAAGACGGACATTTTGAAAACCATATATCATTTCCTTCCTCTTAAAAACTACGTGTGACATTGTTTGTTGTCAATGAAATATAAAAAAACACTGAAGTTTGAGGTTGTATGACAAAATGGGAAAATGTTTAAGGGGTGTGAAGACTTTTGCATGGCACTGTGAATAGCAGTGCTAGAATAGGAAAAAGGTGTCCATATTTCATGTTCAGAGGTAAAGGATATCTGCCAGACAGCATCAGTGCACACAAGGCATAATTGTAAATGGAATTTTAACTGCGTTAGACCCATTTGTGGAACACATTATTGCAAAGACGTGATGATACATATCTCTGCTGATTTTACCTCTTGATTCTTTCTGCAGTTTCTCTACATCCTCTACGCCTTCCTGGGAACCCTGTTGTTTTCTTTAGTAAGTACACTCACACCCCCATGACAGTAAGCGCTTGTCTGCAGCAATCTGCATCAAAAATCAAATGAAAACAAGTTTGGGAAAAAACGAAAAGTCAAGAGAATGGATGTGGCTTTGATACCATCGGTCAAGCAGGCTGTAACCAGTATTTGTAACAGTCCTTAGTGTAACTCACATGTCCTCATGCCCTTTAATTTCCATTATGGTCTTCGGAACAGCAGTGGGCTTCATTTGTGCAGCCACATCTCCTAAGTGCTTTTGGCATTAACAGCAAATGTTGTGACCCATCCCGTCAGCTGGCGGAACAAACTGCATGCAGAGCTGAACGAGCTGTCAGCAGCAAGTCACAACTTATTTTCAACTGCACTACTCAAGATGCACAATAATTTATATGTCTGTTGTTTATATGCACAGTCACATCTCGTTGGGGGGGAGGCCTGTGTTTGTTTTCAGAGCTTAGCTAATAACTGCCCTTTTCTCTTTCATCACACAAGTACGCTGTCTTCAGATGTCAAGGTTGCTACAAGATCTTTGTCTGTCTGTGTCTCTGCAGTACTTGGTGTTTGATACTCAGCTAATTCTTGGGGGGAAGCACAGGAAGTATGAAATCTCTCCTGAGGAATACGTGTTTGCTGCTCTCAACCTCTATTTGGACATCGTTACCTTGTTCCTCCTCCTGCTGCAAATCATTAACTTTTGCCGTTGAACCTGATCGCCTACCAGCCTCTTTAAAGAATACTTTTCTACACCTAAAATCATGTTATATACCTCATATCACCTGAAGAAAAATATTGATTCTCCACACTTCTTCACTGTCCATGAAGTTGAAAATATTTAAAATAAAGGAGAAAGCAAGCACAAGGCATCTGAGAATACAACTGAAAGAAAAAGAAACCCAAGAAAAAAGGTGTCAAATTCTCCAGCTCAAATGTGACTTCATAAGACAAATATTATTTATGATTATTTGACCACTGATTAATTGAAAGTAAGGAAAAATGTTGTCCAAGAGGCATCAGCTTGGTCACAGAGCAGACCGGCACCCTTTATATGGATTTAAAAGCGATCTGTTTTATGGCCAGGCTTGTCTGTAGTAGTGAATGAGCACTTGTGATAAAACCTTGACTTCAACAATACTACAGTTCTTGCAGCATTCAGGTGGACTTAATTTCTGCTCCGGTTTTGCGTAGCTCCCTTAAACTGATGTCCAAGCACTCCGTTTTCTCCAAACAAATGTGTCCATCAGAACACTTTGTTAATGGCTTAGTAGCAGTGAATGGAAACTGCAATAAGTATCCCATTGCTAAAGATAAGTCTTTTTACTGCAATGTAGTCCTAGCAGAAACTTGTTTCTCATAGGAAACCAGATCATATCTTCATATATAATTTAAAAAAATTTCCAAAAGTATCAGTTTTGAAAAAAAATTAAAACGTTTTATTTTAATAAAAATATTACATTGGAAATGTATTTTCCCTCACTAGTAATTTGTTTTATTGGCATAAATTATCAAACCTTTCTAATAAAAGCTGCCAGCTAATTCCATGTTTCTACTGGTATTTATATTTGGTGATAAGGTCCACGTCATTAAAGTTACTCTAATCTTTCCGCCGTCTTCACTATTTCAAGTAGAAACTCTTGCTGCAAAATGTTATTTCCAGACAGATGAAACAAATTGCTAACATAAAAGGTTACCTTAAACCTAAATCTGCTAGGGATAGAAGTATCTTTAAACTTTTAAACTGTGCACATGGTGGATGGCAGAAGTAAAAAAGAAATAATATACAATCAGATAGCAGCTGCAAACACTGGGGGGGGGGGAGTCACAGCTGCAGCCAGATATTGTGCAGACGTGAGAGGAACATTTGGGGTAAATGGCTGATATATTTATTCTTGGGGAAATTTTACATTTTGTACTGAAAACAGAAACAATTGCCTTTAGAGGTTTTTACACAATAAGTTGTGTAAATAAATTGTGTTAGTGCAAATGTCAAATTCTATCAGTCTTCTCTCTGTGTGGCACTGACTGTTTTCTCAGCCTTGGGTTGTTCCTTCCCTTGAAGCCAAGTTTATATTTTTATATTCTGGGGGATGAAGAGCGGTCGTCTTCATTTTCACTAATCTCACTGCCTATTCCTGGATAGGAATTTGAGAGAAAGTAAAAGTGCTCACTCGATCCTTTTCTCTTTTGCCAATAAGTGGCGCCGCTTTGACACATCTCCTTTTGAAAGGTCTTTTTTTTTTGTCAAGATAACAATCTGTTTTTAGTTTGCAACAATAGACTGTCACCTTGTGTGGTTCCAGATGATGGTCATCAACCATATGTTGTAGTCCCGTCACGTTTTAGTGGAGTGGGAATCAAAGGCTCTTTTTATGTCAGAAAAGTGATTTAAAATAACTTGTTTGCTTTGAATAACAATGCTCAGGCTCACTGATTTTTCTCCCCTTTGAAATATTTTTGCCCTTCAGGAACTCAAAGATGGAGGAGTTAAACTGGTTGAAATGAATGTCTAAAACCATTTTAAAAAAGTGACCACACTACCACACAGTAAAACTTAGCAGTTTATTGGCATCACACACCAAATAGTTTTCATATAAAGAGGGAATGTATCAAGTATAGACTATGAAAGTGCAAACAGCATTTTAAGAATTAGTTGCTTCACAATAGAAAATCTTAATGAGTTACAAAAAAATGGTAATTTCTTAAAATAAGTCACCTAGAGATCAGAGGTGAATTATATGTAAAGTAGAGCCTTCTTCTTGAATTCCACCAATTACAAACCCAGCGTACAGTTAGACCGACGGAGAGAAACATGTCTCCTGTGATTAGGACACTTGCATCCATCGTAGATCCGTCGCTCGTATGGCACTGACTGTTTAAATACTCAAGCTTAATACTTAATATCAAAGCAATGACTGCAGCTAGACTTAGTGTTGCTCTACGTGTCAACTTTTATAAAAGTTAATTTACTTGAATCAGACATGAGTCTGTACATAAACAAAATGAATTATTTAAGGTCAAACATGATTGTTTTTCATGTCATGGGTTATTCACAAGTCATTAATAAAAGCAGAAATACCGACGTTATATTGCAACTTACCTCAGTGGGTGTCTTCAGATACATGATACACATACAGTCCGTCAACCTACTTCAATAATAGAAATGATTTTACGTCTATCATCAAATAAGAAAAAAAAAACAAAAACTGTTAAATGTAGGGCACGGAGCCCTTCTAAACAGGATACTCACAGTATTTGAACAGTTACACATTTCATCAAACCATTTAACCCTCCGTTTTGTCCACCAGTGTATCACGTGAACAAACAAAAAGCATCATGCTACAAAGATCTGGATCCAAGAACAAACAATCAGGAGTTTGTGTTTTCCCACCAAATGTTACGAGAGACACACTTTAAGGTAACAGGTGTTTTTGTGTCTGTGTGAATAGCACTCAGAAGGTGGAAAAGGTACTGAATCGTGAAGACTGACATAAAGGCACTATATATATTTTTAGCTTCACAGAGAACCGCTTCAAAGACATGGACTCCCCATTCTCAACATTTGGGAATTTCTTCATGCACTACCCTGCAGGTATTAATCCACCTAAACACAACTTGAGTCGTAATGATTAAAATAGGACTGGAAGTGATTGCCTGGTTTTCTTATTGGCTGAGCTTTCCTGGTGCATACAAACAAGACCTCTCATGTCTTTCACATTAAACATTCAGCTCAGACATTATTTCCACACAAGCTACAACTGAATTCAAAGCGTTCTCTTCCAAACGTGGGAGCTGAATCAAACCGTGCGCCCCCCCTCAGGATCCGTCAGCGGTTCTCATTTTTTAAGCTCTGAGGACGCTTCCTATTCAGACTGATGCTCAGAGATAAATAACCATTGTCAAGTCCTTTTTGAAATCATTTCGAGCAGGCCACCTGCTTTTCAGTTGAACAAATAACCTTTTTCTTTTTGAAAGTTTCACATAATATCCATAACCACTGCAGTGTTATAACTATTCAGTTTTACACAGCGCACACTTTTAGTAATTGGCTTTTGAAAGTAATGCTGAATCGCAACGTCCAAGAAAAACATGGCTCAGGGTGTTCATATTTAGGTTTTCTGAGATTGTAATAATCAGGCACAATTTGCTTTAAAAAAAATTCACTTGGTGACTGCCAACTGTGCTTTTACAACTCAGTGTTTGGCACCTATGAAGAAAGCAGATTTGGATGGGACCGAGGACCATCTCTCGATCTGTATCCTATAGAAAGTGTTAATGTCGTATGAACACGACAGCGACATATCAATTTGCTCGATGAGATCTGATTCAGAGACACACCCTAGGATTTACTCCAGTGGAAAACAAGCCTGCCTTTCAGAAAAGGCTCATTGTTTTCATCAGGATAGGTTCCTCATGTAAATTTCAAATTTATTTTGGATTATCTTAGTGCTTTCATTGCAGTTTGTGCTCACAATACTAAAAAAAACATATTTAGTGGTTTGATTTCACTGCTGGTCTACAGTTCCTGCACTGAAATAAATTGTCTACATGCTTCTTTTCACACTACCTAGCAATGTATAACTAACAAATGCTTTATTCTCAGTACATTCTACATGAGCAGCTCCTACAAAGCTGCTTTTCAATCTGTAGGGGGTTTTGGACTTCAGTAAACCTCCTTGCAATCCCAGGCAAGCAGATCAAACCAAGTGCATGTGGTCCTCCCACTCAGAAGAGCTGGTGCTTGGCAGCTGGTCGGAGGCATAGTCAGACCGGGGACTGTCAACATGGCAGCCCTTTGAGCCAGGGCGCTCAGCAAGCTCTCCACTTCTATCAGGCGCTGCCATGTAAGGTAGCTGCGTGGCGTCCAACCCCACCAGATCCAACTGTGTGGGCCTCTCAGCGACAGCACGCTCCTTCTCCTCCATGTTGCTTGACCTCTGAGCGCAAAAGCCCACATCTGCCATCGCCTCCTGAGGTTTTCTGTCATCAGTGACGACGATGAAACCACCTTTCTCGTCATCTTGCAGGCATCCCTCTCTGCCTTCAAGAAGCGGAGCCACGTGTGAGTCGGTGTTAGAGGAGGTTGGTGGGACCAGGGTGATGCCCTGTGGATTCATATCGTGAAACCACGCCATGATATTTCCAAGCAGATTAGCATTTGTTGTTAAGGCAGCCGACGACGATGGGTCGTTGCTGCCGCATGTGGTTGAGTCAGTGGAGGAGGAGAAAGGGCCAGTGGAGGAGTTGCTGCCCCCCGGAGCGGCTGGTTTCTGCGCCCGGCGACGGATGTCACAGTGTTGCACAGAGGTGGGGCCGCCGGGGCCTGCAAAGTACTGGCCGCTGATGTTGCCCAGCCTCGCCAAGTTATCTCCTCGCTCCAGCAATTCTGAGCTGCTGAGAGAAGCTCTGGGGAGGAGTTCGACACCTGGAGCGGTCTGCTCGAGTCTGGAAGGCAAGGAAGTACCGATCGCACCGAGCGATGCTTCGTTGGTGAGGACATCATGATCGGAGACAAGCTCTGCCATCCTTGAGTCTTGGAGAGACAGCTGGATGGCCAGTAAAATGTTAGGGTCATCTTCGTCCAGGGAGTCAAGACCCTGCCGGAGCAAACAGGATACACAATGTCAACAACGCAAGCTAAAAACTGTCTGATTAGAGAGAATCCGAAGTTGGATGGTATTTTATTTGCATGTTTTTTCTTTGAATATGTTCTTTTAGTTTTTAATTATAAATTGTAAAACCTGTAATGATGTGGTTGGTCCTAGTTGAGTTTTTTTGTTTTTTACTAGGAAGTTAGGACCAGATAGGAACCCAATGTAATTTACTATACATCACTTTACAGCGTGTTTCTGCAAGCAAGTCTGCCGCTGTCAGGTATTGAAAAAAATAAACAGTAAGTTAAACCTTGGCCATCTAATGTTTTTTAAGAAACTGCATTATTTTAATCAAACCAATGCCAATACTATTGTAAAAATTTATTATTTAACCCAAAAACGTTTTCTCAGCTGAAGGCTTTGAGCTAATATGAACACTGTTTAAAGTGCACTCACCATCAAATGACCTTGTCTGCGGCCACCTCCAACATCCTGCGCTTCTTTTGATGGAAATAAATGGATAAAAAAAAGAAAAAGTCAAAATTACAGTCATTAAGTTGACTCTACAGATGCAGCTAAAAAGCAATTTCATTCATTGCCAATTATCACATGTGCTCAATTTATTCCCTGTTTAGTACACATGGCTACAACCACCTGGCAAAATACTGACCTTCAGAATCTAAGCTGAAAATGTACTAATTAAGTGTATTTAACTGAAATGAATAAATGGTCCTTGGCACAGTAAAGTCTCTTTGCAGGATTCTGAAATGGCTAATCAGCTCTGCACGGCCAAAATAAATGCAATGGACAAGACTGACTGATTCAAAATACTAGGCTGTGCAGGTGTAATCTGCACATGCAAAAGTTTATTCAAATAAAGAAAAAGCACAGCGTTGTTTTTTTAAATTAGCTTTAAAGATATAGTACAGGATTTTTAAATAGTTATAAGCAGTTGTTATCTTACTCGGAGTAGAAACTTTCTTGCCGTCTTAACTTTGTACAAATCCAGATAAGTTGGTCCCATAGGATGAAGGTAAAAGTAAGCCAAGACAAAATTCTACCACATTAAAACAACTCCTGCCTTAAAATAGTTTAAAGGAATGATATGTTTATGCCTTTTTTCCTAAATAACTTCTTAAACCTTTAAATAGAGAGAGTATGTTATGGTCTGATAAATCAACACTGAAATCTTTGGGACACAATTCTAAAAGGTATGTTGGGCAGAAAACAATGTTGCACATCTCAAGATAGTAAAAAAAGAAGTCTATACCCACGGTAAAACATGGTGGCAAAAGCATTATGCTCTGGAATTAGTTTTGTTTAGATGGAGGTGGAAGGAACTGTGAATAGTTCCAAACGCCCAAAACCTTCTCAACTGTAACCAGGTCCAAATACAGTTACAATAAAATACTTTAATGTAATAATAATGTAACTGAAGCTATCTATGGAGTTACCCAATTTGGCTCCGGAGAACCTTTGCAAGTAGGGTTAAAATATTACAGACTCAAAGTATTACACTGACCAACTCCTACTAAAGAAATTTTCTATTTGAATCAAAATGTACTGTAAAAAATGTTTTCCTTTATTGTGTGTCCACTTCTGAAAACGGATTACTAAAGCGTATTTATCTTTTTATATAGTTTCCCTTTAATAAATTTGTTTTGCCGTTAAATACACAGAATGTCACAGTAAAGATGGAAAAAGTAAAAAAAAAAAATATATATAACAAAGCTCACTTCAAACTACTTTTTTATGCATTTCCAAATACCATGTGTCCAATTAGACTAAATAATTTCCTTAATGTGAGATCGTTCTCACTTGATTTTTGTCATTAAACATAACAAAAGGGGACAAGGAAACAACTGCAGTACCTAAAGTGGAGTCGCTGAGATCATCGGGGTCAGGTGTGTTGCTTCGGACACTAGACATATCCCCTCGCCTTCGCTGCCGATGTCTCCTTCTGTACTGGAACTCTGCATATTCCTGTAAACAACACCAGAATAAGCCATTAAAATTATAAAAATTGACCACTTCTGTTTATTATTATAAGTGGCAACGTTCATGCATATGGTGAATTCTATTGGCTGGACAGACATCGGTCTTGTTCTTAGAGTGAGAAACTACTTGAATCCTTGAGATTCTTCAAATTAAACAAAAGAACTGGAATAAAAATGTTTGGAAAGTTCTGCTTGTGCAAAGCCAACTCATCTCAAAAGTGAGGGTAATACCTCAATTACTCTTCAGGTTATTTGTAACTAGCGTTAGTTTACAACTGGAAAAAGATATCGAACACATCTCCAGATGGTTAATGGTTTGCATATAGCATACATGCACTTTAGGCGTGTCTCTTTATCTCCGAACCAAGTAGCAGCAGCAGCTGCTGAGCCTGGGGTTTATCATTTGATATATGAAAGAGTCATAAACTGAACAACCAACCTTACAATTCATGTACTATTTCTGTGACATTCGCTACATATTCACTTCTAATGGGAAGAAAGTAATGTTGCACCCTACGTTCAATTAGCCAAAAAGCCATTTTCTAATACAGTATTTCTGTTTATTACAGAGAGAGCCTGTGCAGCACATCATCATTATGGAAAGAAAATACAGTGTAATGTGATACTAATGAAATGTAGCACTCACTGGAGCATAAATGTTACAGAATCAAGCAAATCTCTTAATGCAAACGCGCAGTTTTTAATTGTGGGATCTATGGACATTTTTTGTGAGGAATGATATTAATAACGGTAAAAAGACTGAGAGCCAATAATGGTGGTAAATCGACCTGTAAGATCAGTGTACAAATGAAGTTTAAGGCAAAAGTTTTTTTTTTTTTTTTTTCATGAGTGATCCATCTAATTTAATAGATGAACAACAAAGAGCTAAAACAGACCAACCACAATGAATAACTATGCTTACCCTACACCCTTTAACATCTAAAGGTTATAATGACTGTAAATAAACAATAGGATCATGGTATTCAGCATGGCTAAAGCTGGGCAAATGCTGTGGTTGTAAAGATCTGTGTGATCAGAGCCAAAATCTGTTAACATCAAAAAAGCAAAACACCACAACATCTTAGGGTTTACTACAAATATCTGGCTGTTACTGTCTGACCCGCTTTATGGTTATAGACAACATTTCTGATCATTAAGTGTGGAGTACAATAAAGTGATGAAAAAATAATGTTGATTTAGCCTTCTTAGTAAAGATGTTAGTTTGGACTTAAAGCTCTGTTTTTTGGAGCTGGTACATGGTCCAACGCTAAATAAATGAAAAATTCAACACATCTGTCGTAATGCTCTCATAACTAGTTAGTGTTCTCATGAACAAGTGACACGTTCTGCATTTTTCTTTTAGATCAAGATATTTAAGCTTCAAAAAACGATCAAGAGTATTTTTCAGTCAATCTTCTCATTCATTAGCAGAAGTCACTGAGTCACAGTCATATATAATCAAAAGGCTGTCATCCAAATTTGGTCTTTTATGTTCCCAGCGTGCTAAAAATAGCCCCACTATGAAGCGATGTGCCGGCATTGTAAGAGGCATGGAGCGGGCCCATCTGTAGCTGTGCCTGTGAGGCGGTGTCAGCCAGCTTTGATTGGTTACCACGGTGTTCCAATTAGCCGCTGCAGCAGAGAAACAGCAGCTCTTAATCAGGGGACGGAAATTTTAAAAAGCATCTGGTGAGAATATTTACTTTGTGCTATCAGGAACACAAGTCCATAATAATCTGACAACAAAGAAGCCTACAACCCTGTTTGTTATTCAGAAGCACGAGAGAACAAAGAGGGGAGGTGAGATGACCATCTGATCTAAATGTACACTGATAATTTGTTTTTTTGAAGAGGAGCCACTCTTCTGTGTCTCGTTAAATCTGTTCGCCTGCTTTGTGTATTTGTGCTTCAAATGGCTTTCAGATTACAGTATTCTTTACTCCAATGAAATGATCATATAAATGATCTTAAAGCGGGATGGATAATAGTCCTGTAGAATCTTGTTCCGTTCCGTTTACAGTGACAGATGTGTTGAGCTGGGAGAAACTGAAAGACTGCGGCAGACGAGTCAGAGGTGACATTGTTCTGTGGCAATTTGGAAGACATTTTTCTACCCCAACATCAACCCAAGTGATCAACACTTTTCAAAATCCAGCTCTCACAGAAACAAGATTACTGTCCCTGTGCTGTGTAGAGATGCACCGTGAAGGAGGAGTAAAATGTCGGAGCCTCCTCATGGAAACTCTCTGGTGACAGTTTTACTACAGAGAGGCTGAGATAAAACATGAGAGACGATGTTAATATAGCAACAAAAGAATCCCCCCCCCCCTCCTAATTTCTTCATGAGCTGTTTGATACAAGCATTCAGCACAATAATCCCTGGTCATGGGTCTTATTGTCGTTTCATCTATGAAAAATGGCTTAGAAAGTATTGGCAGATATTCTATTTAGCATTATCCAAGAAAACAGACATAATAGTTCCACCGTTCACATACATTTGTCATTCTGCTGCTGCTAAAATTAAACATATTCATTATTACAGTTCTAACATCAAGGTCTAAGGCATTTATTTACTGATGTTTCAATTTTGATATATAAACACGTATGTACAAGGTACTAGTATTTGGAATCACAATTTAAAATCAGCTTCTTTCAGCCAAAAATATTTTTGAAAATCAAACATTAAAATTATACTTCAGTCCCAAGTGCGGAGACAAATTTAAGGTCTGCAGCTGAAATAATAAGTTGTTTTATCAGATTTTTTTTTTCTCAAGAGATCTACACAGTGGTGGAAGACTGAAGAGCAATCTGAAACAGGCACCTGCTAAATTTAGTAGACCTTTTTAGGAAAAAGGTGCTTATTGCACACATTAGCTCTCATTGCAAAATAATCTAACAAGCTGAAATTAGCAAGACATACATTTTCTAAAAGAAAACACACCTATTAAAAATTCCCATTTTAGATCAGACCATCATTCCACTTAGACAGAATAGTGTTCTTACCAGTAAAAATGTTCATTCAAGATATCTGCAATTACATTAGTACTAGTAAAAACAATTTTTTTGTCGTCTTAAATTCCTTCATCAGTCCTGGATCAGTAGAAATCTGCATTATGGATAGGAAGAATGGTGTTATGTTTTACAAGAAAAAAGGAATATATGGATATTTCGTTTAAAGTTCACCTTAGCAATTAAAAGTTAAAATGACACATCAGAGGAGAGCTCTGAGAGACTTAGGTTCGTACAGTTGAAGGAAAATCCACAACTTTTCGGTTATCTTAAGAAATTAGCTTTAAGACCTAAGAATGGCATGACTAACTGTTGGTGGATTTGAAGTCTTATCTTCTTTAGACCCATACTATACCTTGGTAACAACGACCCCCTAATATGTCCATGACTGCATGTAACTTCTGATCAGAATTGTAGTAAAGTAATATGTAGTAAGTCTGAAAACAAAGAACTAGATAATCAACACACAAGAAATGGCAACATAAAAAAAAGATTAAATTTTATATTTTGAGTAGATTTGATTAGACGTGTGTTTATAGATTCTATTGGGTACACAGGAGAGAAAAAAACTAGCAGCTGAGAGAAATTCTTGACATTTATGTTTTTGTCAGCTGACCTTTTTCACTTGCACTGGAGAGGAGAGGCAAAAACTCTGAGGTATTGGTGATGGACACATTTTGGACACGGATCATTCTTTGAAAATACTGCTTTACAAAAACTGCTTTTTAGGAGATGTAATACAACTGATCCATCATTTAAACCGATCTTTGTTTCCCCTTAATTTAAATCTACACACCAAATAACTTCCACAGGGATTGACATCCTTATACTGTTGAAAAATGTGGACAACATAAATGATTTTGAAGACTAGAGACAGAATCCTCATGGTGCAGCTTTAGGGTTATTATGTCTGCGTGTTTACATGCTGTCATAATCTAAAAAGTACAAAGTCATGCACAGCTGGAATGAAAACTGAACTATATTGACCACACTGTACAGATAAAGAATGGAGGCTGATAATCAAAGCATTACTTGGATGACAGTTTTATGACTTTAAGCGTTAACCACAAATACCTGTAACTAATGTCCAATTACCCAGAGACCCATACTCAGGTTTTTGCTCTAGTATAACACTTTTAATCATTGCAGAGGTGCACAGGGGAACACTGTGCCATCTGGCTCACTCCATTGTGTAGAAAAAGATGGGGGATCTTTTAATTGTCATGGTTTGTCAGTGCTGCTTCAAAGCACATTTCCAAACAGAAATGGGAACAAGGTTAAGATGTTTGCTTTGATTTCCAAAGAAAGTCATGCACTCCATAATTTAACTAAATCAGCAGTTTATTAACTGTCATTAGCTGCGATATTAATAGAGCAGTGATACAAATAGATTTAGCAAATTGAGCACTTTCTAATCAACAATAAATTATACTAAGAAATCATAGGTATTGGATTTAAGCATGCTGTGTAACCACTTCACAAGTAAAGAGCTTAATAATTGAAGAGCCCTGATGAGTAATATAACCAGAGCTTGTGGCAGGTGAGCTTTGTTCATTTGGAACATCGTAAATCAGTGTGTGCAAAATCGCAAAGTAGTACTTTAAGGCAATATTTGCTGGGGTACACTATTTAAAAATTGTTTTCACCCTTTGTATTGATAATAAATTTAGCCAGTTGGATGAATTGTAAAGGTCTTTTAACACACACTGCATGTAGCTCACAAAGAGCGTAGGGGCGAAAATACAAAGTTTCTGAAAAACGTGGGTTGTTCATCACTGATATTTGCACAACTTGCTGTTCTCCAACACGGAGCTTAACGGCAAAATTCACATCAATGAATCGACCAGTACATTTCCTGGTTCAATCAGAATTTCTATTTAAACAGTCAAGGCCACATGACATGTTATTGATACCTTTACATTTTTGTGGCATACCCACCATTGTTGTTGGCTTTTGTTCAATATGATGCTTGAAATGAGAAAATCACCATTGCATGCTTCTATTTAAATGCTCTACTCTCATGATACATCATTATATAGTGAACTGTCTACGTTTTCCATAAATTTTACCCAAACATTCCTAACTTTTTGTAAATAGTGTATATATGTACACACACATACAGTTAAGCAAAACACTGTTCATACCCCTAACATATTTGAAATTGAAAATATTGATTCAACAAATGTTTCTCATAGGAAAGGAGACCTGTATCTCCCAAGAGATTAAACAGAAAAAGTAAAATTAGCAGCGATTTTAATAAAAAAATCTCTGTTCTTATTTACATTTTATTTTATAAAAATATGCATTAAACAAATGTTTAAACCCTTTAAAAATGTTTGTTAATATCTTGTTGGAATTACAGTAATCAACCCATTCCTACAGATGCTAACTAGTTTTTTGCCTGTTTCCAAAGTACGATTTTCAGTACAATCTGATTTTCATTTGAAAAACTAATTTCTTACAGACAGAGCATCCCCAAGAAGTACAGAAAGAAAAGCTCACATGCTCTGAAAGTGACCTCTTCGCAAGCAAATGAAGAAAACCTGAGCAATCCACTAGCTGATAAGAAGAACAAGCGACTCAAGTCTTTGGAACGTGAAACAGATCAGTTTAGGAGAGCTCTCGAAGAGCTCTATTCTCAAGATAAAATTGCCAGAAAACAAACACAGACCCAACACTTTGACTGGTTCCAACACACCATTCATCTGCCTCTTTTTTTTTTACCATCAAGAAGACACTAAGGCTTTGAAAAACCACAAGACAACACCAACAATCAATACTAAAGCCAATTTCAAACTTATGTGAACATGTTAAAAAGATGGGATCAAGCTTTGTATGAACCCAAAAAATAATACTTGAGCATATATATATATATATATATATATATATATATATATATATATATATATATATATATATATATATATATATATATATATATATATATACACTCAACAAAAATATAAACGCAACACCTTTGTTTCTGCTCCCATTTTTCATGAGATGGACTTAAAGATCTGAAATTCATTCCAGATACACAATATTACCATTTCTCTCAAACATTGTTCACAAATCAGTCTAAATGTGTGATAGTGAGGACTTCTGCTTTGCTGAGATAATCCATCCCACCTCACAGGTGTGCCACATCAAGATGCTGATCTGACATCATGATTAGTGCACAGGTGTACCTTATACTGCCCACAATAAAAGGCCACCCTGGAATGTGCCGTTTTTTGCTTTATTGGGGGTCTGGGGACTCAGAACCGGTCAGTATCTGGTGTGACCACCATTTGCCTCATGCAGTGCAACACATCTTCTTCGCATAGAGTTTATCAGATTGTCAATTGTGGCCTGTGGAATGTTGGTCCACTCCTCTTCAATGGCTGTGCGAAGTTGTTGGATATTAGTGGGAACTGGTACACTCTGTCGTATACGCCGGTCAAGCACATCCCTAACATGCTCAATGGGTGACATGTCCGGTGAGTATGCTGGCCATGCAAGAACTGGGACATTTTCAGCTTCCAAGAATTGTGTACAGATCCTTGCAACATGGGGCCGTGCATTATCTTGCTGAAACATGAGGTGATGTTCATGGATGTATGGCACAACAATGGGCCTCAGGATCTCATCACGGTATCTCTGTGGATTCAGAATGCCATCAATAAAATGCACCTGTGTTCTTCGTCCATAACAGATGCCTGCCCATACCATAACCCCACCACCACCATGGGCCACTCGATCCACAACATTGACATCAGCAAAGCGCTCACCCACACGACGCCACACATGCCATTTGCCCTGAACAATGTAAACCGAGATTCATCCGTGAAGAGAACACCTCTCCAACGTGCCAGACGCCATCGAATGTGAGCATTTGCCCACTCAAGTCTGTTACGGCGACGAGCTGGAGTCAGGTCAAGACCCCGATGAGGACGACGAGCATGCAGTTGAGCTTCCCAGAGAGGGTTTCTGACAGTTTGTGCAGAAATTGTTTGGTTATGCAAACCAATTGTTTCAGCAGCTGTCTGAGTGGCTGGTCTCAGACGATCTTGGAGGTGAACCTGCTGGATGTGGAGGTCCTGGGCTGGTGTGGTTACATGTGGTCTGCGGTTGTGAGGCCGGTTGGATGTACTGCCATATTCTCTGAAACGCCTTTGGAGACGGCTTACGGTGGAGAAATGAACATTTAATGCATGAGCAACAGATCTGGTTGACATTCCTGCTGTCAGCATGCCAATTTATTGTGGGCAGTATAAGGTACACCTGTGCACTAATCATGATGTCAGATCAGCATCTTGATGTGGCACACCTGTGAGGTGGGATGGATTATCTCAGCAAAGCAGAAGTGCTCACTATCACACATTTAGACTGATTTGTGAACAATGTTTGAGAGAAATGGTAATATTGTGTATCTGGAATGAATTTTAGATATTTAAGTCCATCTCATGAAAAATGGGAGCAGAAACAAAGGTGTTGCGTTTATATTTTTGTTGAGTGTATATATATATATATTAGGGATGGGCATAATGAATCGACGATCGAATAATTGATCATTAAGAATTTCATTGATGACATTTTTTTTTTACCCATCAATTAATGCATGTTCTGTTGCGTAGTGTGAGTTTTGAAGGAATGCAATAAATGTTGCTATGTGGCAGTATTTAAACACTTTACCACATGAGGGCGATGACTGAAAATAAAACCCACAGGCCGACTCAGTTTCTTCCCAGTTTCTGTGTATTTCAAAAGTGGCATTGTCATGAAGAGGTCGCAGCAAAGTGTGGCGTGGGACCACTTTGACAAAAAAAAAAAAAAAAAAAACTTAAAAAAAAGTCTCGGTTCACTGCCAACACTGCGAAGCTGTGTACTTGAACGCACTTCCAACCCTGGTTAGAAGCGGAGCATCCTGCTCTTGGCCTCATCCTAGCAGTCGGTGTTAGCACGGAGGAGCCGAGATGCACAACGAGCAGAGAAACTTACTCACCGATTACTTTCTGAGGGAGGCTCCGCCACCCCTGGATTGCACCCCTACAGACTGGTGGAAAATGAATTAAACACGATTCCAGAGGCTTGCCAAGTTAGCACGGAGGTATGTGTATCACAGCGACGTCTGTCCCCTCACAGCAGGTGATCTCGGCGCTGCAGGTCAGACGTGAAAGCAGCCTGATGACCGTCAGTCTGCTCACCAGGCTGCTTTCACTTCTGACCCCTGCGCATGTTAACATGCTCATCTTTCTCAACAAGAATCAGTAGACTGGTGCTATAGTTATATATAAGTTACGGTTTCTTTTTTTTGTCTTTTTCACTCTGTTAATGAGTCTAATTCACTGTTGCATTTTGCCAAATGTAACACAAAACTATCAGACCTATAAGTATAATATTTTTTTTTATCAAGTTATTGTTTAACAGGACTTTTTTTTTTTTTCTTTTGTGGAGAAGAAAAAAAATATGAGTGTCAGTTGTGTTAATGAGTAGGTGCCTACCGTCTTTTAGCTGTCGGCTCCGCTGCTTATAGCGCATATTTTCTTTGTGCAACTACCGTGAATTAATTTCGTTTAACTTCCACAAGAGGTGTCCCACTTGTAATGAAGATCTCAATGAGGAAACACGCTATTTTTCTATTCTCACTGCATTTTAATATAGCCTATGAACACTGAATTTTAATATAAAAATATTATTGATTAATCGAAAATCGATCGTTAATTCTCCCGATGATCGATGAAGACAGTTTAATCGAATGCCCATCCCTAATTATATATATATATATATATATACTACACCTATTAGACAACAGCATCTAACCATGTTACTTCAGGCCATTTCTGTAGTGTTGAAATAATCTATTTGCAGATTAGCCGTTGACCTTTCCACATTACAATTTGACTGGAAATGAAGTATTGGCTAATGTTTGCATCTTTTGTCAGAAGTTTTTAAGGTCATGCAACCCATAAAATATACATTTTGTTGATTTTCATGTCAACGCTTTGTGTTTTCCATAAAGTATATTCAGCTTTTCTCAAAGCAAGACGGAATACCTGTAGACTAAAACACCTGGTAAATATTTAAAATGATTGAAAAAATTATAAAGCTTACTTAAAATACATCAAACCAAGACATGAGGACGGTGATTACTGATCGGCATGAGCAGCAGATTTCTTGCTCCACTGTCTCAACTGTTTCTGTGTTGTTCTGTTTAAAACAAAAGTATGATTTGCATGAGTTGGTTACCAGTGACAAGATATGCTGCAATAATTTGAAGTCACTTCAAAAGCACAAAAGACATTTCTTCCAATCAATCAGGTGTTGTTTAGGGTTACACCTAAAGGAGATGAAGCCCTCATTTCTTTCCTGTCAAAAATGACAATTTCTCTACCGAAAACTGTCACGGCACTAAAGTATGAAGCAACTTAAAGTGAAACACGAGACACCAGAGGACAAACTGACATTTAACTTCTAGAAAAACTCCTCTGTCTAACCAAGTCAACATGGTGTCGCAACATATGAAGAAAATTAGCTGGTTCCCTGGAAAATTTCACTGAAATGCATTGGTGAAATAAGCAGCATACTTGTACTTTACAGTTAAGTAATGTGATATTTGGCAACATATGTTATTTACTTTCTTAAAACAAGCATATCCTTGAGCTGAGTAGGCATTTTAACAAACAATCCTTTACCTCAGGTGATGCAAAGCCTAAATATTCCCAGTCCCACGTTCCACCTGCAAAACTGTTGGCAAAAGACAGAACATAATATCCGTTAGTGGATTAATGCACGACTAACATCGTAAACATACATATATATTTTTAAAAACATTTAATGATCTGCCTTCCTGTATGCTACCTGCGTCTGGGGGCTTCAGGAGAGTCATTTGGGGCAACTCCCCTTGCCACTGAGGCCAGAAATTCTTGTCTTTTCTGCTGTACAAGACATGCAGCACGGATAATCTTGTGGCGAGGCGTTCGCAGGTAGGGCCTATTTACCTTCTGTGCCAAGTCCTCAGTCACCATCTCCAAGTCAGTCTAGGAGCACAAAGACAGTCAGCTAGCTGAAAGACTAAAGTTTCAGAGGAAAATTAAATTTGTGATTTTAGTAACTTTATACAGACAAAGTTTAAAGTTCCTATGCGACTAATCTACAATGAAGGTGCACAAAAAAAAATCAACTGTCAACTATAATTGTTGAGCTCATATCTATGCACTCCTATGTCATCCAAACAACACTCTGGCACAGGAGTTGGTATAGAAGAATAGAGTATAGAAGACTAAAAAAATAGCAATTTTCAGTATCAGCAAAGTCCTCAAATTGACATTTTTTAAGACCTTAACCTCTGTGTCATGAAACATACTGGATTTGAAAGTGTTTGCAGCCTTTCGGAAAGCTGAGAGTTAACGTGAAGTTAAACATTTATTTTTTTTAAATACACAGACTTCTGTTTTAGTAACACTAACTGCATTAATTTCTGAACTAAAATGCAAAAGATAGTTCAAAATATCAAATCTGTAATAATTTTGTGTATGTTTGAAAATCTTAGTAAAATCCTGATTTAGTGACGTTGCTAGAACAATGGTTTTGATGCTGTTCCTCTTATCTCTTATGTTATAGCTCTCAAAGAGTAATCAAAGCCAATATTGGTCACTAAAACAAGCAGTAGCAGATATTATGTCACATTTACGTTGGTACCATAGCTTATTAATCTTAGTAGTACTGTTGCTTTAAGGACCGTTACTTCTTAATCTTGTTGCCTGCCATAGCTCTTTCCCAATACTTCATTCGACCACATTTAACGATAGCAGTATAGGAATAAAATATTCTGAGGCCGACTGTTTAATGTCAAACATGCACTAAGCTCAAAACATTTTAAGACAACATTCATTGTGTAAAAGAGTCTGTCATTTATCATAAAAGGTGAACTACAATATTCTATAAAATATGGAGAAAAAGCCTATTATGTCTCTGTACTGGTATTCATAGATTAAATAACACATTTAAAAGTTAAGATGTGCTGGTTCAACTGAGGTATGAGGGGAAGATCATGAGGTATAAATCTTTATGCCCCTAACTGTAAATATGTAAGACAGACTTGAGGTAGAATTTGATATTTCTTCTCGATAAGTCGCTCTCAAACCTGCATAAGCTCGTAGATCTCCTTCTTTGTGCTTTTGGGCTCTAGAAAGAATCCATAAGGATAAGAGCACTTCAGGATGCGGCGGGTCTTGAGCAGTTCTAGCACCGCATCTTCGATGAACGTTGTGTCAGGAGGGCCTCCTTCCCCTAGGCATAACAAGTAGAACAAGTCAAAAAACACAATTTAACACGGCCTTTTAATCCCACCTACATTACTTCACTTTAGTTTTAGAAACCCCGGAACAAAGCACCTCATTATACAAAATCAATTCCAGGTAGTGTTCTTTTAAGCTACATATGTGGTGTCAAGAGGCGGGCTGCCCTTTTATGAGTTATGAATTTCAATTCTCTTGCATTATGCTGAAACTAATTGTCTAATTTGAATACATTTCTTTCCCAAACGGGTTTCATAAGGAAGCAATTCTACATTTTAAAATACAAACACAGAACAATGTAAGGAGGCATAGTCCTTCTAAGTTCAAACTTTAATCTGCATTCTAACCTTTATTCACACAGTAAAACACCATACTAATGAGGAAACATGATGACTTGAGATAGTGTCTTCACCAATCTGGGGTGGAAAGTGTCAGGCCAACATTATTTTATGCATCAGAAAAAAAGCTGAACTGCTTGGTATTAATGCTGCCACAATTAGTCGATTAGCCACGATCTTTTATTATTTTAAGGATTGTTTTTCTCTTAAAACTTCGACTGTACCTTTTGCTGCTAGTCTGCCTTTCTACCATTGACGCACATGCACAGTAGTGGCAATCGGGGTCAGATGTGGCGTAACCGGAAAAGCCCAAACAGTATAACGGAAACGGGGAAACGCAGACTCCAGGGAGATCACAAAAATCACAAGAGAATTGCAATTGCATAACTGAATGGGTAGTATCAGCGCCATATAGAGAGAGTTCCGACACTTGCATTGAGCACGCACGTTTTTTGCCAAGTGCGCGGTGAGGAGCCGTAGGGGTAACACGTTTTATAACAATTAAACAGAAGCATGTGTAATGCAAAACCTTCAAGGTAAGACCTGCCTTTCATTGCAGAATGATAGTGAGGAGCTTAAAAGGAAGCAGGTTGTGGCTTAGGACAAAGAGGAGAAGTCGCCTCTGTAAGCTAATTTGCCTGTTACCTGCTAGCTAACATCAACAGTAGGGTGACAAAACGGCCTCTTTTCCCCCTGGAAATGTCCGCTTTTCACATTCTGTGCGAGCCATCCAGTTTCAGTTTTTTTCTTCTTTTAAACATAATTAAACTGCATAACCTGCTGAATACTATAAATGTTACCTACAGTTTATATAATTAACTGACTTTTCTGGGTTTTTCACACTCCTGTCCCAGCTTTCAAATGTTTTATACCAGAGGGGGAGATAAAGTTGCAGATAAATGTGTAATAAAGATTGGCACCGTCATGGTAGACTGCACACTCACTTCCACTGAGGGCTCGACTGAGCTGCTCCATCTTCTCTTTGGCTGTTTTTAACAGGCGCTGCTCAAGCTATGAGGTAGACAAAAGGTTGTATTGTTGAGTAAAACAGTGCTGGGAATCTTGCCTAACCAAACAATGGACAGAGATGCGATACATTAAGTTAAATACATACCACAGTGCTGGGAACAGATGGCTTTTGTTACAAAGTGTGATTTATAGACTAGACACACCAATCAACCATAAAGTTATGACCAGCTACTGTGTAGTGAAAAGTTTCTTCCTCTTCATGCCATTAGCACTGTAAAGAAAAGCTTCTACTGCAACTTTTATTACATTGAGTCATGTACACCGATTTGTGAAAATGTTAAAGATGTTGTCAGAGTAGCACACGTTAAATACCAAGGATGCAGTTGTTAAAAAAAGAACAGTGTTAATTACTTTAGCTGTTACTTAATAATATATCAAGCTGTAACTTTACAGATGGTTGGAATATAACAGCTGGTTTATACAAAAAGGCTTTACCTTCGTAAAAATTAGTACTTCAGAATGAATGTCTGTCTGTTTATGAGATAAGTTTCCCCCAAGGCTTCTAAGATTGCATGCCTGTCAGTATAATATGCAAATGAAACAACAGAGGAAGGCAAAGTTTACCTGATAGCTGTGCTCATGGTTCTTGAAGCGTGTGTAGTAGTGCATAAAACGATCAAGTTCCTGAAAGCTCTTGTGCTTCTTCTCTGCCTGCAAAACCGTGACGAGACAGTCACAGTCAATAAACTCCTGAACATGTTGTTCTCTCTAACAGACAAAGTGTAAATACCCTGCAACTGAGTCAAAGGAGGCTGTGCCAAAGGTGAAATATGTACAGATGATTGGGAGGAATGCAAAAGCAGACTAAGAATGAGCTTCTTTTCGCCTGTGAGGAGAATGTGTGTAATTTTTGTTTTTAATGACTTTTCTCTCTCAGTATTAAGCAAAACAAGCACACCTTTAAGCTTTTGAAGAGTTACTCCCTCATTAAAGCAACAGTTATTTTCCCAACAAAAGTTGCCCTTGACTACCACTTAATGCATAAAATATGAGGTTCATGTGGTTTACTGCATAGTTTTTTTTATTTTTTATTTCATAAATAAGAGGATTAAGAAAAACCCCTACCAGTGTATTATGAATGACCTATTAACATTAAAACTCAATGAAACGCAGTCTTTGCAAGCTCAGTTTATTGAGTGTTTGGACAAAAAGTATGAACAATATCAATTATACATATATTTGTCGTCTAATAATCTCCCATTTCTTAACGTATTTAAAGGGTAATTGTCCGAATTCAAATTATTGGCTTGTTGGCAGGCCATTGTCAACATTGATGGCATGCTGAACAGGCAATTCAAACATTTGATTCAGCTGTGTGGGAGCAGGGATGTATCTAAAAAGTGCAGGGCAGTAGCTCTTGAGGACTGGAGTTGGAGTCCCCTCCTCGAGGGAATACTGTAAGCTACCTATGCTAACTGAGTAATATATCATGCTAAAGACAATATAAAATGTTAACTATGTACTATTGTTTTTATATCAGTAAAACCCTGTTTGACAGTGATGTTGCCTCTGCTCCTTTTATAAATATTTTTATTAATGCTCATGGCAGGAAGGCTGGAAAAATGTTTTTTTCGACCTCTGTTCTTGAATCTTATATCAAGGGTCTTCAACTCCAGTCCTCTAAAGCAACTGCCCTGCAGCCTTTAGATGCATTCCCGCTCCATCATACCTGAATCATATGAATGGCTCGTTACCAGGCCTTTGCATCTTGATGGCATACTGAAGAGGCACTATAAGCCGCTACTTTTTTCACAAGCTTTGGATCCTGTGTCCTATACAACGATGCAGCTCATTTTTAAATTTTTACTGGCTAACGGCCTCCAGGGGGCACTATAGTAGGAAGCGTAAAGTGAGTCAGACATGTGGGGAAAGATTATGCACCGAAAAAGACTACCTGTAGTTTTCATGCACACACCCTCATCATGGAAAACACACGAAGAAATGCATATAATGCAGATTTTAAGTTAAAGGTAATCGAGCTGGCCATCAAAGGAGGAAATAGAGCTACTGTGCGTAAGCTTGACATCAATGACTCGATGGTGAGATGTTGGAGGGGACAGCGAGAAGAACTGAGTCAATGTAAAAAGATGACAAAGCTTTCAGAAAAAGACTCAAGTAGACGACTTCAGCGGTTTAGTGAGGAAGATAAAGATTGCGACCAATGAGTTTTCTGGCAGGGTATGTTTTATTTTATAACCAGGCATGTTACTTTCGTGTTGTGTTGATGCTGAGTTGGGGCCCTCCTGCCGATTATCAGACAGTTAAAAAAAAAAAGAAAAAAAAAGAAAAAAAAAAGAAAAAAAGCACGTCTTAATGTAAAACTAGAAATGCACTCAGACCTCCGCCAGAGTCACTCATTACCCCCCCATCCCCATGTTGTTATCTACATTTTTAACTTTTAGTACTAGGGCTGCCACGAATGACTAATTTCATTTCGATTAGTCTACCAACTAATTTACCCACTAATCGGTTAGTGTAAACGATTATTTTGTTTAAAGAAAAAAACTATTCAATTCCACGACATTTTATTTTCAGTAAACATTACCATTCAATTCACAAAACATAATATATTTAAATTGAATAAAATTCTTATTTTATTTATTAAATTCTTAATTCACTAATTAAAAATGCAATAAATTAATGAAATATTATTAATTAATCATTTATAAAAAAATTGTCACAATTTTTTTATTTTTTTTTTTATTCTTATAAATAAATTTCTTTAACAATAAAGAAATTGACAATGTTTTTGTTCTATGCAACAAGCCATATGTTGTACGAGAACTTTTTACACAGTGCAATTTCTCTGTCTTGCTGTTAAATCCTTCAATAAAGATTTGGAGAGAAAAAGTAGCAGCATTTCCTCTATATTCAAATACTTCTCTGTCTCCGTTTCATAAATTTTTCTGACGTGAATCATGTGAGCAGAGAAAGCATTTTGATTGGTCACTTGAATATTTGCCCTCACGTAGATCACGTACAGTGAGATCAACTAGTTTGATTTTCACCTCAACGCCTCATGAGGCAGAAAACTTACCAGAAATTAAGCCACACAGCGAGCTATCTGCTGGGCAAATGACCTCGAATGACTTTAAGCTCAATAGATTGCCTTGCAGAAGGTAAATTACTCATTTATTTTCGGTTTGCCTAAAATATACCCTCACTTTCGATCGTTTTGGTCTAAAACGTTTACTGACTGCTTCCGCGTCTTTTCCCCCCTGCCATGATTGTTTTTTTTTGTAGTCGGGGAGGAAGGCTCAGTATCAGTGACACTGGGAAGGCTGTCATCTGAGTTGAGTGGAAGTCAGCGACTAAACCATGCAGTGACATCTAGTGGTTTGGAAAAAAATATGTTGTTTTGGTCCTTTGAAACTTTATGCTCGACGGCAAAAACTGACGTCAACGATATTTCATATTCGACCTCATCGGTTAGGTCGACTATTCGCGGCAACACTATTTGGTACTCTTCCAAAAAAATGTCTCCTAATGAGACGCATGGCTGTGCTCGTTCTGCCTCTGTGCTCTTCCAGCGTAGAGTGCCGATTCGGGGCTTGTGAGCTCTCTGACACGGGAGAGGAGTAGAGATTAGCACCGCTGGTCGGTGGGTCTATGCGGTTCATGTCGGATCAACCCCAAAATTTTATCAGTTGTTCCTGGTCCCATTGCAGATATTTCCTGAAAATCTCAGAAAAATTTGTTCATAACTTTCTGAGTTATGTTGCTAACAGACATATAGACTGGCACAAAAACATTACCTCCTGGTGGAGGTGACAAATAAAAAAAATCTTCCATGTAATGTCTTTCTGTGTAAATATCGTGTTACAACATAAAAACGTGCGGCTTATATTCAGGTGGGGCCTATATATGCATAAAACCTATTTTCTTTTAAAATTTAGCCAGTGCGGCCTATATTCGGGCGTGCTCAATAGTTTGAAAATGATGGTAATTCAATCATCATCAGTGATGTTGGAGCAGGGCTGCAACTAAAAGTTGCAGGGCAGTAGGATTTAAGGACTGGAGCTGGAGACTCCTGACTTATATTATAGGTAGAGACTTCAAGAGACTTTTTCTTTTTTACTAACTTTTCTATTTTAGTACCATGGTTATCTAATTATTACTGACATGATGGAATTTCTAGCATATTTTAGCAAACTTAAATTTAGATTTTAACAATTTTAGAGATCATTTAAATGTTAAAGCATTAAAACTAACAAGGGGTGTATGTTCTTCTTACCATAACAGTTCAGGTGGTGCCTTTACTACTTTTTCATCGCCAAAGTATCAAATTAAATAGAGTTGTGTTTTAGCACCTAATTTAATGCTTTCATAAAAAAATTTTTTTTTAAAACAATAAACAGAGAAGCTGCTTGGCTGCCTGCAAAATATTTATTGTACATCGTCGCAACAGGGGACTACTCAAATAACAGCTGCCGTCAAGCAACTGTGTCTGCTTCCTGTTGTCACACATGGCTGTGAAATCTTATTTAAGACAGCACATTTTACTGGGATGAAATTATTGTAAACAACATATAACAGTTATATAACAGAATCCAATTATAGTGTGGGAGTCTGTACCTCTTCTGTCATTTCCTTCGACTGTTCCTCCACCTGCTGGATAACTTCATAACGGGTGCAGCGGTAGTAGCCACCGGTTGATGAGCTGTGCTTTTTCCACTCCTCCATGCAGATCCAGCAGAAGTCATACTTACACTGTTGGAGCAGAAAGGAAACATCTTCTTACAAAATCTGCAGTAGTTAGATGCTACTTCTGAGACTAGATAGCTAAGTAATAATCACTTATCTATCCTGTGGTAAATTAGATACTGAGATACAGCTCTACTGATTTAACTATTGACTTTTTTTTTTAACCACTTTAAAATCTTACAGAGAAAATAAATTTTAACCTGTTATAAAAGAAACAACTAATGGTAGGGTGTCACTTAGAAAGTACATTATTTACTTGAACTCATTTTTCTCATGTTTCTTAGTTTGTTTTAATAGCAGACAGAAGATAAAGGGGAAGCTATGCTTTGCATCATAAAAGCAGCTCTTTGGATGTTGCCGTTCCTTGCAGTCTGCTGCCACCAGAAGGCACACTGACAACATTAGCGGTCAGTAAGTCCCATTGGCTTTGTTGAATAACAAACACATCAGGCTCTTGAATCTGTGGCGTGTTTGCATCTAAGTAATTTTCTCCCTATGTCACAAGTGCGTCCACGGGTGACAAGTTAGGCGACAACAGGGTGACATCTGTGTTGTCTTGGAAACGCTACACTTACATGACACTTCATAAAAAACAATACGAAAGCTAAGAACCCGGGGAAGAGAGGGGGGTGGTAAATGGACGCACAAACAGAGATGGTGTAAAATGGACAGATTAAAGGAGAGAAAAAAAGTATGACGAAAGACCAGAAGGAAGAAGATAGCAGTTCCTTGGCAACAGACTCCCATGTTTCCCAGAAATAAGGTTAAAGCTATTTTTTACAAGGTAATAACAGGTCAAGAGGCTCAGCCTCCTATGGCCTTTCAGCTTGTAAAGGCAGCTCCATTTCACCAAAGTGAATCGCAAGTCTCTAGTCAACCTCTTTAACCAGTGGAGAAAACAAAACTGTCACATTGTGTAAAAAAAAACACCCCAGCAGTATGACTGCAGTTTGCTTCTTTTAGGGACATCAACAGTAATAGCAGTGATAGTGGCTCACACTTATCAGGCATCACCATTTTCCTCCATTAAACTAAACTGGAAACGAAAAACCTTGAGTTTAGACCAAGGAACATTTAACAGATTCTCACACATTTGTGTAATTTTGACACGTTGTGTAAAGTACAAATGGAATCTAACACTTTAAAATTCATTTGTGAAAAGTAAAAGGAGGAAAATACATTTCTTATATGCAAAAGACAACAGGAAAATACTCAGAATCTCCCTTATATAGGGCTCAGGGAAATCCATTAAATATTTAAAAAGGTTTTATTTTCAGATTTTGATTTTTTTACAAAGTGAATGCACTCCATCACCTACAAAATATCTACCGGTAGTCATCTTTTAAAATAAAAGCTCTTCAAATTAGAACCTAAAACTCTTATGCTCTAGCAACACTAAAAAAACAAAAAGCACGTAGCTTTTGCAGTAAGTGATTACCTAGCATGCTACATTAGCTTGCTTACTCTGTTTTCAAATTGCGCAGCATGTTGGACTCTTTTACGTTAGTTCTGTTTTTTGTTTTTTTCTGAAGACTTGTTCATACTTTTGTTGACCGAGGCATTGCTTGTTTGGAAAAATATTACCTCTGGTCATGGATGCTGTGCAGCTGGAAGAATTTTTGCACTTACTTTTCTACCTTCGTGCAATTTTGTTATAGAGCATAACCATGGCAACAAGGTATTGTTTTTACAACTGGGAGCAGCTGATTAGCATCTCAAAAGCTAAAATAATACCTGAACTATGACCCAAAATCCCAGAAGAGTTCAAAGGGAGGTTTCAGGGATGTAGAGCAGGACTATAAAGCAGAAAGAGAACAACGAAGTTGAAACCATCTTTTCTTTCGATCATTGATGGACTCCAAAGTCTCTCTGCCCAGCTTTCATATGGTGAGACAGAGATTTACAAAGGAGTGGCGAAAGCAAATGAGGTAGATTAGCGGTGCCAAAAACTGATGGCGTAATCAAGGAAATGTTACAGAGGAATATAGTCTCTGCTACCTGGAAAATTAGCTGTTAGCATCTCATGACAGTAACAAGACTGTCATACAGCAACTGTCTACAGTCAGAGGCATTTCCACACTTGTTGCAAGACTGACTGCTGCCAGAAATTCTTCCTGTCCACAGCAGCAACATCCACAACGACTCTGAAGATATTTGGAGAGATGAGTTACAATAGGTTTTATTTTCCCATTGGGATAAATTAAGTATTTTTGAACTGAACTGAATTTTGATATGACTCATTGTTTAACTCCTAATGTTTCTTTCTGTGGCCCCAATTAATTGTGTGCAAACAAAACTTCCAGAAAAAGTTGTTCTCCCCTGGTCTAGAAACGTAGTGCTTTGTAATTTTTAAGAGTGTTACGGCAACATACTGCACTGTGTTCAGGTCTCACCAACATGGCTTTTGGTCTGAGCGGGTCAGACCAAGGAGCCGCAGTCTTTCTCTTGCTTTTCTTTCACTGTAAAATGTGAAAAAAAAACATCTACAATGGTAGAAAAAAAAAAACAACAACTCTGATAAGTCACATGTTGAAACAAACATTTCCTTAATAGTATACCTTACTCAGCAATGAGGAAATCATGGGGCCTTATATTACAGGTTTCTACGCTACCTGCCTGCTTTTGTTTTCACCATATTCCTATGTTGTATTGTTGTTTAAAAACAGGCTTCTCTTTAAATGAGAGCCTATGCCTGAATAGCATTGCCTGTTGAACAAAATATAAAACAAAGATCAGTAAATATGAAAAAAACATTAATTGGCTGCAGGATTTGACCATTTGAGTGAAGGTGATCTTTTACAAGATGGAGGTAAGGTGACCAATAGTACACGATCCTCCTTATCAAGAGCCCGTTGTGCAGCCCAGTTTGGATCAAGTTTACTATCTATGAACCTGCCAACACTGAGACCTTTCAAATAGGTGCCTGAAGGTAAAGCACAGCAACATGACAGAGTAATAAACATGTTGATCGAATATGCCTTGAAATGTGATTAAAAATATCATCAGTTAGAACGACATCAAAACACCCCTAAACCATCCATTTATCTTCAGCTAGATTTTAAGATGTTGTCTTAGCAATAAGGACCATTTTTCATCATATATCTGATAAACAAACACTTTTCAGCAGAGTTCGTCAACCATGACTTTCTACTTAGAAGACTACGTGAGTCATGCCAGGGTGGATCGTCCTTCACTAGCTTCTTCTTGTAATTTGTGTAATTGGTTTCTTCCAAGAAGCATTTTCTGTGTGAACATGTGAAAGTAAAGTTCTCTCCAGGTTGTTGACTCAGACAGTCAGCAGGTAGCTGTTTGTTATTAAGTTGAGCTGTGAGATGGGAGAAGTTAATAATTCACATTGGTAGTTTTATCTTTTGTATCTCAAAAGTAGAAGAGCCAGTATACGGCTACAACAGCACTCAGCAGACAGAGAGCTGCATACAGACTCATAAATGAAGAAAAAGTATGAATTAGGGACTCTTTCAGATTTCGCAACACTGCAGAGATATGACTAAATTTCTCAAGAGGATCAAAAGAAATGTTGTATTCTCACATCTTGCCCCTCTGGAACATCAATAGTTTCAAGGATGGAGTTCGTATGTGTGAAACTGGATCAAGACCTCAAAAAGATGTTCAACATTCCATAAGATTAGCTCCATAAGATTAAATAAACCCTGTCACCACTGAGAAAAACATACTTGAGTGGATTAAATAAAAACATAGAAGAAAAAGCTAAATATAATCATATTAAAATCATTTACCAACTCCACTTGGAGCTTAAAGGGGTCACACATTTGTAGGAGTGGGAAAAAGAAGAGTGTCAGTGTATGAGATGTCAAATTACTTTGTGTGTAGCTTATGAATTATCCATTCCGATAGTTGTTTTTTTCTTCAGAAAATAGTCTACACACTGTGCTGGACAGAAGTTCACATCCTGTCTTTATCCTCTTAATCAGGTCTGGTGTTTTCATGACTATGCTGTTCTTTTTTTAAGGTTGAACTGACAATAAAACATACAAATCTAATATAGAGCCACACGATATTGGAAAATCGTGTGCTGACAATATCAGGTGTGATATATGTCTATTTCCCTCCCCTACACATCTGTGCTTCCTGCACTCTGTGATCTTTAGCATTTTGAGCAATGTCATTTCTATTTGGTGTGAGTGTCTGCTGCTGTGAGACTCTGTCCAACTGGGTAAATGTTACGTTAGCATTTAAAATGCAAGTTTATAAAACTTGGAATATATTAGCTAACAATTAATGTACTTCAGTCATCTGCGATATGAACATTGCACCCATCTATATTGCGATGACTATATATATGCAATATATTTTGCAGCCTTACCTCAATTCATTTGAAAAACTGGAATTGGATGCATAAATTAGACTTACAAGCTGAAATACTTCCATACATCCCCCTCTAATATTAGGTTAAATTTTCCTAATCCTAATTTCCAGGCGAATCTCTAATCTTTCATCCATCAGTAAGATTATTGAAAAAGCTGTGTTTCAACAGTTAAATAGCTTCCTAACAAGCACCAACTGTTTTGATGTTTTCAGTCTGGTTTCCGTGCTCACCACAGCACTGAGACTGCCCTCGTCAAAGTTTTCAATGATATCCGCATAAATACAGACTGTGGTAGAAACAGAATTTGACACTGTTGATCATGATATACTATTGGAATGACTGGAGAGCTTGGTCGGAATCTCTGATACAGTACTTGGCTGGTTTGAGTCTTACCTAAAGAACAGGGACATTTTTGTTTCAATAGGAAACTTTTAATCAGCTAACAGAAATCACATGTGGGGTACCCCAGGGCTCCATCCTGGGGCCCCTCTTATTAAATATCTATATGCTCCACTAGCTCGGGCTATAACAACAAAGATTAGCTAGCATAACTATGCAGATGATACTCAGCTCTACATTACAATGTCACCAGGGGACTTTGAACCCATCCAAACGCTAATTAAATGCATCGAGCAAATCCATGGATGGATGTGCCATTACTTTCTCCAGCTGAACAGAAACAAAACAGGAGCAATTATTTTTGGACCTAAAGAAGAACGATCTAGTGTCAGCACACAGCTTCAGTTAATGCAGCTAGAAACTACTGATCACGCCTGAGATCTAGGTGTAGTAATGGACTCAGACCTGAACCTCCAGAGTCACATTAAGGCAATAACAAGGTCAGCCTTCTATCACCTGAAGAACATCTCAAGGACTGATATTGCAACAGGATCTCGAAAAACTAATCCATACGTTAATCTTTTGTCGGATTGATTACTCCAACTGCGTCCTCACAGGTCTGCCTAAAAAGTCAATTAGACACCTGCAGCTGATCCAGAATACTGCTGCTCATGTTCCTCACTAGAACAAGGAAAGTAGAGCACATCACCCCAGTTCTAAAGTCATTACACTGGCTCCCTGTAGCTCAGAGAATAGACTTCAAAATACTTTTACTACTTTAGAAATCATTGAATGGCCTAAAGCCAAAGTATGTTGAAAATCTACTCTCACTATACCAACCCCCCAGACAACTCAGGTCCTCTAATTCAGTCTACTCAAAATCCGTAGAATTAGAACCAAACATGGAGAAACAGCTTTCAGTTTCTACGCTTCTCTAAACTAGAACAAACTTCCAGACAACTGCAAAGCTGCTGAAACACTGAGTTCTTTTAAATCACGGCTAAAAACCCATCTGTTTAGAGCTGCCTTTCAGTAACGTTTTCATGTATATGTTTTGTGTGCGTTTCATGCTTTATTGCTGTTTTTATTTTTCATCCTAAATTTATGTCTGTTTTTGAGTAAGGTTTCTGCGTGCCATATGCTCTGTGAGTTTTATGCTTTATTGCCATTTTTACTTTATCCCCTAATCATGTAAAGCAGCTTGAATTACCTTGTTGTTGAAAATGTGCTATACAAATAAATTTGCCTTGCCTTGGCTAATCTAGCTGTACCTCCACCACATGCTTTTTGCAGCCATTATAAAGATTCCAGTTTTGTTCTTGCCGTCCGCTCTTGGAAGAAAAAGTAGAGTTCATGGTTGGTTTCCTGGTACAGACTCGGCTTTTAAGCAAAGTCCACAGATATATTAGCGTCGAGGTTGGGGAAATTCCAGGAAGATGATGTTAGTCAGCTTTATCTTGCTACATCCAGTTCTATTCCAGTTTTGACGTGTATGGGATCATGGCCTGTTTGGAACACGTCCAGTTATATCCAAATTTCCCAAACCGGCATGATCAATTGAAATGATGAATAATGTTTGCTTGTTCCTTTACTTTTGATCATGTATGAAGTGAAAACAAATCCACAATAAATTTAAAATCACCATATAAAAAAATGCTCAGATGGATTTTTAAAAGCTCAAAATATAGCGGCACGCATGTTTATGCTGAGTAGATCTAAACATTTGACTGGAACTGCATGATTGAAGCATGAATAGCTTCTAAGTAGCAAGACACACTGTGCGGTGTTATGTCTCACATTGGTAGGAGAAGTTAGTAGACATATTTTGCAATGTACCTTAGCACACTGCATGTGATTGCAGCCCTCATTCTTCTGTATTGGAGACTTGCAGGTGGGGCAGGGTTTAGAGTTGGAGAGTAACCACAAGCAATTGGCTGCATCCTCATAAGCTTCACTTACACCAGCCACTGCAACAGGAGTGGGGGGGGGGGGGTAAGCACAACAAATAAAAACGTAATGAGCTCAAATGAGAATGACTATTACCCCAACATCAATACAAAGTACTACACTGAATGGGAACTTGCCCTGCTTGAGTAATGTGCGCTGCTCAGGTATTTCACAGTCATCTCCCATGATGCCGATGCACCCACTCTCACATGTACACACATTCGAACAGTGTAATTGGCCATTAACAAAGCATCTCTGATCTGTCATTTGAAATGCCAGAATGAAAGAGAAACGGGGGAAATCGAACAGGAGATAGTACCAAAACAAAAATAATTGCCATTATTTTTCTCCAGTCACATCAACAAAACTGCCACTTAGGAGCTACTTGGGGAATTTTAAATCATCTATTACATTGCTTGCAGTCCAATTACTGCTTTTAGTCGTTGCACCAATTGTCTAATACATGGGTTAATCTTTTTAATTTAGAATTTGACATGGAAATGGTGCAATTTAATTTGTTTACCACTAAATTGCTTGTAATTACTTTGAAGAAGTACCAGGCAATTTAATCCCAAATCTATCACTATTCTGCAAACAAGTAAAATGATCTAAGCAATAATAGAACAACTACTCTGTAATAATAATTCACCCAGTATTCTATTAAGTTTCCTAGAGCAGAGATTAATTAGATAAGGTATGAAAAACATATTAATAAGCTATAAAGACTTCGCAGTTATTACACACATATGAGTTTGTCAGAATTGTTAATGAGCTGTTAAAACTGTAACAACACGAGACGGCCGGAAACTAATGGAAGTGTAAGAAAGCTGTAAAAACTCACATTCCTCAGGTTTCATTTCAGTGACTTTCTGAAGCCAAAGCTTCCAGGTGTCACAGTCGCATGGCTCATGTGCCTCTCCTCGACACTCCCTAGAATACATACATATAAATTTAAATTTAAATGTAAAGTAGGAAGACCCCAGTTTATATTCTGAATGAACATGAAAAAAAAATCTAAAACAAGACATTCAAACACGATCTTAATTCACCTTCAGATGGCCAAATCTGCATTTCAACTCTACACCCTCTTCATGTTATGGAAAAGATAAAAGTTGAACCTATATAAGATCCGTTTCCCCTAACAAATGATTTGTCAATTAAACTCCTCCGGGTACCCACCAGCCACTTTCAAGAACAGTGTAATGAAATAAGGTGGGCTAAGGTGTAATCATTATAAGAAGGTAGGATTAATCATAGTGGGCCAGAGGTTATTTCAGTGGGCAAGAAGGCAAATGCACGAGCAGTGATTAATATCAAAAACAGAACTCCAAACTTTTAAAAAAGAATTGGCAATTTATGAGCTTAATTAAGTTTATTTTGAGTTCATGGAGCTATATTTTGGGAACTTAACAGAAAACAAATTAAACAAGTGCTCCTAAAACAGAAAGGACCTTTTGATTTTTCCTTCAGCGTTATATCTCAGCTAATTTAAAAAGATCCAAAACAGCCAAATAAATGAATTCTTGATTTTATGAGCAGTGAAAACTTTATACAGCACCCTTCATCTACTGACCAACAGAAGAGGTGGCCCTTGCCGCAATCTACTGCTGGGGCCCGAAGCATGGGAAAGCATAGAGGGTCTACAGTGGAGCTCCCAGGGCCCTGAGTGTTTAGTCGTACTGCTCTTTCACATCCCGCCACAGGACACCAGTGTATTGCTGAATTGTTTTCCACAAACGCCTAAAAGTTAAAAAGAGTGGAAACAAAGAGTTTACAATGGTCAGCAGTTCAACAAAACATTTGTTGTTTAGCTGATGAGTTTAATGAGAATGAAATAACTGAAAAAGTTAAAAAGAAAACACACAAGCAACAGTCTCTTAAATGAGGCCCGTTTCTGGGAGCAATTAAGTTAAAATCTTGACCTATGAATGGGGAGGAATGAGTTTACTGCAATCGTAAAGAAATGCTTTTCTTATAAAGAGATTTCTCATTTATTCTAGGTTGTATTGTTGATCTAAGCTTTTTGTTTTTATTAAGGACAGAAAGGTATTGATTAAAAGACACATAGTGACAGGTGAGGACAGAGTCATTCTGGCTTAGTTGTGAGAGGTCTTTGTTAACAAACACATATACAAGCAAAGAACCAGTTTATCTCTAGATATCAATGTAGAAGTTTCAATTTCAAAGTGACAAGAGTTTCCAATATTTTGAGCAGAAGTTTCCCACCTTAATGTCAAACAGAAGGTAGCGCCTGTCCATCTCTCTGGAGACCACACTCTCTATGACTTCTACTGGCACTAGCTGGTAACAGTCATAGGCTGGACAGAAAATGTTGTGGGCTTCTCCCTCTTGGATCTTTAAATTGAGAAACCTTTCAAAGGACACAGGTACAGAGATCAGTGAGGTATAAACCATCCGTTCATCCATTAGTCCAATATAAAAATACCAAATAAATAGCAGTAAAGATGTCTGGTGGATTAGTAGAACAATAACAAAATCCCTTTAATACAGCATTTAAACAGCATTTATAGCAACGTTTTTAGGTTTGATGAGCTTGACATTGTTTGTTTTCCACATGGGAAAGTCACTGTTAAGCAAAGTGGACTAAAATGGTTTTCACTGCGAACAATTACAGACTTGTATACAGAACATCCACTGAAAATGTTTGACATAATCTTTTAATTTAATGTCTCAAAAGAATTACAACACACCTCCACTTTTCTATATATTTTTAAATACATAAATCAACCAGAAGTTAATTAACATAGGAACCACAGTAAACACTGACATTAGGGCTGATTGATAAATCAATTTTATTGAGTAAGCAAATTTTCTGTTTATGAAGATTTAATTTTTGGGAAATCTGATTCCCCCCCCCCACCAATGCACTCCTTGGGTTTCCGTAGTAAGAGTCTTATCAGCCCACCCAGGGCCTGCCATCTTCCTTTACAGCTTGTATTTACTTTAGCTTTGAATTCAGAATAACTCCTATAAGGGATGGTTCAAATAAAAGGAAGTTTTTTGAAAATACTGTCTGTCATTTGTAATTTTTTGGGGGGAAAAGAAAGGGGGAGAAAAAAATCAATTGGTATGAATGAAATTTGATATTTTATTTTTAACTTAATTAAGCTTAACCCTTCAGAGTTTACGTTGAACACATAGCTAATTCTTTATCTTATCGTAGTGAAATTCAGGAACAGCAGAAGTAAAGTAGAAGGAGACACAAAAAAACTGCTAACCTGACATTACAGAGCTTTTACACAGTTTTCATGTAAAATTACAGACCTCACCAGACTCAAGTTTCAAGATTTCTCAGTCCTTTATGTTTAAAATATGAAATACTAAAGTTCACCATGAATTTTTGGCAAATATTTTTAGTGGAAAAGTCTTTATATGCTTTGACACTAGAAAAACCGTAGAGAGAATATGAGAAAGGACAACATTTGGACAATGGGATTGGGAGTAAAGTATGAAATATTTTCCCATACCTAGCCCAATCTAGAAAATACTTAAATTCCATACCTTCCTACCCTGACAGTATGTATATGCTGTAGATCAAAACAGGCTGCTAGTTACTACATTATGTCTGATCAAACACCAAGGGCTACCTTTCCCATGTGAAATTAATATATTTATGTTACACGAGTTTGGTTTGTTGCCTTCCTTCAATGCAAGGTGTCCAGCTTGACAGTTATTGGCACCAAAGGGAGGAAAGATCTTAGCATTCTTGGATGTAAATGTGAAACTGTATAAAGCAGAAAGGTTTTTTATGAATGAGTTTAAGAAGTAATGAGGCTTTGTTTTTGTGCATCTTTCTAGAATTTTTTTCCCCATACCAATGCAGAATTTATTCACATAAAAACCCTGCTGTCCATAGCAGGATTTAATCATATGTGCAACAGCAGACCAGATTACCATAATCAAAGTGATTTACAGTAAATACATTAGTGAATAACCCATCATTATTATTAACATGTTATAAATACTCATATCACCAAATAAATCACTAAGTTAAAGCATAAAGAAAACTGCAGTGTTCCTTGGAATGCATCATTTATTGATAAGCATGCAGCTTGTTTCTCCTTCCACCATTCTCTTCCTGACCTCTACTACAGCACAGCTTTTATCCGTTCATGTAAACATTGGCATCGGTGTTTGTAGGAGGCCCAAACTTAGATCAAACCCACATTTTTGGATGTCTGTTACTTACCCTTCCCAGCATGCTCGGCAAAAATCATGGCCACAGGACATGTCAACGGGTTCCTCAAAGAAGGAGATGGAAGACATGCAGATACCACACTGAGAGATAAAACATTAAGATAAAAAACTGATTACAATAAACTGATTACAATAAATCTTCAAAGTCTCAGGATAGAATACGTGCATTAGTATGTAATTTTTATTTTATTTTAAGTGATTTATTTGAGCCTAAACAGTAAGCATATGCTGACTGGGAAAACATTCAAAAGTAATTAGATGTGTAAACAGACTTTATTATCCGCTGGAATAGAAATGGATGGGAAAGTTGAGCCCTGACTAAGTAGACATTTCTGTGGGTGTGATTCCACACAATAACAGAGCTTGGTTTATGAAAGGCAACTCTGCTAAGATTACGGCCTCTCCAAACGACGGGGCTCACAGATGATCGTTCTATTAGCAGATGTATTTTCTCACTCCCACAAAAACAAATGGGGCCAGACACACAGAAGCTGTTGTACTGGAATACTGCCCAGCACAAAAAGACTAAGAGGGGGCAGTGTAGTTCAACAATACAACTATTGATTTAGGACGGAGAACATGATAAAAATCAACTCGCAGGCTTAAATGAGTCCTTGAGTGCACTTGGGCGATTGGCACAGAGGGAGAGCCAAGAGTGCAGACAGTGCAAGTCAAATGGAACAATTTCTCATAAGACAATAAAAAAAAAATCTAATTTGTCAGCTACAGTAATAATAAACTGTGCTTTATTTTTACAGTGAACATGGACTGCAGCTGTGTCCCAACCAACTGATCCCAGATAATATAGAAATATATCCAGTCTGTTAATTACAGTAACAGTCCAAACTTTAATTATACATAGTTATCAACTTTAACTGTAGCAGAAGGCAGCCTTTCATCAACAATATCTTTACATTAGAAGTACAGAGATCTTGGTTATTCGGTAAAGATAGCCTGAATCATTCACTTCAACATTTTCTGGAAAATATGTTAATATTTACTTTATTCTCAAGTTGTTTAAACCAAAAATCAACAAATCCATTTTTCTCTTAGGGAATGACAGGAATGTCAGAGTTCTGTTTGTGTTTATTTTTGTGGGTCAGACCACTGGTGAGCATACCAATTACTACAAACAAAATAACACTAAAATATGAGGACTTATAAACAAACTAATTTGTGTGAGTGTTAATACAATCGACTGAAAAAGATAGCGTGTGTGGAACCATACAAACTTCATCCAAAATCAGCCAGATTTACACAGACTGGTTTGCTCAGGGCCAAAGCATTCTATACCTTATTTCTATACTTGTCAAACTGTTCAGTTAAGCCTAGTTTATACTTCTCCGTCAGCAAGTTTGCACCCACACGCCCACGTATTGACAAAGATGTTTTCCTTTTATACATCTCCGTTGCCATCAGGGTTGTAAAGCAATTCTCCGCCAGGACAGCAGGGGGTGCAGTCCTTTTCTGGCGGGTCTGCCTACTATTGAAGTGAAGTCTCTGGTCAATGACAGCTTATTTACTTCAGCTTGTAAATGCACATCCACTGATAGAGCAATGGCTGGCCGAGAGTGAGTTTTGATTGAGCTGGAAAGCTTTTTACTCGAAGTGCAGCTTATTGAATACTCTAAAAGTGCATGTAAACAAACAAACAGAGGTCTGTTTTGTTGTTCTCTACACATCCTAGTGTTCATAATCACCAAAAGACCATATTAGAAAACTGGCCTTGCAATGCAAAGCCTCTAGTGCCCAAAAGCTGCATTGACTATTAATTACATCTACAAATGGTGAAATGACCTGGGGCTGATGTTGGGCTGACCAATCACAGAAGTGCGCTCTCGGTTGTGTTCGAAGTATAGTTGAAAAATCGGGCTCTACTCCGTGCGTCCCTGCATGAGTGATTGAGAACCATTGCATAGACGGATAATGGCGCTGCGTGTCCCTGCACCTCTGCAGACTGAGCAGTATAAACTAAGCTTTAAGCCAAATGCACTAAACACTGCGATTTCTGCATTCTGCATCCCAACTAAATTTATTGGTGGTGTTCTCTGAATTTCACCCAATGACCTTCATTTCATTCCCATTCTCTGTAGCTGGTCTAAGTCATCTTATCCTCCAGATTTATATATTTTTTTAGAACAAACCTTTACTCATCCCTGTGGAGTCTGCTGACAACAGACACACAGAACTACTTCAAAAGGAACGTTAATTGAAGTCTCCCTAAGCACTGCATTATGTCCATAATGGCTTTATATCACAGCGTGAAGAGGAATCTTATACCAAACTGGATGTTCTGTAGTAAATGGATCAGCACCACACAAACATCTAAACAGGGAGGCAGGAAGACCTTTGAAATTTCTCACCAGAGACGAATCGTCGTCCCCCTCCAAGAGGCTGATTTGGTCTGGGGAAGTGATGGAGGAGCGGGTGGTGCGAGGAGTCCGGGGTGATGGCAGTGTGTCCCAAGCATTGTAGCCACTAGGGGGTGGGTTGGGCATCTGTACCCCTGAACGTTGGCAGCATTCCTCTGCATTGCTCATCCAGGCTTCCAGGAGCTTCTCTCTGTCCCAATCTGACAGAAATGCAGATAGAGATGCACTCATCAGGCATTTACTTTTTAGGTCTGACCTCCCAATGTTTTATTCTAAGGACCATAGCATACAAAAAAGGAGAATGACTGATCTGCAGCTTCTACAGTTGCTGTAGTTTTTATTCGGTTTATGCATCAATGTAAGCCTCTAAGCTTAATCTGATTTTTACTACGGTAAATTAAAAAAATAGGGTATACAGGGTGCTGGTCACTGCATTAATTGACCAAAAATGTCTAGAAATCATAGTTTTGATCTATTTAAATAAATAGGAAATAAATTCTAGTTTTTTAGCATATTACCTGCCAATCACCTATTACAGGTAATAAGGGAAAACTGTCATACTCCCATGTCAGCCGGATCGATTGGCGTCTCCCCACCACCCCTCCAAAAAAACAGGGTGTAAATGGGAATGTAATGTAAGAACAGTCTGAACAAAGGAAAGATAAACAAATCCAAAAACAATTTTAGGGTATTTGATTAAGGTTAAAATCCTCCGTGTTATGAAAATGAAAGGGCCATGAACAAGTAAAACTTTAAACAAATCTAAGCATTTTGAATGATTTTATAATGTAAAAAATTTAATTAGCATTATTCCCCTTCATCTTGGTAAACTTAATACTTTCATGAAGAGGTTCTCATTTTATTCACAAAAAAGTAATCCTAAAACAAGGTCAATGCTAATTCCAGCAAACTCCACATCATTTTACTCTCTGTGTTTTCAGTAACCAGAAACAAAGTCTTGCTGCCACCTGGTTTTGTGTTTTAGAACAGCCTTCCAACTTATAGGAACACAGAAACCGATTTGAGAGACTTTACCAATAAGCTGGGAATTACTCGTGGACAGTGCCTCAGTCCAAATATTCTCCCCTCTTAAAATAAGGAACATGTTCGGGTCAACTGCAATTAGGACACTATCAGCCTCGAGACACGCTTCAGCAGCAATCAAATGCCTCCGAATCCAAATGGCCTCATTTAGATAATGAATGTCGCAACAATCCCCCCCATTTCCATTCAATTAAAACCAATCAGTGACTATACCCATATCTTCCAGCCTTCAGCTATTAAATAGGAGTCTGAAATTAAAAGTTTTGTTTCACATTAGAAAATGTAAATTATTAGAATCACAGAAAGACAGACAAGCAGGCAAGCAACAGGAAACATGATAAGGCAACTAAAAAGACTGATAATGACAAAGAAGTCAGTAAGTGTTGGAATCTGTGAAAGTTTCCAAAAGCAGAGAACGATAAGCTGTTCTTTTAGTCGGTAACGAAAAGTGTTTCATCTTCCGACGGACAGGCAGTATTCCCATGACAGAGGCGAGTAAATATAGTACTGCTTGATTTCCTCTAAGCTCCCACAGGCATGTCCTGCATGTAGCTTCTACAGCTCAACCACTGCATTTAAACCAGGTTCAATTAAAAAAATACAGTTTTGAAAGGCCTCAAATGGAATAATGTTTTAAACATGACACGTTTTTTTAGAAGTTGCATCAAAAGGCGAACATTAAGTGAATCCACTTTGAGGATTGGTGTCTTAAGGTTGCAAATTAAATCTGAGCTCTAAACGCACTGACTCAGTAGTTAGTCCAAACCAACATAAGTGAGTCAGTGAACTAGTTCAGACAGATTATGATAAAAAAAAGCCAAAACAAAAGTTTAATAATCCTCCTCATTTTTTGTACCTTGATGTTAGAAACAGTACGCCTGCAAAAGATTACTTGTGGTTATGTAAAAGTAAGATCTTAGTTGGAAACATACCTTAGAAAATGTGAGCATGGTTGTACATACATATTCAATACATTTGAATATGTGTTCCAATGAGGTTCTTACTTTTTGAAAACAACAACTTTTAAGTAGGTATTCAACATTTTTGTCATTAAGCACAAAATGTTTTTATCAGGGATGTAAGAAAATATTGATACACAGATATATCACAATATTTTATTTCCCAATATTGTATCGATTTTCAAAACAAAAGCATCGTTTATTTTTTTAAAGGAGTCATAACCTAGTATTATCTTGGATACCCACGCTCTATTACAGTCTTTCAGGCCCTTCTAAAAAAAAAGGTTGAAAAAAATAAACACAGAGCTCCTCTGACCCTTATTTCTGAAGGCATTATTACTTTGTTTTCTCTCAGTGTTTTTCTCCCCATAGAAGATATACCTGGTCTGGTATCCTGCTTGGCTGCAATGCCCTGCTGGACGGGGGGCATCGACTGGGATCATCCTCTCAGTAACTGAACATCCGCTGTGTCCTGTTATCAACTTTTTACTTTCTGTAACATAGAAATTACTCTTATACCAGATCTTCTGTTCCTTCTGTGTTCTGCTCTGTCTTCTCAAACCCCCAGACGGTCGTGGCAGATGGCCGCTCCTACTGAGCCTGGTTCTGTTGGAGGTTTCTTCCTGTTAAAGGGGAGTTTTTCCTCTCCACTGTCGCTACATGCTTGCTCAGTATGAGGGATTGCTGAAGGATTGCTGTGGTTGGAAATCTGCCCAACCTCACGCCAATGACTGACGCAATCTGCTGGGATTCCTTAAATAGGAAACTTTTTAACTGATTGGAATGTTTGTATAAATGTATTGAAATAACTTCTTGTTAAGTGCCTTGAGATGACATCTGTTGTGAATTGGCGCTATATAAATAAACTGAATTGAATTGAAATGAAATTGAATTGTCTCCCGAGATCTGATGCGATACTTTGGCTGTCGTGGACGGGCATTGTATTAATGCAAATGAGGGGCGCGTTGATTGGTGGGAGGAAGGAGGGGGGTTGACACCGTAGGTAACGCTTCAGCATATCTAACCCATATCTACTACTCCCGCTAGCATACGATAGCCACATTAGCAGTTAGCTGCTGTTTGTTACACACAGCAGAGCAATAAAAACACAGCCTTACCGTTTCAATTGCAGGCAAGTCTCTGATTGTTGGAATTGCCCCTTTTTTCAAACGGAGCTTCGATGCCAACTTCGCCTGATATTGTCCCAAATTCGTAAAGGATTCCGGCGTAAAAAAAAAAAATATATATATTTCCATGTTGATTCTGGCAGTCAACAACAGAGCAACTCACATGTGCACTACGTTTCTGGTAGAAATGGTTTTAGCTGATTAAAATAAAAGGCTGACACGAATATGTCTTCTTCATGCATCATTGTGTGAAGAAACTTTCTGCATCTTTCACGGTGGAGTTCGGAGTTCGAATCGGTGATGTGTCGGTCGCGAACGAACTGGCTCTAAGAGCTAACTCTTTGAAGTTAACGACTCGTCATTGGGAGCCGTTTTTTTTTTTTTTCCATTCCCCCTGGTTGTTTTGGTACATTTGGTACACATCGTTTTGCATTAATTTTGGGATTAAATACACTTCAAGCAAGAGAAAATCTGAGGACCCAAGCCAAAACAACTGGCTCTCCAAAAAGAGCTGGAATTCCCATCACTAGAATTCAGTAATGGCGGCGCTCGACTGATTATGAGGGGGAGAGGAGCGAGGGGGAGAGGGGAGAGGAGCAGGACGGGCTTCCTGCAGCATAGGTCTGCGATGTCTATATATGGTATATCCTGCGCCGACTTGACGTCAAGTCGGCCAGAAATTAAAACCACGTATTTGAGTGCGCGTGCACGTGGGCTGGTTGACAAACCCAGGGGTAAACAAACGCTTCACTTTTAAATATCGGCTTCCCGGGCAGTGTATAATCGTTAGGCAATCATAACATACCTTTTTTCTCAAGGAAAAGTGAAAATTACAGGTCATGACTCCTTTAAGGATTTGAATGGAACCATTAATGACGACAGCAATTTTTGTAGTATAATTAAAAGTATAACTGGTAGTTTGTGGCTGTTTTCACCTTCTTCATTCCAGTGGATCAACTAGATCTGGTAATAAAACTGAATGTGTTAAAGTATGAAACAGGTTGGAGTGTTTAGAATGCTGTGACAGTGTTCCTACTGTTAAATAGTTTTAAAAATCACAATATATAGTCTTACTCATAGTATCGCGATATATCAAGATATATTGTATTACCAGATTTTTGCAAATACACATCCCTAGTTTTTATTGGTCTGATGTAATATTCTAATCTTGAATGCCATGTTTTTATTGGTGTAAGCGTAAAATCATTGTGATTAACAGAATTTAATGCTCTAAAATGTCAGTCTAACAGATCTATATAATGCGTTTCCATTTAGTGAATTGAGTTACTGAAATAAATGAACTTTTCAATATTATTTAAATTAATTGAATGGGTTTGTAGAGGCTCAAGTTACCACATGTGGCCATTTTAGTTGAACTTGTGTAAATCATAAGTTCTATCCATTCTTGTTTTTCTTTAAATGTACTATAAGTTGGTTTGCCATCTAAATCTGTGATTAGTTTTTAATTTTGGAAAAGTTGTGTTGTGACACAGAAGGTAGGTTTTGGCTAAGAATAATTATGAATAATTGCTTAGTGCAATTATTAATAAGATAATAATGTTATGTCAACATTACAAACTTTGGGGCACCATCCTGGGATCCAGAAAAATAACAGCCAAAAAGTTCAGTCTTAGTTAATTACCTGTTTACGATTACCTGCCTGATTTAGCTGAGGTAATTAAACAAAAGATGAAGAAATAAGTTCGTGGCGTTCTTTTGAAGAGCAAGTTACTATATATGTGGAACAATAACTTTCCAAAATACAAGATTTTATTAACAAAAAGGATTCAACTTTCCAGTCAAAATGCTTTATTCAACAAACTCACTAAGCTAGTAACACACAACTAAACTACTAAGTGAAAGAAGAATGAATAATAAAACTAACTACCAAAAGTAAAACTGTAAAATGGACAAATATGCAAAGAAGAAACAATAACCAATAACTCGATTGTGATGTCAAAGTTCAGTATGAATATGTATGCTTAAAAACCAAGGCTTGTATTTTATGGTTTTGGGAGTGAAGCTAAATTAGTCTTACACAAACTTATACAATTAGTTTTAGCTGTGTAAACTACCCATTTTAAAGCCGATCTGTATTTTGAATACAGTAGGTAGCAATCTTTAATCAGAACAAAGGAAAAAAAAAAACCTCTGGTCGGATGGAGTAACTTATGTTGCATGATTAAAAAAAAAATATATATATTTTTATCCTACGGTTTTTTCCCAATATTTATCACCTAGTGCTCCTACCTAGTTCCAGTCCTGAGGTTCTGCTCTCCCTCTGCCAGTCCCGGGAGGGCCCCGCACTGAAACACAAGCCTCCTTCATGCTTGGGCAGTGAGCAGGCCCTTCTTTTCACCTGATGGGACGGGGTTTCCCCGGCTGGATTTAGCGCGTGGAAGGATCACGTTAATTCATCCAGATCCTACCCAAACCTTCAGGCGCCCTGGCCGGCCGGGAGGAGGCAGTATATAGCCCCAGGACTAGTGCATGTTTTTGTGGGAGTACCTCACATTAGCTGCTCAAGGGAACACGAGGAGAACATGCAAACTCCACACAGAAAGGCCCTTTCGCCAACCCCACCCAGGGTGTGGGTGCTGATGATGCGGGGGAACAAACACACCCTCAGCACCCACAGCGTCCCCAGCGGCAATTGAACCCGGGACCTTCTAGCTGTGAGGTGAGCTGCTCCAGCTGCGCCACCGTGCACCCCTAACTTATGTTGCATGATTTAAAACGGCTATCAGTCAATAACCTTTGAAAAACACCGTTTATACCCAAACAATTGAAGAATTAATTCTTACAAATGCAGCAAAAACACCGTGAAATAGACAACAAAGACAAACCTTAATTTGTTTATCCTAAGCTAATTTATCTCTGCCCAGACACAACCTTACTTGAACGACTCTTATGGTGCGTTCACACCGAACGCGTTTGAAGCGTCAAGGCTGTCAGGTTTCTGCGTCAGAAAATAGCTGCTGAAGTTGAAAAATCTGAACTTCGGCATCAATTTGCGCTGCGTCAACCAATCAGGAGCTTGGTGATGTGGTTTCACGTGATGCTGTGACCCAGTTCACGGGGTCAAGTCCGGCAAAATCTTTCTTTCAACATGGAAGAAATAATGATAACCAGTGTTGTTCCTGAACTCGTTCATTGAACGACCATTCATTAACTCGTTCATGTTTTTTGTGAACGTGAACTAAACTCACTCACTTTTGGTCTTATGAACGTTATAGTAAACGCACTATTTCTGGCGTTAGTGAACGGCGCTCTCTCGCAGTTCATTTTTTTCCAAGTGATGCCAGATTTCATTTGAGCTTTCCTGACAAAAGCCAGACTAATGCCATGGTGGTTAAAACGGGGAAAAGATCAAATCTGGTCATCGAGTCGCACTGCGTATGCTTCTGGTGTCAAATTGCGAAGTATGGCTGGAGGTCCGTGTTTGGTCCAGTAATCACAGCTGAAGTCCAGCAGTTGTGATTAGTTTGGTAACTTTTGGACCCTCCCATTAATTAAGAAGCTTAAGAGCACACCGGGAGGCGTGGTGGAAATGTTTGTTTGTCAAATGTCAGGTGGGATGACAGGTTTTTAAAATTATTTTTTGACCATTTTTTGAACTTCAGGAATTAGATTAAGTTAACTTTTGTTTATAATCAAGTTGTAAGAAATTATTGATTGAATTTGATCTATAGTTTTCCAAGAAATAAACGTAATTTTTTTTTTTTTTTAAGAATTAAGTCTTCGAAAAGAAACCTCCTGTTGCCACCCACGGTTTTTGTTGGAGTATTTTTGTTGTCGAACTTAAAAGGCCGTTTCACCACATATGTATCTAATAAAACTGAAGAGAATTTTAGAACAAAACATTAAATATTACATTTTGGCCAGTTCCCAAAACTATATGATGCATAAACATAAATAAATGTGCAATACTACTTAATGTATACATAACAGTTTATATGAAATAAAGTTCATTCCATAAATCTAATAAAAAAGAAATGTTACTGACCAGTGTTTGCTCAACAAGGTCTTGGCTTTTAATAAAAACGATCTGACTAGGGTGTAAAACCTCAGATGTTGCAATGTTGCAGTTAGTATGATGTCACGAGTGTACAGGTTGCTCTCAGAGATTCAAATAATTCTGCTTTGTATCAGACAATGCTGGCAGTACACACAGGGCCATAATTCAAAGCCCACATCTGGAAATCCACAAAGGAATGGTTAAAAACGAAAAAACAAAGGCCTTTCCAAAGCCCATATTCAAATTACACTGACATGTTGTGTGAACCAGTGGTTATTTAGAAGCAAAATAATAAATAACATCCACCTTGAACATTTTACCCAATGATTTTTCTGTATTGAAGTAAGGTTGAGCATTTCAGTCAGAGATTGATCGATGTTGTTTTTCTGGTCGGTGTATTTGTTGAAGGATTCAAAAAGGGCGCACTGAAAACCAGGTCAAAGACAGGAAATAGGCTTTTGTCACAATGACTTGCGTGAGGGATTCCCAGCTGGTCAGAACAGAATCTACTATAGCTGAGCAACTACTTCACCTTAGCAACATCACTCTACAGTGTAAAAGTTGTTACTGAAAGTAGAAAAAGCCTAAAGTTTTCTCAGTATTATTGAGGGGTTTAAAATTATGTTAGAGTATGAACAACACGCAAGAAATAAAGGCATGATCACTGCAACAGAGGGGAGAACATCAGGGGATAGCAGGAAGGCTGGACATAGTACACCAGAGTTGCTCTGTTGTAATCTTTTTTAAGCATTCTACCTATGTGATGGAGCATGTATGATCTGGAAGTGTTGGCAGCCATTTGAAAATCCTCAAATGAAGATAAGAGTCCACAATGAATACTCAGAGACTGATGCAAACTGCACAAACTGTGCTAATTGCTAATATATCACACTCTATAGTCATGTACCATTTGTCGCGAAATAACAGTTAAATCCTTTCTTACGGCAGACCTTCACTACAGAAACTCCTCTCACACATGCCTAGTGTGATACACCTCGGCTCATTATGTACTCATTAATGAGAGTTTATAATAGAACAGCTTCTTCGGGTTCACATAAAGGTTATCACTGAATTAACTTTTTAATATCTAAATACATGGAAGAGTAAATGAAAAATGCTTCCTCTTAAATCTTCTAAATAAAATCATTTTATTGTAAAGACTTGATAGGTTTTTATTTCATCTAGACGGTAGAAAAATATCTGGAATGTTGTTGATTATAGCTCTCAATAGAAATCAATATCTGATCAAGTTGGCAGTGGCAAGTTAGAGCATTTTGAAAATTGCATATGTAAAACAACATGTAACGTTTGTTTACACATGGTAACAAAGGACATCATGTTGCTAAAGTCAGTATCCTTCTTGCATACAGACTGGACATTCAGCACTAGAGTTTCTTCACCTACTATTACTCCAGACTGAGGTTCTAATTGGGAGCAAAAGACTTGCTCAGTTCTCCCAATAATCCCTGCAAATTCAGGCTTATGATGTTAGTGTGCCACACAAAAGTCGAACTTAGTGCTGTTTAAATTATTTCATGGAAAAAATATTCCATTATTACACTATTGATAGGTAAACAGAAGAAAAACATATTTGTATGAAACTCTATGAAACTTGAAACTGCTACAGGAGAAACTAATTTTCTTTCAATAGTACATCGCTGGTTAGTTTCAGCAAGAGGATTGTCAGCTAAAGCTACATCATTTGAATTATTTAAAAAATACTTTGAATAATTAAAACACTATTTGTATGTTTATGTATTTCATATGAAAACAGCAAGAGAGTCTTATAACAGCTGCTTCGGAATTTTCTGAATATGTCAGCTTTATGATCAGTGCTTAAATAAGTGAAGATTTTATTTACCAAAGAAAGTGTGGGTGCCTTTTTAAAAGAATACTAACTCACGTTCAAAAAATGTAATTTTTATAATTTTAACATGATATTTATATACGCATATAAGCTGCTTGGAAAGATCAATTGCTCCATAAATCTAGACAGAGGTCTCATATGTATGTCAATGTTTGTGTGGTTCATAGTACCATGGGCACGTAGCAAAGCTTCTGCAGTGAATAGAGGGGCTTGCAGCATGTCTGCCGTCTCCACTATCAGCATGTCCTTCAGCCTCCGTAGGTCCTGAGGGCGCAGGCCCTCATACAACTGAAGAAGAAAAAAGGTCAGCGACAAGAGAAAATTAACAAATTGAGGGATGGGAGGGGACAGATGTTGAAGGTAACTAAAAAGTTAAAACAACAATTTTGACTGCAGCCAAATAAAAAGATAGCCGGTTTGACAATGGATGACAAAAATGGATGAAAATGCAGATAAAAGTACTACGAAAAGGCTGAAGGAGAAAGAGAACAGAGCAGTCTCTGGAAATGATTGCTGGGGCATGAATCAGCTGTGTAAAGTAAGATAGAAAAAACTGAGCAGATACAAGTCACATGCTTTATAGCAAAGTCATTTCTGTGTTTGTCCAGGCAAGGGATCTCATAGAGAAAAATGTTAATTCCTGTATTTAGTATTGGTCTTATAAGTTTTTATAAATTAGCAGCCGGGTCCTTGAGTGTAACACAGTAACCCTCAATGTGGCTGAAACAGTGGATTATATAAGAAGAGGTTTTAAATAAACTTGTATTTTACACCACCAACAAAAGAAGTGACCCCAACTGTGTGAGTTTTAGTGAGTGGAAGGTATCCAGTCTGTGTAAACTTACAAAAAGAGCAATGTCTGAAAAAGCAACGGCAAAAAGCTGACATATTTTTAGTGCTTTGTTATATTCTCGGCACTACAGTCAAAGCTACACTAAACAATGGTCCGGGCAGTGCTGTAAATCACATCAGGCAGACACAAACACAACTGCTCTCCACTAACTGTTTCTGAAGGTTTGATTCTGTACCTCTCTTCGATCGAGGGCTGCATACTCTGCTTCTATAGCCTCCGCCTCAGGGGCCAGAGAGAAGACCATCTGGGACTCCAGGCTCAGGGCCAAATCCTTGTGGTGCTGCTTCTCGGCGCAGTCACATGGAGTCTCGCGGTTTTCGTTCTCCACAAACAGGTCTGCTCCTCTCTGCAGCAATAACTAACCAAGCAGCAGCAAGAGAAAAAAAAGGGGTTTGAATAATAGTTGATTAGAGAAAACACTTAAAAGGACAACAAGTAATGCAAATTGTTTTCACTTTACGGATCTTAGACAGCACCTTTGGGAATGTCTGCTTCTTGAGCTTGAGCTCCCAAAATCAGGTAGATCAGTATTTTAGTCGTGGAATAAGGATTGTTGGTTATATCAGCTCATTTACTTGCACCATATTTTCATTCATTATTGTTCTTGAACCAGCTGACTTGTGAAATAACTAAGATCAAGCTAAAATAACTACAGCAGTAGATACATTACTGTTCGAATCAGCAGACTATTGAGAGTAGAGCTCGGAGGATTACTTTTCTAAGACTGAACATTATTAATGTTTGAATTTTGTAAATATAATATTCCTGCACTGTATTTTTTGTCCACCAGTGAAATCTTGGCTAGCTAACCTTAACCTCATGTTTAGGGTCAGTGTTCCCCGAATATGAAGACTAACTTAGACTTTACAAATCATATGTTTCAAAACATCGACTTGGATTACAACTGACACAAGAATGCTACTTTAGAAGTAAGACCAATTTTACTGGTGTAATTATTATTTGAAGCTTTTAATTATTTTAACCTCTCCTATTGATCTTTTAAGGATCAGAAGCATTTAAGTGCAACGACTCAGAAGAGGAGCGCATGTTGATCGGTTTTATCTATGGGAGGTAAAGCGGATTCTCATTTTATTAGACCTATATTTAGTTAAGGTTTTGGACTAAACTCATTTTTATACCGGTGTAGGTTGTCCTCCTTCTGCTTCAGTTGTTTAGATCGTTAATGTTTAAGTGATTTTGTTTTCTACAGAGGGAGGCCGTAGCATCAGCCCTTGTTAATTCTCTGTTTAGTTGGCGTTTGCTGTCCCTGGAAGTGAAGCTGGGGTTTAGTTTTTATTGCCTAAAGGTTTTTTATTTTATTTGTACTGTCGTGTTTACCCTTGTTTTGTGTGTGTTTACGTTGGGGAGCACCTAGGCGTTATTTTTTATTAATATGATTTAATATTAAGCAGTCTAGTTTAAATAGTTTTTAAAACAGATATCGGTGTAGTGTTTCCCAGGGCCAGTGTAGGAGCCAAATGAGGACGTTTTTAATCTTATTGATATTTGCGCATTGATTGGCACCTTGGTGAGTGGGTGTGTCACTTTGGCTGTGTGTTGTCATTGATCTGCACCTTGCACTTGTTCAGGTGAGCTGGCTGGAAGGAGGATGAAGACTGGGTGAGCTTGGCTGTAGAAGATTTTGTTGACCACACGAGTTTATGTCTTGCATATTAATGCATGTATTTTAATCCATGAACATGGAGGTCCCACTAAATGGTTGTTGTAGTGCTGCGATGGTGAGGTATGAAAATAAAGAAATGCAGTTTAACAGCAGAGTGCGCAATCATTTTTTACCATGTTTAGCCTGCTCGGCACCATCTCCCAGATTGCAACAATAGCCAACATAGGTCTTTGTTTTGTTTTCTTTCTAGCGTAAAATAGTCTTTTAACTTGTGGTTTAAAGCATTGATATTAATTGTGAACCAAATGAAATTTATATTTAATTTTTCAAGCAACGCCTCTGTATTTTACAAACTTATCTGTGTAAGAAATATGGTAGAAGTAGTAAGGAAAACAGGAATAAAATGGGAAGATATAACAATAGGAATAAAATGCTAAGAAAATAAGATTAACCTCCTTTGTACATTGTTTTTCTGTGACTTTTTAAAACTCGTTTTCGTTTGAAGGTTTCCTAAAAAGATGAGAAGAAGAACTGGGAAATTGCCTTAGAGAGAAGGCTTCACTGCAATTGAACAAGATGAGGCTAGATATCCTGGAGAGAAGATGCCAGAAAGACCAGACTAAACATGGATGTGTAGCACTCATGCTGGATGACATGGCCATCAGAAAACAAGTGCAATAAAATCCACATACCCAGTCAATGTCTGGCTTTGTAGACCTGGATGATGGAAACAATGCGACTGATGTTGCCACCTTCTCTATCTGAATGATATTAATACTGTATATATTTAAAGGAACTTCAGTCTCATTGTTTTACATCAGTAATAATATTTTTTGCATTTGAGAAATGTCAGAATAAAGAGAATTGTGAATTTTTCTATTACTTTAATCAAGGCCAGTATTTGTATTTAGTGCGAGATTATATATATATATATATATATATATATATAAAAATTCAGCAATTTATTTGTCATTTATTTTTTGTGATGAGTCATGCATGGTTTTGCATCCATCTCATAGGTATATGAGAATATTCCATTACTGTTATGCCCACTCTGAATATTAAAATATGCCAACTCGTGTCCTGTATTATAGCTACATGTGTAACAGTTGCAGAGACAAAAACCGCATGAAAGTCAGCTTGGTTTTCAGCGAGTCTATTGATTAAAAGCGCTGACGTTTCGGTGCGTCTGCCAAACAGATTACAGTGGAGCGAGTCTGGTCCAAGATGGCGGCTCCACGGTTCATCAGCGCCAACGGGCAGTAGCGGTTGATGCGGCGTCTACTTTTTATGTCTATCACATGAACTGTTTAAAGTGTAACTGAACCCCCTGAAAAAGCATAACCCCGCCCCCAGACAACATTTTAAAAAAATTCTACAAAGTGGGCAGTGCCAGGAAGAACAGAAGGGTATGGCCAAGTGTTGAGGAAAAGCGGAGGGGGGACGTGGGGGTGTGTTCCGGAGGACAATGACGGCTCACTTAATGTGACACTGAAACATGGACAGTGACCAAAGCCACGTTGGCAGTTTTACAACTGATCGATCTGATCAACATTCGTCTATTTTGAACGTTAGCCTATGTTAGCATTACCACTCAGAGACTGGACTCATCCTGTCTCCCTCTTCCTCAGCAGCACCGAGCTCGGGCGGCGCTGGCTCGGCGCACTGAGCCAGCGGATCTCCTCCGTTGTCACCGGAGATAGAGGGGTAGAGGGAGGCTTTATGGAGCTCAGCGGCCGCGAGCCGTATCAATTCGAGCCGCTGGCTCGGGGCGCTGAGTCAGAGCTGCCAGAGGCTGCCACTGCTGCTGAGGGAGAGAGAGACCGGAGTCCAGTCTCTGAATGGTAAAGCTAACGTTCAAAACAGTATGTTAGCTATGCTAACTAAGTGCTAATGTGATAACAATGGTAACCTGAAAAACGCAATCCCACTCCAAACTCGCCACGGGGCCGGTATGTGTGATAGTTTTATACCCAAACCCACGGGGCGTGTCTGTGAGACCATGACTGCTGTGACACAGTCAATGCCTGTGACGTAGAGATGTACCGCTCTCCACCAATCACAAAATTCAAATCCAGTAGCCACAGTTCAACCCGAAGAGGGCAGCACTAAGACCTTTTTAGACCAAAAAGCGTAGAATTAAACAAGTTCACACCAAAATGTAAAAAAATCCGCAGAAACTGAAAGACTACATTGGTAAAGACCCAGTTATACAGTTTAGAAGCAAAAAAAGTTGTTTTGGGGTTTAGTTACTCTTTAACATTGCCTGATTTTGTTCCACTGCTTCTTGGTGTTTCATTTTGGCGCATTTGAATAAGTGCACGCGCGGTCTTCGACTTCTTCTATATGCCTTTTATTAACACTTGGCAAGCTTGAGGTGCAATACTGCCACCTGGAGTGTGGATTGGTACTGTGTTCATTGATATATCTAAGCTCCATTAATGAATCCTTGATCATGTGTTCATGCTTCCTGTTGTAAATTTGTATTCTCAAAGAAGAAATGTGTATTCTCAAACACCTTGCTCCTCCTGTTCATACGGAGGAAACCACAACAGTAAATGTGCAATTTGAATGTGATTTATTTAAAATGTAACTTTTGAAATTTCATTCTCCCAGGGGGAAAATATACATTTCTGTTTTATGTGTGATTTGTTTCATTCAATAGTTTACAAATTTGCAGTTATGCACAACTATTGACCAATATGCACACATTTTAACCTGTGAATACACTTTTATTTTGACCTTACCCCATACAAGCAGCTTGGTGAGATCAACTGTTAACTTACAAAAAGAGCTATGTCAATTATCAGAAAATTGAATAAATACAAGATCACTGACAATCTCCCTCCACCAAGATTCTCCTTGTGGGGTACACATGACTTTAGAACGGTGAGGAAACAGCTGTATCACGTTATAAGTCACCACTAAAAACAAACCCACAAGCTAGCAAAATTATTTAAAAGAAAGTCGTCTCTGAAAAGTATCTTTGCAAAAAACAAATGCTCCAGTAAAGAGACAGAAGAGCCTACAATTTCCAAGAAAAAAAAGCTACATTTAACAGACAATACCAGGAGTCCTACTTATAATATGGATGTATTGCGGCGGGCGATGTCCACAAACCAAGTCCGCTCTGCTTAATATGTGGCAACAGGGGCTTTCTGTTGAGGTAATAAAACCTTTAAAACTGCCCCGGATGGCACGGTCTTGTTATAGAGAAACAGCCACTGGGTTGCCACTGATTGAGCATTGTGGTCAGTTGGATTTTTCATGTACCTTTTTTTTTTTTTGTGGGAAATCTTACTTAAAAGGCATGTTTAAAGGTTACTATAGAAACCAGAGAGCGTTGGGGGGAAGAGAGGATATCACTCATGTTATAAGGGCTAAAGAAGTTACGAGCACACATTGGATCTACATTTATCACTTTATTTAAAAATAACCCAGTTTTTTATGCCGTATCTTTTAAATTCTGTTGCATTTATCCACCAGTTGCGTGTGAATATCGTCTGATATCAAACCGGTCCGTTGGGGACCACTCCAAAAGAGAATGTGTGGAGGGAGTTGATAGTCAGCGTTTCCCAGCGAGAGCCCCAAAACATCACAGGTCTAGAGAAGATCTGCGTGGAAAAATGGGCCGAGATACCAACTACAGTGTGTGGAAACCAGGTGAAGACTTACAGGAAACGTTTGACCTCTGTCACTAACAACCAAAGTTACATTACAAAGTACTGAAGTGAACTTTTGTTGTTGACCAAATACTTATTTTCTGCACCAATATACAAATAAATTCTTTAAAAGTCATACAATCTGATTTCCTGGATCTTTTTTTACATTCCGTCTTTCACAGTTGAAGTGTACCTATGATAAAAATTACAGACCTCTCTCATCTTTTTAGTGGGACATTGAACCATGTAGTGCAACGCTTAGGATCAAGTCTGCCTGATTAAAGGCAGCTGTCAAGTTTTTGCCCTTTAAAAGAAAAATTCCTATGAATACATATGTGAGAGAATCAGGATATTACTTATTCAACACTGAGGGCTACTTTAACGCTGTACAAGAAAAACAACAGACTGCTGAAACTTCTTAACAAATGTCATTATTACAGTCCATCGAAGAAGTAGAACAAGTGGTCGAGTACTGTCCTGCAAAAAAACACACTGTAACCCTCTTGAGTGCTGCACATTTCTACCTGTACCGCTGCTGCGGGGCAGCATCTTCAAGAAGCTGACAGCAGATTTGGGAATTGATTTTCGGTCCTTTTTAAACTTAAAAAGGCCCAACAAGCTCTCTTTTAATGAAAACCCCCAACTTCAAACCCAGCTGGCGTCTGACTTAAAGTGGTTGTGCTCCGCATCCATTAGTGATCCAGCTGCAGGGTTTCTATCCATGTGCTCCATTAGGAGTCACTCTCACTTCATCTAGTCAGAAGCCTGTTTTAAAAATTCTGCCTCCTTGCGCTCCTCGGTAAAATCTTTTTTGGTTCAGCTCTGTGGTGGTTGTGCTTAGGTCTTCTGTACTTGAAAAATTCTAACCAATAATTTGCATCAATTCTTCACATTTTCTTTTGACATTCTTCAATATTTTAGACAAAACCTCTCAAGAGTAGTATGGTGTTTAGTAGTGGTGGGCGATATAAAAGGTATAAAGGTAGAAATTATATAAATTTAGCCAAAGGTAGAGATTTTGACTATACCATCCTACTGCGATTTTGCATTTTGATGATGCCATCAAGCTGTCATCAAGGAAGATAAATACTGGAGGTTCAGTGTTCATCTTTACACTACATATTGAAGTTGAACTTGAAGCATTTTTTATTCAAATATGTGCAGCTTTATTTTTGTGCGATATTAAATTTATAAATAAGTAACCAGGAAAGTTTTTAATAACATTTAGCTGTTGATTTATTTAAAATATCTTCATCTTTATGTTGTGAGAACTTTTGTGTTGTATTTTTCAAAAAAAAGATTTTAATATTTTTTTAAATGCATTTTGCACAATAAGTGTTCTTTAAATGACATTCTAAACTTTTTTTAAGTTGTTCTGCTGCTATGTATCTGGAAAGTAAGAATGTTCATAAACAGTCATTTTGACATTTATAAAGAAAAGAATATATCGCAATAGATATCGTTACCGCACACGCTTTAGATCACAATATAGATTTGAGGCCATATCGCCCAGTCCTAGTATGTAGTACTAACTTTCTAACTTTCTTTAGCTGACACATTGAGCCTTGTCTTTACCCTGATACCCCGAAATAAACTTCAGTGTATCTAACTGTTTTCAGAGGGTACTTAATTAGTCCTCCGTGTGTTTGATGGAGTTCTTGGTCTGTACAGACCACTGATCGCAACCCTAAAAAACACTGTTGCGATGAATCAGAGTGGAGATTTTGATACTGAACAGCAACTGGAAGATCAAAACTTTCCATCAACACATTCCTAAGCGTTGTGGACAGACTTCCCAGAAGAGTTGAAACAATTATAGCCTATAATGAGAACTCAGCAGAAGACTCCGATAACCTTCAGGGAGAAGTCCTACCAAGGACTGTAACAGACACCTCACTAAGGAGTCATATTGTTCAGACTTTGAGGTGTGTGTGCAGCACGCGTCATTCTTCAGTATTTACAAAATCATGTTTAAGCATATAAATGAAGAATGTATTCCTTATATTTCAGAACTTCCCTCACTTGGCTGACATAGTTCTTGCGTTGGCCATCTCCTTCTGCATTCAGTCAGCATGAAGAACAGTAGTTGCCCGTCCACGACAGCAGAGGGTTGATTTGAATCAGAAAGCTGGACATGCGACACCAGTCAGGTAGCAGCAACATGGCTGCCCCCACCTTAAAGCAGTGGCCAGCAGAGCTGTAGCTTACCACACAGAAACATAACACACGCATCTCTCGCAAACACATACATGATACACATAATGAGCACATGCAGTATGACAAACATTACACTATACAGAAACACCAATATCAGTTAATCTATGTGTACTTTTTCATGGAAAATTGTATTATTGCATTAAAGGGTAAATCAGCTTTATCTAGTCTTGAGGACCTTAAAGCGCTTCACATTACATTCAGTCATTCACCCATTCACACACTGATGATGGTAAGCTACACTGTAACCACACCTGTCCTGGGGCACACTGACAGAAGCGAGGCTGCCGTAAACCAGCACCACCGGGCAGTCTGACCACCACCAGTGAAGTCTGTTGCCCAAGGACACAACGGCCGAGACGGACGGAGTAGTGGTTCGAACCAGCAACGCTCTGGTTACAGGACAAACTCCTATCTGCTGAGCTAAAGTCACAGCCTGTCATGGCGCTTCGATTGTTTACATCTGACAGTGGATAATTTATGCTTGTGCTACAACTTTTTTGGCCTGTGCTACAAAACTCTGAACCTCTGTAGCACCAGCACTGTGAGCTAAAAAAACATAAACCCTTTTTTCCTTCAGTTTTTCAAACATTTTGCACTAATTCTGCCTCTACTCTAACAGTAAAGGCGAGTCATAGTCGTTGTGGGGCTGCAACTCAAGACTTACACGGTATGGGGTAAGTCATTTTATGATGTAAATAAAGCCTAAAATACTGTGGCATTAAGACACATATGCCACCATGTGCTTTTTTATGGATTATAAACCTGGAATACAACATTCAGCTGCAATATAATTTTACAAGAACACATCATTCAGATTAATTAGAAAGTACAGTGCATTTGTATAGTAAACAATTCGCTGGGCAGACATGAACTGATCATATAAATGTGTTCAAAAGCTGTGTAAAAGACCAGAAGTGAACTGCATGGTTATAGATTTTTTTTTATTATTCTTTCTTGGAGGACCAATCAAAGTTAGCCTTTCTGTTTCTATAATGATGTTCAATACCGGTTAAAAAAATGCTGTTTTTAAGTTAGGGTTGTAGCTGAGAATATGTTAAAGACATATTCAGAGTTTTTAAACCTCACCTCAACAGAAGCCCTCATGCCTGAAGCTGCTGCATAGTGTAGGCAGGTGTTTTTCTTGTTGTCAGTGGCATTGATATCAACACTCTCATACTCCCCATGGTCCAGCTTTGCCCCGGTCCAAGACAAGACAATCTGCAGGCATTCTGTTCGGCGCTGTTCGTCCTCATATGGTCGCGCGATCCGTGGCAGCAGTGCTCCCTCTGAGGTCATGATCTGAGGTCCCATGCAGAGAAGGTGCAGAGATGTCTCATTGTGCATGTTACGCTTGTTAGGGTTGCCATCTTTGTTTAGCAGAAATGACCTAGAAAATAAAGGCAAATATGAACAAGGTATTCCAGTGGTTTGGCTTTGTTTTGCCAATAAATAAACGGTTACATTTAATTGGTTGCAAGATCTGTGGCAGCGGTTTACATTTCTTTTAATACACATTACTACACTCTTATTAAGGCCCCTCCACAAAGATGTTTTTTTACTGCTAAGACTGCTTAAATTTAAGATGGATACTTGCATGATTCTACAGCAAACCTACTTTGAATGCAAAAAAAAAAAAAAAAAAAGATCTTCAAATCAATCAGTTTTTTTAGTTTCCTAGTTTATGTGGGAAACTACAAAAGTAGTAAAGTTTTTAGCCTCTATTTTCTTTACATGTCCCCATTTTACAATCCCGCAATAATATTAGTCGGGTAAGAATGCCACACAGAGCGGGCAATGCAGTCACAGAAAAAAAATATACCGGTCTTAGAGAGTTGACGACTAATGAATACAAGGCTGTTTGCTTGTAGGATGGGAAGCTCTTGGAATCACAAACCTATTCCAACACAGCATGTTGCATTCCTGAGAACAGATGGCTATACAGCAGGACAGATGGGAAAGGGACGTATAGAGACAAAACACTAACGCTTTTCTCTCATAATACATTTATTTCTCACACAATGATATGAGAGACAGCTATTCAAAGAAAAAAAAACTGTGATCATATCTCCTCATCAATCAACCGTTATTGACTACACAGAGAGAAAAAAAACATGTAACCGACTGTTTCAATCAAGCCTGCTTGATTTTTTTATTATTATTATTTTTATAATTTGATTTCTATTTGAGTTCTGACCTGAGTAGGCGCATCATGGCGTGCCGGGCAGCATAGTGCAGTGGAGTGTTGTGCTGGTAGGACTCTCCGTACGTGGCGTTGGGATCCAGAGCTTCCTTGAACTGCGGGTTGCTCTCGAAGAGCTGGCAGGCTAGCAGCTCATCCCCGTTGATGAGAGCCTTACGGAACTTGGTCGCAGTGTTCCCCATGTCTTCACCAGTTGTGGGTTCAAGGTCTGACCGACGCACAGCAGCCTTTTAAGTCTCCTTCAAGCTGTTCGTGTCAAATAAGAAAGCATGTTGCATGTTCAGCAAGTCCTAAAGAGAGCAGAAATATAGTGAAATCCTTAATCTGTGTTTGAGTCCAATAAGGCCTGGTAGCTTAGAAATGGCCACAGACATACATCCTCAATGTTGCTCGAGCTTCTCTGCGACAAACACCAGTGTCAGCATCACCCGTGCGCTGCAATTGTATTGATCCCCCCCCCCCTTTGTATAGCTGAACATGGTGAGCACAAAGCTCACACAGAGCGAAGGACAAGACTTCCGTTGGCATCACCAGGAACTTCCGCCTCCTTGTGCCAATGCTGCCCCTCCCACAGAGGCCAGAACTCATAATAAAGCCTCACATCTCCACATAGAATGGAATAACATGCAGCAAGTCAGCATTCTGCTTCCACCAGAGCACCATATGGTCATGACTGTTGGGGCACTGAGAGGCTGATATGTACAAGGCACCTACCTTCCTGCACAAATATACCGAACACTGCATCATGGGTACAGCGTCAACAGTACTTCTTGATATACTAAAATTATAGGGACATGGGCAGGAACCTTTGCCCTTGTCCGTCTGCTTCCTTGTTTGGAATTTCTTCGATGCTGTCACATTAGAACCTCTAACTTCAGCATTTTCTTTGGGGGTATAATGTCATAGGACCAACACAAAGTAGCGCATAACTGTGACGTAGAAGGACAATGAAGTGGTTTTCAAATATATATTGTTTTTTTACAGTACATTCAGCTTCCTTTGCTTCGATAACCCTAAATAAAAACTGTGCAAATCAATCATCTTCGGAAATGGCCAAAATAAGGGAATTAGAGTCCACCTATGCATGATTAATTTATCAGAACACATACAGATTGGTTGAGAGGGAGAGGTGGAGTTGGGTATTTTGCCCAGATGCTTTGACACATGAACTGGGAAAGCACCAAGCTTTCCCTCCCCCACTGCTCTGGGTCACAGAACCTCTGAACATGTACTAATTTAGGCACTGAACTGCATTTTCATCCGTCTACACTTCTCATTGGATTGATGCTTTTTTTCTTTCTTTTTTTAAAATCAGCAGGCAGAATGTTGGCAGGCAAATCACAGAAATTTGTTCTGATAGAGCAAACATAGCTTGTGTGGAATTTGTGGATGCCAGGAATGTTTATATAAACTCTGTTCGGCGTATTTCTGTCTTTGGTTGGGATGGGAGCTAAGTGGAATTCAGGGAAAGCATTTGAAGTACGTTTACACCAAAAATCTCCATGGATAATAAAAATAAGACTGTTTGTCATGTGACTTCTGATGAGCTCAAGCAAGTCATGCCTCGTGTCCTTCAGTTTTCTGATCACAAGCTTGTCCTTTGTATTTAAGTAACAAGGCGGAGGACAAAGGCAAAGAAATGTGTGAATCACAGAGGGTCTATTCTGATCAGATTACATAACATTTGTTCTCTACTAAGTAAACCATAAACTATGACTGATGACCAGAATTGACGATATTACGTTTGACCGGCCCTGATCGATGATCAGCTATTTTGAAACTGATCAATCAGAGCACCATACTTAAGTACCATCATTTAGTGGTAGAACTAAATTAACTACTGGTGTGCCGATTCACTATTTAAAGTGCCAAATCGATTATTCTTCATAATATGTAAAATGACAGAAACATAAAAGTTTGGCGTGCCGCTCTGACATTTGACCGCTGGAAACGGTATGGCTGCAGCAAGTGTTTAACCCATGCGGCAGGAAACTGACAAACTACAGCAAATATTTTGCACTTTAGTTGTGAAAGGAGCATCTCTGTTGTTGTGTATTAGGTTAGCAGCAATGTCCTCTTTTCCCCGGACGTGTCCTCTTTTTATGTGCTGTCTGGTGAGTCCTCCCCGAGTGCAGCGCAGGGGAGCTCATGTTTACAAGACGTCGAAACGCAGCTGTAGCTTTACGGACGAACCGCAAAAGGAATTTCCTTCATACCGTCCCCGTCGCAACAAATGTGTGGATGAGTACATCATGCTCATAGCTAGAGATGTAAGAAAATATCGATACACCAATATATCGCGATTTTTTATTTCCCGATATTGTATCGATTTTCAAAATAAAAATATTGATTTTTTTTATTTTTATGATTTGAATGGAACCATTACTGATGACTGACATCATTAATGGTTCCATCAGATGACAGTATTTTTTTTAGCAAAATTAAAAGCATGACTGGAAGTTTGTGGCAGTTGTCACCTTCTTCATTCCAGTGGATCACCTGAAGCTACTAATAAAACTGGATGTGTTAAAGTATGAAACAGGTTGGAGCATTTAGAACGCTGTGATAATTTTCCTACTGTTAAATTGAGTTTTAAAAATCACAATATATTGTCTTACTCATAGTATCGTGCAGTGGCGGCTGGTGAAAACTATTCTTGGTGGGGCTGTGCTTTTTTTTTTTTTTTTTTTATCAAACTTGTGCTTTCTGAGCTTTGTGCACAACTCCACTATTTCCTGAATTAAGTACAGCTCTTTTATTTCCTGTCTTACATCATTGGACAAACTGATTAATCCAGGTGTGTCTGACCATTGTTGTTGTTACTACTGAGGTCAGACACACCTGGATTGATCAGTTTGTCCTATACAGACAGGAAGTAAAAGGGCTGTACTTAGTTCAGGAAGTAGCCGAGTGGAGCTGTGCATATAGCTTATCAAATCTTCAATAATCATCCCAAAACAACTGAACATAAACGGCTGGATACCAGTAGGCTACTATGTGAAATACTGATTATTTTAATGCCAATATTAACAACTTGAGGCATTCTTATTCCAAACATTAATACAATATTGCACAAACAAGTTTAGAACCAAACTGAAAACAAATAACTTATTAGGTTTACACATAAAATTTACACACAAAGCTGTTAACTCTTACAGCAGCGCACTGCCAATGTCCCACCAGGTATCTTCCCCGTCCTCACACCAGCCTTGGGGCGATTTCTCTATCGACCTTCATGAGTCCGAATCAAAGACGCTGATTGGATAAATTCCTGTTTCTATGGGCGAATTTCTTGTCGGTAATCGGCTGGCTGCTGCACTGCCTGGGGCGATCTTTCTGTCGGCCCAGCCGATCAGCAGCGGGAGCTTTTCCTCCGAAAATGATATATATTTTTATATATGATACTTTGTTACGAATTTAAACACACAATTAACTTAGAATATTAGATTATTGTAAAAAAAAAAAAAAAATTACAAATCAAAATCAAAAACACTTGGCAAACACTGGGGGGGGCGGCGCCCTATCGCCCTCTATTGGCCAGTCGCCACTGGTATTGTGATATATCACAATATATCATATCGTCTCCACTGTATCGCGATACATATCGTATCGCCAGATTTTTGCCAATACACATCCCTACTCATAGCTGGCATACATGTTTCTGTGTATGACAGGCGCCAAATATCCCGTTGGTCACATGGACACAAAAACTATGAAAAAACTATGAAAATCTGAAGACTGGAGTATACACTTTTTATTTAGGGATGCACCGAAATGAGAATTTGGGCCGATATCAATGTCCGATATTAATTCCGCTGTTATGCACAATAACCAATATGCACCGAAATGGTATACGGTATATTTCCCTACACTTTCAACACCGTGGAAAATCAACCACACCATCTACATCGCTTCTCTGCTTGAGTTAAACACCCCCACATTCCTGCACCACATCACTATCGCTGTCACATGACCAAACAAACACCACATGGATAACACCCCCTCTCCCAAAACACAAACAAACTTCAAAAAGATTGAAATAAATAAACATTGGTTGTTAATATCGGCCCTCTGTTACTTATTGGACGGATGCCGGTATGTTAAAAAACACCTAACATCGGCCGATACCGATGTTGATGCCGATATATCGTGCATCCCTATTTTTATTAAGTGTCTCCTTGAGAATGCTGCTTTTTTTTTTTATTACGTTGCGGAAAAAATGCTTATTTTCAAATAAGATTTTTGTGTTTTCTTGTCCTTTGTTACTTAAAAAGTGAGCTATTATTGATATAGGCTAATTTTCTGATACAGAAGTTTAGTAATTACTTTGTTTATTTACAGTGGGGCAAAAAAGTATTTAACAGCCCCCAATTCTGCAAGTTGTCTCACTTAAAAAGATGAGAGGTCTGTAATTTTCATCATGGGTACATTTCACCTGTAAGAGACAGAATGTAAAATTAAATCCATGAAAACACATTGTGTAATTTTTTAAGTATTTATTTCTATAATGGTGCAGAAAATAAATATTTGGTTAATAACAAAAGTTCATTTCAATTCTTTGTAATGTAACCTTGGTTGGCAATGACAGAGGTCAAACGTTTCCTGTTAGTTTTCACCAGGTTTGCACACAATGTAGCTGGTATTTTTGTCTCTAGATCTTCTCTAGAATGTTTTGTAATGTTTTGACTTTCAACTCCCTCCAAATATTCTCTATTGGATTGAGGTCTGGAGACTTGCTAGGCCACTCCAGAACCTTAAAATGCTTTTTACGGAGCCTCTCCTTCGTTGCCCAGGTGGTGTGTTTGGGATCATTGTCACGCTGGAAGATCCAGCAACATTTCGTCTTCAATTTTCTCACTGATGGAAGGAGGTTTTTGAACAAAATCTCGCGATGCATAGCCCCATTCATCCTTTCTTTAATACGGATCAGTCGTCCTGTCCCCTTTGCAGAAAAGCAGCCTCAAATCATAATGTTTCCACCCCCATGCTTCACAGTGGGCATTTTGTTTTTGGGATGCAACTCGGCATTCTTCCCCCTCCAAACATGGCGAGTTGCATTTATAAACTCAGCAAAAAAAGAAACGAAGACCACGTGTAATAACACCTGCACAGGATCGGTACATCCGAATATCACACCTGCGTGACAGGTACAGGATGGCCACAACAACTGCCCGAGTCACACCAGGAACACACAATCCCTCCATCAGTGCTCAGACTGTCCGCAATAGGCTGAGAGAGGCTGAACTGAGGGCTTGTAGGCCTGTTGTAAGGCAGGTCCTTACCAGACATCACCAGCAACAACGCCGCCTATGGGCACAAACCAACCTTCGCTGGACCAGACAGGAGTGGAAAAAAGTGCTCTTCACTGATGAGTCACGGTTTTGTCTCACCAGAGGTGATGGACGGATTCGTGTTTATCGTCGAAGGAATGAGCGTTACACCGAGGCCTGTACCCTGGAGCGGGATCGATTTGGAGGTGGGGGGTCCGTCATGGTCTGGGGCGGTATGTCACATCCACATCGGACTGAGCTTGTTGTCATTGCAGGCTATCTCAGTGCCTTGCGGTACAGGGAAGAAATCTTCCTCCTTCATGTGGTACCCTTTATGCATGCTCATCCGGACATGATCCTCCAGCAAGACAATGCCATCAACCATACTGCGCGTTCTGTGCGTGAGTTTCTGCATGACAGCAATGTCAGTGTTCTGCCCTGGCCAGCGAAGAGCCCTGATCTCAATCCCATTGAGCACGTCTGGGACCTGTTGGATCGCAGGGTGAGGGCTAGGGCCATTCCCCCCAGAAATGTCCAGGAACTTGCAAGTGCCTTGGTGGAAGAGTGGGGTAACATCTCACAGCAAGAACTGACAAATCTGGTCCAGTCCATGAGGAGGAGATGCACTGCAGTACTTCAAGCAGCTGGTGGCCACACCAGATACTGACTGGTACTTTTGATTTTGAGCCTCCCTTTATTCAAGGACACATTATTCTATTTCTGTTAGTCACATGTCTGTGAAACATTTTTAGTTTATGTCTTATGGTGTTGACTCTTTTAGTGTTCATACAAATATTTACACACATTAAGTTTACTGAAAGTAAAAACAGTTGAAAGTCAGAGGACGTTTCTTTTTTTCATCTTGCCCCAGGTTGAGGGAGATTGTCAGTGATCTTGTGTTTATTCATTTTCTAATAATTGCTTCAACAGTTGATCTCTTCTCACCAAGCTACTTGCCTATTGCAGGCTGGCTCATCCCAGTCTTTTGCAGGTGTACAATCTTGTCTCTGGTGTCATTGGGCAGCACTCTGGTCTTGGCCATTATGGAGTTTGGAGTCTGACTGTTTCAAGGTGTGGACAGGTGTCTTTTATAGAGATAAGGATTTCACAAGTGCCAGTAATACAGGTATTTAGTGGAGGATATAAGAGCTTCTTGGTAAAAGAGGGTAAATGGCCTGTACTTGTATAGCGCTTTATCTAGTCCAGAGGACCCCAAAAAGCTTCACACTACATTCAGTCATTCACCCAGTCACACCCATTGTATCTTTGTCTTGCCCAAGGACACACGGACCGAACTCCTACCTCCTGAGCCACAGTTGCTCCGTCTTAAAGAAGTAACCCGTCTGCGAGGGCCAGAGTTCTTGCTTGTTTTTTGGTTCTAGATACACCAATATACAAATAAATTCTTTAAAATCATACAATGTGATTTGCTGGATTTTTTTTAACATTCCATCTCTCACAGTTGAAGTTACCTATGATGAAAATTACAGACCTGTCATCTTTTTAAGTGGGACAACTTGCACAATCGGTGGCTACCAAGTACTTTTTTGCTCCACTGTAAATAAAAGAAATGAATAATCTTCTGTATCAGACAATAAACCTATATACAATAATAGCTCGCTTTTTAAGTAATACAGGACAAGAAATACCCAAGAATCTGAATTTATATTCTGAGAAAATACACATTATTTTCTTCTCCCCCACTGCATTTTCAGAGATCTTAGTCATTTATGTAATGCTGACTTGTAAAACCCTGTCTGTAAAACAGTCTGTAAAAATGTTGACTTGTAAAACCTTATCTGAAGTTTGTTTTTTAATTATTCTTCCTAAACACAGAGCAGAAACACTTTAAAAATGTTAAAATCAAAAGTCTTCTTTAAGTAAACTGGCTATGACTGAAGTGTTTAAGGATTACACAAGTGTCCTCTTTAATGGAAATCAAAATATGGTTACCCTATATCATACTTCTATTGCCAACACACATTTCCTTTAGCTTTCATGGAAAAGTATGATCTTGATATGATTATGAAGCATATTTTGGACATGTGTTGGTTTTATTTGTGGTTTCACATAAATAAAAGACAGGACATAAGTTTGTTTGATTAATGAAAATTGAATGAATTTAAAAGTAGAAAGTTGCCATGGAAAATATGAAGATAAGCAACAAAAATAATCATTTAGTAATCAAATCGTAATTTAATTGAATCTTAAGGCACCCAAGATGGAACATCCCTGAAATTAACGCTCTTTGGTTTGAAAGTTGTTATTCAGAAAAGGAGACTTAGCTTGCTACTTTCTGTATCACTGACTTATCTACAAAATTAATGCACAACAGGAGTGAAAGGTAAAGAATAAGTAACAGGAAGCTGAAAGTATTACAGTATATTTGCTCTGCCTTATCAGTCTAAAGAGTCAATTTCAGTGCATTTAACATAGCGAAGTACTGACTTAATAAACACAGAGCCTGTCAATTACGTTTCATAATTTCATCTACACTAAAATAAGATTCAAAAGACAGTTTAAAGACAGAGTGCATTCATTAACAGTCACCAGGGAAAATTGGGTTTTCATCATAAGTGGAGAGCAAAGCGTTTTCCAGTCATATGAGGTCAGAGACAACCTATCAGAGGGATTGGATTTTATTTAGGGATGCACCGATATAAAAATTTGGGCCGATACCGATGTCCGATATTGTATGCGCTGTTATGGCCGATAACCGATACGCACCGATATGGTATACATATATTTCCCTACACTTTCAACACCGTGGAAAATCAACCACACCATCTACATCGCTTCTTTGCTTGGGTTAAACACCCCCACATTCCTGCGCCGCATCACTATCGCTGTCACATGACCAAACAAACACCACGTGGATAGAATCCTCCCCCCGAAACACAGACAGAAACGTCAAAAAGATGGAAATAAATAAACATCGGTTGTTAATATCGGCCCTCTGTTACTTATCGGACCGATGCCAATATGTTAAAAAACGCCTAAAATCGTCCGATACCGATGTTGATGCCGATATATCATGCATCCCTAATTTTATTGCATCAAATAGAGTTGGCTTATGATCATTGAAAATGATCATAATCTGTTGATTTACTGGCTTTTTGCATTGTTTCAAAGAACCAACCAAAACAACTTTGGTATGTTTTTTTTTTAATCAGGCCTCTTAGAGTATTTGAACAGTACTTTTCTGGGCATGGCATAAGAGATGCACAGTTGGAACTGGTTACCGAAACCACGCCTACTCGGTGCACAATTTTCCACATCTAACGTAAATAATGATCGTTTATGACAGAAAGGTTTCTTGCGAACCCTTTGTAGTTACTACATAAGAATAATTAACTTACCAAGCTTACCGAAAAAAAAGAAGAAAAAAAGCAATCTGTGCTTTTATTTAATCAAATATCAAGCAAAGCACTGATGGTGTTGCAATGATCTTGCAATAAGGAACACCCTGTGATATGTTGCATGTTTCAATAAAAGGGAGTGTTAGCTAGTTTTATTTATTGTTGTTAAGTTTTATTTGTAGATACCTTTGTCCAATAACCTGGAGGATTTTATTGTATTTGTAAATCAGAGCTTAACAGATTGATAGGAAATCAACAACAAAGTCGCTGAGTGGTTCATCCCCACTAACCACATTAACTGTTAATATAGCATGAGTTCATCTGCTTACACCCAAGAAATGTGGACAAACAAAGGTAAGGTGTGTACAATGGAGGAAACAGATACGAACTGTATAAACAGTGATGTTGCCTCTGGAACACGTTAAGTGTCAAACGTGTCAGGTGAGGATCGATCACAAGACAACACAGATCCCCTGCAGAAGCACAACACGTTGAAGAGAGGCAGATTTGATCATTTCACAGACAAAACCAAGTTTGAGGAGGTTACTGTCCAGATGTATTACTAATTAACCCATCTGACAATAGTTAACGACACTCCCCCCTCCACAACAGCGCCAACCAACCATATCTAGCAGCAACTGTCTAAACAGCTCCCTTACATTGCAGAAATTAAATACCAATTTGTTTGCTTAGCCTTTTTTTTTTTTTACCTCTTCTGTCGTGTTTACCATTATCGCTAGCTCACTGTCAGCGTGTTATGTTGTCATAATGAAGCGGCTTCGGTATTCGCTTTGTTGTGGTAACATTCCTGGTCAATAAAGACATTCACCACTTACTGACCTTAGACTATTTTAGCTGCAAACCACTCCGATTGTTGTCACCGCTGCTAGTCATGAGAAAAATCAGCGAGTTTCGTTAGCAATGTGGCATTCAAAACAAACCCCCCCTCGTGACGCTAGCATCTGCGTGGATAACGTCAGTGCACGCGCTAGCTGGGAAGCTAAGGCGCTAGCACCGCTGTTAGCCAACTTGACGCTAACTAGAACAGTTGACAAACTCAGTAAAACAGAGTGTGGCAAGTACTGCGACTTACACAGATGGTGCTTCTCGCTACTGGAGATTTGACTGAGCGGAGTAGCTGCCAGTCACGACAGCCCAAAAGGAAGCTTTTTTTTTTGCAGTCTGAGTAAAAACGCCGATGAAAAAAAAGAGATGTTGCTCATGCCAAGTCCCGATTCACTTCACTGGCTGACCGCCGGGTTGCCAGATTTCAGGATAACCCGGAAAGCAGGCGCAGGGAGGATGTGGTTGGATAATACCTCAACAAACTTCCCAAATCTTTTAAACGTAGTTGACTTTTATCCTTACACACTCCTACTGTCACTATGAAAACAAAAAGGCCCGCATACAAACATTAAATGCCTGGAGTAGAACATTAAATCTAGTTCCATGGAAACCCTTTAGGACCCTCGGTCAGTGTGGGACAATACATTTTGTTCCTCTTTTACCTCGTTTGAAACTTAACCATTAAATATATGCTACTTTTCAATGTATGGACTAAATACTGTAATCGATTATGCACAATCACTGCTCTTTTGCATTTCATTCTATTATAACTGTGCAAAAGTGCGGTGCGAAACTGCAATAAAAAAGGGAGAGGGGGGTGCTGAAAAGCATGGTTCACAAAGGAGATCCTTTAACTTGAAATACAGTAAAAAAAAAAAAAGAAGAAAATCCTATCTTATATACATTCATTATACAGAGTCGAGATTTCAGGAGTCCCTTTATATGAATTACAGCCTCACTTCAGTGTGGCATGCTTCATGATGAAGCAAATCAACCTATGGCACCGCTGAGGAGTTAGGGAAGCTCAGGTTGCTTTAAGCTTCAGATCAGCTGTGTTGACAGGTCTGGTCTCTGTCATATTTCTCGTGACTAGATTCTATGTGGGATTTAGGTCAGGGTAGTTTGCTGCCCAATCAAGCAAAGTGATAGCCTGACAAGCCATCTTATATATATACATATATAAACCTGCAGAGCAAAATGTTGCTACGGTTTGTCTAGATTTCTAGGCTGGCAAAGTAGCGCATTTTGTTAAACAGGGTAGTGGTAGTTTATGCAGTGTGGGCATGTGTCATTTCATGCAAGATAGTGAAATAAGCATCTGGAGTAAAAAAAATTGTCAGCAGAAGGAAGAATGAAGTCCATGCCTTGTGAATCTCCTCAGTTAACCCTGCAGGGTTAACATGTTGGTTGTGCACAGTTATCTACCCCATTTTTCCTTCCACTCAACTTTCCACTCAAGACATGCTTGGATACAGCACGGTGTGAGCACTCAACATCTTTGACAATAGCAGTTTATGGCTCACCCACCTTGTGGAGTTGTCAGTGACTGTTTAGTGGACAACTGTCAAGTAAGCACTGTTCCCCATGAAATTGTCATGAAATAAAATTTCTGCATGAAAAACACATTTTTAGTAGCTCTTACACAACATTCAAATTTTATGAGAAACGGATGTTTTATTAGCTATGAACTATTATAATCAAAATGAACACAAAAAACCCCTCTTGAAATGTATCAGTCAGTGTGGAATGAATCTGTATATACAAAAAGTAAAATTATATATATGTATATAAATCAACTTTTTGAACTGAATTGCTAAAATAAAAAAATTCCATGATATTGTGATCTATTTACATTCCAATCCTTTCATCTATAATTTTTATAAACCCTCTTTAGTTCTTTAGAATGGACAAAAAAAGAAAAAAGTCCTGATCTTAGGCTTTACTGTTTGAGAAAGAAGAAAACGTAACGCGCATCTCACCGCAATGTACTTCTGTTCAATATTTTAGTCTGCTTTTGGCTGGAGCATACAATTCTTACACATCTTGAATGGAGCAAAGGTATTGGTGATAATAAATAAATAAATAAATAAATCTGACATACTGATTTAGTGGGGTGAGGGCTACAGTTTGTGTTTCCAAGGGGGAACCCAAAGAACAGAAAGTGGAACCCATGGAACATTTAAAACGGGTTTTAGACCCAGTAAAGTGATTTAAAAAGGTAGAAAAAAGACGATGTAACAATCACTACAATTTGGACTTGTCTGTTAAAAACCTCATAAAAATGTTGCAACCAAAATTAAAGGGTCAAAAGAGCTGAAAATGAGAATATTATTCTTTAAATATTTTTCGAATAAATCTAGAGCAGATAAACAATTTCACAGCAAACGTCTCTTGGTTTGGGAAGGAAACATTTTCAATTAACATCGAATTTAAGTGATTTAATATAGCTGCCCATGTAGTGACAATATTGCGCCACTAGAGTGCGACAAAGTCCACAAGAAAGTGTGATGAAGTGCGGTTGACCAATTGCAGTGACTCGTAGACGTTAAATACCTCTGTGAAATTAATCAGCTTCATTCATACTTTAATCAGAATGCAAAATGTACACATTTACCCTTGATAGAGTATGGAAATAGCCCTGGATGTCCTATACACTACAAGTTCATTGCACAATAGAACACATATGACTTTTATTATCAAATATTTGAACTTTGAAGCAATAGATAGCATAATATTCTCACATTTTAGCAGTGCACACATTTCATATAAACAGACCTTCAATAAATAATCTGAAAACACATATTCTGACCGCAAAGGTAGAAGCAGTAATCTATGCAACCAAAAAAGCAGTACATTCTTTTCTTTTTCTTTTTTAGAAAAATAACATGGTTCCAATAATTACATGCTTTAGCACTAATTTCCAAAAACACAAACCGCGTTATGACATTTGAAAGTATGCAGTCCAGGAATAATTCAAGCCACTTAAAAAAAAGAATGACCCTATACTTCTGGATGGTAAAGCTGATTCGCATATTCTGGTCATTTATTCTAGATATGCTTGATAATGTCACTTGAACAACAAATGAAATTAGATGTTTATTACAGCCAAAATCTGAATAACAAAAAAGGGAAAATGTTCACTCCAAATGACTGTGGCAGATGAAAACCAAGCAAAGTGAGTCCCCTTTTTTTTTTTAAGTTTGACAAAACGGGAAATGGAAAATCAGGGGTTTGTGTAAAAAGGATAGTAAGGCAGGCTTTTTGTTGGTGGAGGCTCTTTGCTATAGGAGCTACTGATGGCAGCAGTGGCCAACTCTTCACACTTGCTGTTTGCGGGTGATTCTTCTGAGCTTGGGCCACTAAGAGACAAACGCCTTCGCTTGCAGGCGATGGAAAATGAGTCAGCCTTGCTTGGGGAGAGGGCTGAAGACTGAGTCTCTGTCCAGGAGCTGATCAGAGCTTCACTACCACTCACCTCATCTTGTATCTGTGGTTTAACCTTTACAGACTCTTCTGGGAAACAAGCAGTAGGGCTGGGCCGGGGTGACCATGGCAGACTAGGAGGGACTTTTCTTTGGTAAGACGCTCTGGACCCCCAACCTGCTGACATTGTGGTGAAAGGAGAGTCTGGGTAGTAGCTGAGAGCGTGGGTGGTCTGCATGGACAGCGATTTGATGCCATAAGGAAGGAGGGAGCTTGAGTACTCCCCATCATACGGCGTCAGGTCGAGCTTGCTGCCGGAGGTGCTGCTGTTCCCCCCCTGCTGCATAGAGGTGACAAACCACCTCTGCGACGCCCCATCTTCTGTCTGAGGTGAGAGGAGGCTGCTGGTCTGCGGCACCGCTCTCTCACAGTTGTAAAAGCGGTTCTGGGGGAGGTTGTTGACGAACTGGTCCTGGAAGAGGGGCTGCATGGTGTAGCGGGTGCCGGGCACAATCTGGTGGGCACGGGGAGAGTCGGTCGGAGACGGGGTGAGGCGGTCATTCTCTGGAGCTGTGTATATGCTGGGAAAATAACGACAAAAGGAAATACAATGTGCGTGGGGGATGCTTGTGGCCAGGAGGCATGTGACGTGGAAACATTTCAGTTTGGTTTCTGAGAGTGATACCAGATTGTAATGTTAAAAATACTCACGAATCATAGTTATCTCTGAAACCTTTGGCAAAGGGGTTGTGATCAATTTTCAACTGTGTAATCTAAAAAATAAAATAAAAAAACAGAACAAAAGAATTAGATGCAGGCATTCAGAGTTAAAAAAAAAATGGACAAGATTCTCTTAATATTTTGGGGCATTATAGATATCGAGCATATATAGCTAAACATAAGTGTCAGATTCAGGGAAGAACGGGACCCTAAGCAAAATTGAAACAGAGACATTCCAACAACAACCAATTATGTTCATATGCTACGCATCATCACATCTAACATGATACAGTTCACAACTGGAGCAGAACATCAGCCACATATCACACTGACTGACTTCACAACCAGTTGCATCTTCGTATAATTTAAACATTGAAAGCCCTTAGGATGGAGTGTGCATGTTTAAGTTTTTTTTTTTTTTTCATGCACAGAAATTCTGTTGTGGTTTTTGGAACTCAGAAGTTGGAGTAGAGGGTGGAAATTATTGACAGATTGCATGTTTAGCCCCAGTTGGTTCTTGATAATATATAAATGTTAAATATTAAGGATCAGGAAGTTTGTTTTGCAAAACAAAACCGATTTGTAAACCTGACTTGTGTGACAATTCTAGTTCTCTTTAGAGTCTCCTGTTGTTTCAGGGGGATAAGCAGCTACTTAGTTTGTAATTGCCTCAGGCTCTGAGAATCAAGAAATACAAACTCAACGAATCAAAATCACAAACTGTTTAATAAAAGAAGTGACAGGCGATATATTCCCTCTTTCACAAGTAAAGGTGAGAACATTCCAGTGGAGCACTAAAATGGCTTGTGTTCACACTCACATCAGTGTTCTGGTAGGCAGTAACTGCTATAAACTGGGTCTCTGGAAAAGTGAAACACTGGGTCTTTACATCACTGTTGATGTCTTCCACTCCATCCTCCGCCACTTCCACAATGTGCAGCCGGGGCTGGTATTTATGAAGTGACTGTAGCACAATCATCTGTTTGCAGAAAAAAAAAAAAAAAAAAAAGATTAAAGCCAATATAGCTGTGGTAAAAAAAAAAAGAGAAAAAAAACAATCAAATTTTAAAAGTGCTAACGAGTTTCATTTTTGAATTACATTTTTTTTCTCAAATGGTTTACTGCACAAGAACATGCATAAACCCCAACTATGCAACTCATCCAATTTTCCTTTTATTAAAAACACATTCATGTCTATTTAAATTAATTTAATGATGAATTTAAAAAAAAGTTATACAATTTGAACATTAGGCTATAAAGACACATTTCGTTCAAAATAATCAGATGACAGTTATTTAGACATATTAACACAAATTGTTATTCCTTAGAGACAGGTGATCTTTTAGATGCATTCGGCGCATTATCACCTGCGATGTGTTGTGGCTGGTCCCCTTGTTGTTGGTGAGTTTTAATTTGCTGAAGGAGATCTCTTGTCGCATCCAGTGGGCCCCGGTGTTTGGCGACTCAGGGTGGATGTAGACTTTGTTTCCTGATATTAAAACGCACAACATAGAACAAACGCTTGAACAAATGTTTGATTAAACAAATTAAAAAAATTAAATATTCTAAAATGTTTTTTAGTTTATTTTTTAACCTGGTTCTGGTTCACCTTGACTGTTGTTGTCCGCCTTCCCACAGGTGACCCATTTGCCTCCCTGGAACCTCCAGTGATTTGGATCTGCCAGCACCACTTCCACAAACACGTTATAATGCGCTGACACGTTCAAACCAGCGATGTTAAAACTGAGAAAGGGAAACATCCTCCTGGAATCACACACACACACACACACACCATCGTTCATAAGCAAGTTAATTCTCGCTGCCAAAAAATGTAAACAAATATCAACTTCTTCTTCGTTTCACCCCTGCCATCTAACCTGCCCTGCTTGGTGATGATCATCTCGGTCTGATGCCGGTGAAACTTGAGCCAAAGCGGCCGATTGCAGAGGTAAACCTGGGCCCTCATTCCGGGCCCGGTCCCCGGCAGAGAGACGTTGCTCAGAGCGGGACCCGACGCGGTGTAAGGATTGTAAATGCAGCCGAGGTTCTGCCCGTGCTGGTAGGAGGCGCTTAAGTGGCCTCGCCCGGCGGCTGAGGAGGAGTAACCCGCCGTTGGCAACACGGAGCCCAGGTGGAGAGGTGAAGAATACCTGGCCGCGCTGGACGGGGGGTACACGGCCGCGCTGGGTGCGTAGGGGATAAAGGAGCAAGGGCTCGCTGTGTCTGGGCTCTGCTTGGAAATCGTGGACGGGATGTAGAAGCGATCAGAGGACATGCCGTGTTCCGGATACCTGTTGCCCGCCGCCGGCTCATCTCCATCCGCGGCCGGGGAGGCGCGCTTCTCGTCCGCTGCGTCTTTTGCGCTCGGGTACGCGCCGCTTTCTCCCTCCACGCCAAGCATGACCGCTTCTGTCGTCTCCTTTAGAGAGGATGGTTTGCAGCTTTTTGGTTTGTGTGTTGGATCACCGGTTAAGACTGCGCTCTCCGGGGAGGTGTTTCACCTCCAGGGTCACCGGTCGTGCGCTTCAAGTATCCACAGGAGAGTGCACTGACAAGACATGAAAGCGAAACGCAGTTAAGCCAACAACAGAGTGATGCGGCTCACAAGGCCTACAACTCTTCAAATGTTGGGCTGCAGTGAATTATTCGTATAACAGCTAAGTTGTTATTCATGATGCAAAATTAAAAGTGAAACATTCATTTATCTAAAAGCAGAAAACAAAACAAAAAAAAACCTAACCTTTTTTTTCTATTTTCCAGTGCAGATCGTTCACTAAAATTACAGTTTGAATGCGTTAAAAGGCACTGCATGTCATTTAATATGTTGGGTAATATGAGTAAAATGTAAAAAATAAAAATAAAATAAATAAAAGCTATATAAACAATTCAGTCAAATAGCTCAAAGAAAATAAATTGATTGATTTTTTTTCTCCTTTATTTCTTCTACCAATTATTTATCATGAAACCAATCCACTTTAGGCAACAGTTTCCAAGTGTTCGTTTGCTTCAGGACATCCCAGCCAATTTCTCGTAAGTCATATGACAAACCTGAAATAAGATGCACACACATGAGCTGCAACAATGATTGAAAACGCGCCCACGGTTCATGAAATTTGTGATGCATTCACTTTTAGAAGTAATTTGCAATTCTGAAGACAGATTACTGTTTTTTAAACACAAACGAATAGGATTTTTTTTTTGGGGGGGGGGGGAATTATACCTAAAAGGCATTTTGTTCAAACGCATGCTAAAGTTGCTTTTGGTTCAGATGTATGAACAGTTTTTTTATTGTACAGGTTTGGTTAAAAAATATATCCGGGGGAAAAAACAGCTTTGCTTTTGCTTTCCATTGAAACAGAAACTCTTGTCATTATTCGAACTTAATGAATTTACATTCATTCATTTCTCATGCGCTCCTGCGTCCCAATGGGATAGCCGACGATAACCGGGAAAAGAGACAATTATTTTTCCGTTTGAAGAAACCTGTGATGCTTCCTGCATCAGACAGATCAGATAAATGAAAGGAAGGGGGCAAAGTCCAAACAAATTGTGAATCCAAAAAGAAAAAAAAAGCAAGGTATGATATTTAGAATTTTATAATGAATAATGCTCGAGGGTATGATTTACTGTAAATAATTATATACGCAAAAAATGATGCTAAGATTTAGAAAAAACGCTTTTTTTCCCCCACAAATGCAATTGCAGCTTTATTTTAAAATATTATTTCTTCTGGTAAAAGTTTGAAATCAATCAAAATCTATTAAAAACTTACCCAGCAGTTGTTCTCTGATTCTGTTTGGAAATCAGTTTCTGGTGTAATAGAATAAAAAAGCACACAACATTAACTAAAAAAAAAAAAAAAAAAAAAAAAAAAAAAAAAAAAGAAAGATTAAATGTGTCAAACGATCTGCCAAGTTGAAACCAAGCCAGAGAGTGCCATCATGTTGTGCGCAGAGCAGCGATGTGAAATTCACAAATGAAGCCAGAGCGCCATGTAGAGGTGGGCTGATCAGAGGCGCTGTGCAGAAGATCTCTCCTTGTGGCCATGAGGCACCGACAACAGCCTTTTATCACGTCTGATCACCAGGGGAGGGGCTGGGGATTCTCAGCATCACAGCCACCGTGTGTGAGAGCGAGTCTGCATCCTCATCCAATGTATCACATTTATACTGCAAGCATCAATCTATGCCTTATCACTCACATCAGGACTTGTTGCAGGGGTCTGCTGAGTTTATTGTGGCCTCGATGTCCTTCATTTGGTTTCGACATGCTTTGGGACAGCTTTCTAGCCATTCAGCAAATCCCCAAAACTTCTGATCCAAAAATGTGATTAAAATGATTTTTTTTTTTTTTGGTGGTAATTTCATCATAAATATAGTTTTCAATGTCAGATTCGGGATTTGCAAAGGTGTAACATCACATTAGGTTCAGTTCTGCCACTGTTAGATCATCAGTCTGACTCTAAGCAGGCTGTTGGTTTAGGTTAGACCGAAATGTGGGAATGATCCGAGGAGGGTGAGCATATTGTGTGATTTACTGAAAAAAAAGTGTCAAATAGTATTGATAAAAATATATTGAGCAAAACATTTATATTCAGAAGAGAAAGCCACTACAAAAACACCAGAAGAGGTGATGTTTCCCTTCAGTTTGTCACAAAAGTGACAAGACTTCTCAGATCAATTTGGTTTCCTATCAGCCTTTTCCTGCTAGACTATTTTGTAGCTCCTCTCTTCAAAGGAAACCCAACTCTGTCTCTGAACTGGGCTCCATTGCCGTGTTAATGGCACACCATTTAACCGCCTAAAGACCCCTGTCCTCTCTTAGCCCCAGACGATGCTCAGCCTCTGCTGTTTACTCGGAGGGGAACATTTCCATGATAAAGGAGACGAGGGGCTTAGATGAGTAGGTCGCCACCTCTGAAATAAACACACTGCACATCAAACGAGACAAATCAAAACTATCTGAGCCGCAAGCAGTCTATAGCTAATACGCTTCTGCGGATTGCACCGATAAAGCCAACGAGTTGTTTGATTGTTACAGAACCTCATGAATATGGAGCTGGAAATCACAGACCCTGCTGTGGGCATGCTTTTAGTGCCAAAATCTGCTTTGAAACAAAAGTGTTTTCAACTGCATGGTTGTTTCCTAACTTGATAATTAGAGTACTTTGTGAAAGTCTTCTTACCACTTGAACTTTTTCACATTTTCCTCATGCTACAACCTTATGGGATGTTTTCTGGAGAAACACATCTGACCGCAAATATATCTGAGGCAAGTTTATACATCTAAACCCTCAAATGTTTGCTCTTTTTTTTCTTGCTAACACATAAAGCTCAGTCAGATCAAATGTAGAGCAAACTTGAACATCTACTTTCAAGTCTTGCCATAGTTTCTGAATTCGATTTAGGCGTGGACTTTGACTAGGCCATTCTTGAAGGCACTTTGATCTAAATCATTCCATTTCGGGTATGGCAGTATAAGTAGAGTCGTCACACTGGAAGGTGAGTCTTTGACCCGGTGTCAAGTCTTTTGAAGCTTCTAACAGGTTTTCTTCCACTACAATCCTCTATTTAACTCAATCCATACAACTCTGACTAACTTCCCCCATCCCTGCTGAACAAAGTTATCTCCACCGCATGATGCTGCCACCACCATGTTTTACAACTTGGAATGTGTGTTCAGAGTGATGTGCATTGTTAGTTTTCTGTCACTTATTTCCTTTGGCGTGTTGGTCATAAAAAAAAGACATTTTTGTCGTCTGATCTGACCAAAGCTTCTTCTTCCATGTGTTTGCTGTGTCCTCTGTACCGCTTGCCACAAACTGTAAACTGGACTTCTAGTGCACACCTAGTAGTTGTTTGTGCATAATTCTTCTTCAACTTAATAATGTTGTACTTTGAGTTTGCCTATCACATAACATCCAGACAAGATACAATAACTTTTAGTGTGTAACAAAAGAAAAAGAAAAAATCAAGGGCCTGTCAATACTTTGTATGGTATAAATCAGTCTCATTTGTGCAGCTTGCTGTATTTACACCTCCCATATCCTTCATTTTGTATGATTTATGCTTAAATCAATTCAAAACACCTGAAACTCATGCACTGCTTACTTTCTCTTTCTTTATTTCACAAACTATCAGTCTTACACATGTGATGACATCAGAAATACTCAGTGACACATCTCACACCCTCTCTGACAAATCTCTTCACATCTTCGCCAAAAAACCTTCTTTGTGGTTCATTCAGATTTTCGTTACGTGGATGAATCTTCAAAAGGGTTTGGATCGGTGCAGTTTCACAAGGCTGGTTTTCTATTTATGCAATCATGACTGGAGCCATAAAACCCCCAAATTAAACTTTTAGTAAAATTCTCATTTCAGAAAATTTGTATTTAAAGAATGTTTACAGAGCAAAAAGCAGATATGACACTTTGCAACAGCAGCACAATTAGGAAAAGTGCTGTTAAAGTATTCCTACCACCTGAACCAGTTAATGTTTTTTTGTCAGGTTATCACCTCAAACATCAATGTGTTTTGCTGTGATTTTGGGTGAAAGAAGACAAAGAAATCTAAAAGATGAAGAGTGCATTTGCATTCAGCATGATACACCTAAATCAAATCCAGTGCAGACAACAGAATTCAACTGTGTGCAACTTAATTTTAGTAGAATCTAGCTGTTCTGTGAAGGTCTCAGAGGTCTGCTAGAGAACATACGAAGGGGGAAAAAAAGCATAATGACGATTAAGGAACCCACCAGACTGGTCATGGAAAAAGTTGTGAAGAATCTTACAGTAGGGTTAGGTTGTAAAAGATTATACAAAGCTTTCAATATTTTACACAACTCTGGTCAATTATCAACCAAAAATAGACAGAGTATGGCACAGCTGCATTCACACACACATGGCAAACCACATAAACTGGCAGAGAAGCAGGTAAAAAAGACCATGATAACTCTGGAGGGGCTGCAGAGATTCCCAGCTCAGGTAAGATGATCTGTTAAGATTTAGTGGCAAGAAGAAAGGTACTGTTGAAAAATAGCCTTAAGAAGTTCCCTTTAAACTCTTGCGGCATGCAGAGCAACGTGTGGGGAAAACCAACACTGCACATCAACCTGACCACGTTATTCTTACAGTGAAACGTGGTGACAGCAGCATCATGTTGTGGGGGTGTTTTTTCTTAAGCAGACAGAGGGAAACGGATGAAGCTAAATAGAATCCAAAGAAACATGTTAGAGGCTGCAAAAGACTTAAAATTAGAAAAGAGGTTCACATTCTGCTAAGATGATGACTCTTATCACACAGGTATTTTAAAATGAACAAGTTAAAGTTCAAATCTCAATCCAACTGGGAATCTGTGCAAAAGTTGAAAATGTATGTTTGCAAACACTCTCCATCCAGTTATTTTAAAGGACCAAAGTTGGGGAAAATTTTATTTCTCAGATTTTTATTTGTAAAAAGTTAGAAAACCCACTCTTTTTGTCTCATTTTACAGTTCTGCTCTACTTTGTGTTCTGTCCCATAAAAATCCAATGGATTCCAATGAAGCTTGTGGTTGTAAGATAAAGAAATGTAAAGCGTTCCTGCTCACATCAGCGTACACACATATGACCATATTAGAGTGTTTTATGTTTATTGGCCGGAAAGTTTGTTGAATGGTTTTCCCCGTCACTCTGTAACGCTCAATGAACAGCTTCCTCTAGCTGTGCCTGCTTTTTAACACGTCTAAAGGGCTGTTTCTGCTGTTTCTGACATCTTGCCATCCCCTTTCCCCTGCGGCGCTGGTGTCAGGCAAGAGGAAAAAAGCTGGTGACCTGGCCGTTGCAGCCTTGCCCTAGGCCGCTGCCACCCTGTGGGCAGCAGAAGGTCTGTTCGTCTGGAGCCCCGCCAGGAAGCAAGGCTCATCACAGCTTGTGATGTCACGACAGACACGCTTTTGAGGCCTTACCTTTTTCACTACCTATAAGGTGTCCTCCAAAACAGGCTTGCATACTGAATATATTTAACAACACGATATTTTGCCTTCTATAGAACATCAGCAACTAAACCAGGATGTATACTTAAGCATAAACATTATCATATATATATATATATATATATATATATATATATGATGTAGCTGACCTTGGAGGAGTATAAATGAGCCCCTAATAAGATTTGATCTCCCTAATTACAATTTTTACAACCCATCTTTTAAATCCTTTTGCTAATTAGATATCACTGCATAAAACATTTGTTCAAAGTTTTTCTTGCCAAAAGTAAACTTTCATATTCAAACATTTGAAAACTTCATGTAGTTTTTTTCCCTCTCACTTCAAACTTAACCAAAACATTTTTGGAAATCTGTTCAAACAAAATATTAAGAAACATTGTTCTCAGTGTGACGTTTAAACGGCAGCAAAAATGGTGGCAAACAATATTTATAATATTAAAACAGCTGTAACATGTCTTCGGACACACTTTAAACACACAAGTGATGCACAATGAGTGTATTTATAGCAATCCTCAAAAGGCAGAAGGTGAGGGCCCCTATTGACCCGCGTCCTTGTCTCCCCCGTTTGCTTACATTTATGGTTCTGTCCTAGATCCTGTTAAGAGTAGCAGCAGGAGCGGACCATCACATTTGGTGCTCAGCGTGGGGGCGGTTGGTGAACTGTCATGTTCCAGCTATCCTATGGAGATACACTTCTGCCTCTCTGTGAAGATTGGGTGATTTCTCATTTGCATTTGCTAATGAGATCCTGTTTGCATGACTGTATATTGGAAGGGCTATCTCTCAGAATATCTCTTTCCAAATACAGGATGGAGTCCTATTTGCTTAAGATAGAGTATTCAGTTAGTCCCATTAGGATTAAGGAAGTCCTCTTCAGGAAATTACCTGGCCAAGATAGTGTAATTGAAGGGGTGATGGCAAATTAAGGAGCATATTGTGTTTGTGTAAGCATTTTTTAAATAGGCTTTGTGTTCGGTGGGTTTCCGATTTAAAACAAATTACAAAATACTAAAGCTAGGAACTCTATGATATTACCTTTTATTGCAAGTAACCAATCGAAAAAATATCACAATGATACCATTATGGGTCATAGACTACATCGAAACACTCTCACTACAATTACTGCTTCATATGATTAATATAAAATAGTAGAAAATATATAAGTGTCTGTCTTTAGTTCTTCACCCTGATCACAGCTTCACACAAGATTCATCTTCCCAGAAGATTCACTCAGCCAAGACCCATGACTTTCTGGATCACTCATCTGACAGGAACTTCTTGAAGTCTCTCTCAAGCCACTGCCAATTGAGGCCTGTTCAGAGCAGTCCCTCTTTATTATCACCCAATCTGTACTGTTAAGAATATTTGCCCACCAATCTGCCAGTGTCAGTGGCTCCAAAGAATCTGCCACAGTTTCATGTCAGGTCACAATAAGGAGCTACTGACTTAATGTTTTTTAAACTGTAATGCAACAAAATCTTGATTTGTTGACATAAAAGAAGAGAAAAGAAAATATGTTCTGAAGTTTCTGAAATTTCAAGTGGAAAAGTTTCCAACTCTGACCTTAAAACCCAACATGGCTGCTGCATGTTTAAAGCATAGTGACAGCTGCCAAGATAAATTGTTTGCTTGCACTTCTGATTTTACACAAAAAGTAGTACCAACCTCTTTTTGTGTACAAGTTCCTTTGATGTTTGAATACACTGCAAAGAAGCTGGTCATTAGCAGACATTACTAACAGTAGTTTGGTTGTCACTGATCACAGAAATGAGCATGTCTCACTGGTTTTCTGATTAGCAAATGAAACCTTAGTTCATTCGTGTTCGGTATAACTTTCAGATCCATAATTTGATTTTAGAGGTGGGTAAATAGCCGCTAGGACCTGTTCTTGGTTCATTGTTGTCCTCTTCAGAATATCTTCTCAACGTTTCTCGGATTTGACATCTTCATTGTCTTTTTATCAACAATCGTTTTCACCAAGAAACTCTTGCATTGATGCAATTTTTGCTCATTGTCCTTCTCATTATTGAATCATGGGTACCAACCTTAACAGAGGCAAGTGAGGTCAGCACTGCTTTAGATGTTATTCTGGTATTTTTTTTAACCTCTGGGATGGATTGACAGAGCAGTTTTGGAGTAATTGTGATAGTAATTGTGGTTTCCTGGAGTCCCAAAGTCCTAGAAATGGCTTTGCAACCTTTTCCAAACTGATAAATCTCAATCACATTGTTCCTAATCTTTTCTACAATATCCTAATCAGACAGGTTGTCAGTCTCAGGTATGGCAAGTTATACTGGAGCAAATATATGGTAAGTCACAGTTTATTATGATTTCACAAGGAGGGCGATTGTACATTCATTTAAGGCCGTTTGACTTGAATAATATATTTCCTGTAAGATATGAAATGTGTTTTAAAGGCAACCCACCCCTAAATCAACTTTTGTTGATAAACTGTATAAATCAGTGACTAATATTGCTGTATACATGAACAGTCATTAATTTGGCATTTTAGTGCATCTTATTTAAAATAAAATAAAAATAATTCTGTCTAAAACATCAGTCTGGGGCCCTCTTGAGGTTAAAAGTCTGCACTATATTTGAATTTAAATTCGACATTGCTATTTCCTCTGCTGTGATATGTGACGTTGGCCTGTGCGTGTGATGTCAGACGCACTGCCTCTCTGGAGTATAAAAGCAGGCGAGTCTCGGCCACACCTCCGTAGCGAGTTGAAGTCGCAAGAGCAAGCATTTAAGCCGTTTAACAGGTTATCAAGATTCTTTTTTTGTTAGAATATTCTAATATTCTAACAATCCCTCATACCCTCGTGGGATTCTATTATTCTATATGCCGCAGCGACGCTGTCAAGCTGTCAGTCACAGCCTAGCCCTCTCCACCAGCTCATCCCTCAGTCCTCCAGGCAAAAGTATTCGGCCCCCTTGAACTTTTCCACATTTTGTCACATTACAGCCACAAGCATGAATCAGTTTTATTGGAATTCCACGTGAAAGACCAGTACAAAGTGGTGTACATGTGAGAAGTGGAACGAAAATCATACATGATTCAAACATTTTTTTACAAATAAATAACTGAAAAGTGGGGTGTGCATAATTATTCAGCCCCCTGAGTCAATACTTTGTAGAACCACCTTTTGCTGCAATTCCAGCTGCCAGTCTTTTAGGGTATGTCTCTACCAGCTTTGCACATCTAGAGACTGAAATTCTTGCCCATTCTTCTTTGCAAAACAGCTCCAGCTCAGTCAGATTAGATGGACAGCGTTTGTGAACAGCAGTTTTCAGATCTTGCCACATATTCTCGATTGGATTTAGATCTGGACTTTGACGGGGCCATTCTAACACATGGATATGTTTTGTTTTAAACCATTCCATTGTTGCCCTGGCGTTATGTTTAGGGTCGTTGTCCTGCTGGAAGGTGAACCTCCGCCCCAGTCTCAAGTCTTTTGAAGACTCCAAGAGGTTTTCTTCCAAGATTGCCCTGTATTTGGCTCCATCCATCTTCCCATCAACTCTGACCAGCTTCCCTGTCCCTGCTGAAGAGAAGCACCCCCAGAGCATGATGCTGCCACCACCATATTTGACAGTGGGGATGGTGTTTTCAGAGTGATGTGCAGTGTTAGTTTTCCGCCACACATAGCGTTTTGCATTTTGGCCAAAAAGTTCCATTTTGGTCTCATCTGACCAGAGCACCTTCTTCCACATGTTTGCTGTGTCCCCCACATGGCTTGTGGCAAACTGCAAACAGGACTTCTTATGGTTTTCCTTTAACAATGACTTTCTTCTTGCCACTCTTCCATAAAGGCCAACTTTGTGCAGTGCACGACTAATAGTTGTCCTATGGACAGATTCCCCCACCTGAGCTGTAGATCTCTGCAGCTCGTCCAGAGTCACCATGGGCCTCTTGGCTGCATTTCTGATCAGCGCTCTCCTTGTTCTGCCTGTGAGTTTAGGTGGACGGCCTTGTCTTGGTAGGTTTACAGTTGTGCCATACTCCTTCCATTTGTGAATGATCGCTTAAACAGTGCTCCGTGGGATGTTCAAGGCTTGGGAAATCTTTTTTTAGCCTAAGCCTGCTTTAAATTTCTCAATAACTTTATCCCTGACCTGTCTGGTGTGTTCTTTGGACTTCATGGTGTTGTTGCTCCAACCATTCTCTTAGACAACCTCTGAGGCTGTCACAGGGCAGCTGTATTTGTACTGAAATTAGATAACACACAGGTTCACTCTATTTAGTCATTAGCACTCATCAGACAATGTCTATGGGCAACTGACTGCACTCAGACCAAAGGGGGCTGAATAATTACGCACACCCCACTTTTCAGTTAGTTATTTGTAAAAAGTGTTTGGAATCATGTATGATTTTCGTTCCACTTCTCACGTGTACACCATTTTGTTTTGGTTTTTCACGTGGAATTCCAATAAAATTGATTCATGTTTGTGGCTGTAATGTGACAAAATGTGGAAAAGTTCAAGGGGGCCGAATACTTTTGGAAGCCACTATATATGACATGTAAAGCATTGCAGCTGGTACACATGTTGACCTAAACTCTAGGTCAATATGTGTACCAGCTGCAATGCTTTCCATAAACATTTTTTTTGTTATAAATATGTAGAGCATTCCTTTTACCAAGTCAGACCTGCAATTTTCCCTCGCTCCCGTCCTCTTCTCACAACGATCAACAGTTTATAAGATACTGAAGTTGCCAAGTTATAAAGGATTTCACATATTATTTTGTCCCATCCTTTATTCAAACAGGTCTGAAGCTGTGCAAAAATATGAAAACATTGCTGAAATTTGTTGTCATAATTCTTCATTTATGCTTTGTTAGGGACAAATCACAAGTGCAGAGATTACCAGCAAAGTCTTTTCCTGAAAGTGTTTTTTTTTTTTTTTATTGGACTGGATTTCATATAATGTGGATTTCATATAATCTGACAGCTGGATATGTTACCCTTAAAACACAATAAGAAAAGAAGTGTAAATCATCTTTGGCATAGATAGATCTAACCCCACGGCAATTCAGGGCAAGACTTTTACGTTTTAACTAACATTCAGAATGCATATTTTTATCTTTGGCCTAGGGCACAATCAATCTGTTTCTTTTAAATAGTCTTCTCAGCGCATTACATGCTTGTAGGATGAGCCCTGAGACGTTTGGATTTTTTTCTCCCATCGTGGTACAGGGCTTTAGATCCTATGTATTTACAAATGTAATAACAGAAAAAAAGAGAATCTTCTAACATAATCTAGAATTCTGTCCCTTTCTCCAGTGGGGTGGAAAGAACATTGTCTGCCTTAGGTCCTCTCCAGTAGAAGAACGGCAGGACGCTGATCATCCGTTCCTCATATGAGGAATCTGCTGACGGTGGTATCACCTTTTGATTAACACTTTAAACATGATCCCCATTCTTTCACATTGTTATTCCAAGGAAGCCTGAGTGGAGGAACGAAACGCTGGGGAGAGAATGCAAGCTTCATTTGATTCATAGATTGATTTATTGTTTTCCAAGGTTGTAATCATTTCTCCCCCTGAGGTAATTTGCTGGCTCTTTATGGTTCAGAGGTATAAGCCAGAGAGCTAATTAATCAGCTTTGTTTTGAAGCTTTGAAATAAAAATGTCCCCTCTGACTTGGTGACGACTAAAAAGGCAACTGCCTCTGTGACTCAGATTCCCAAAAGATGAAAACTGATCAGGTAAACAGATGTAATTATGTTCGGGTGATTTTTGGATTTATCTTGATAAATTCCTTCTCTGTTAATTTTCTTTGTTGTGTTTTGGTCTCAGGAATACAGGAGGAAAGTTCGATCTAAAAAGTACAAAAAGCTTAAAAACTACCGAAATCAAAATAATCATCATTACGAAAAACTACTTTGTAAGAGTAATTAAAAATGAATTGGAACTATTGCAATGGATTTAAACAAATGTAACTCTGGTAATAAAAAAAAATCAGAAATTAAAAACAATTACTTCTTAAACTAGGTGGTAGGGATGTGTATTGGCAAAAATACAGGGGAGACGATACGCTATATCTCAATATATCGCGATACAATGGGTAAGACTATATATTGTGAGTTTTAAAACTGAATTTAACTGTAGGAAAACTGTCACACCATTCTAAACACTCCAACCTGTTTCATACTTTAACACATTCAGTTTTATTACTAGATCTAGTTGATCCACTGGAATGAAGAAGGTGAAAGCAGCCACAAACTACCAGTTATACTTTTTATTTTAGTACAAACATGACTGTCATCATTAATGGTTCCATTCAAATCCTTATAAAAAAAACAACGATATTTTTGTTTTGAATATGGATACAATATCAAGAAAATAAAATATTGCGATATATCGGTGTATCGATATTTTCTTACATCTCTACTAGGTGGTGCTTTTATTCTTTATCTTAGCACGTCATTTTTAGGAAAAATTGGTTATGTTTCGGAGAACTTGTAATTTATACATTCCGGATATTAAAGCAACACAGACCTCCCCTTCCACTTATTAAACCCTCCCTTTTCTTGTTTGGCCTTTTGTCAGTCGGTAATCGGGGTCTGGTTTTTTCTTTAATTGGCTCATTGATGGAATGTGAGTGGGATCCTCAGTTTGTGGGTTAAGTGTATCTTAATCAGTGTGTTAATCCAGTCATCACACAAGAAACATGAGGTGTCAGAAGCAGTGAGTAGAGGGTCATAACTGAGACGCTGCTGCGCTGATCCCTGTGCTGTGATTGTGTGTGTCTGTATGAGTTTAGCTTGCTGTCTGGTGTTGACTAAATCTGCAGAAGAAAGGCGAAAATCTTGAAAATAACTGACTTCAATTTTACATATACACTTTTTTTTAAAAACAGTTTTAATCAAACTTTGTTGAGTAAAAATGTAAAGGGTTAAAAAGCCCTCGTAACTGAAACAATAATCAGCAGGTGAAACACAACCCTACCTGCTTAATGTTCCAATAAAGCTATTGGTTACAATACAACACGCAGCTCCTCCATACGCAGCTTTTTCTTCACTGCTGTTCAGCTCTCCCAGTCTCATTGAGTTTTTCTCACTGTATATTTTAGCGCCTACCCTCCGTGTTCTCCCCTTACCCCCACTCAATACCCACACTATACCCACTCACACTCAACACACAAGAGTTTACTCACATTGGCTTTCCCAGTAAACTCGCTGCCTTTATATTTTGCACTGATCATCATTATGCATTCTGTTTAGCAAGTTTTTGTTTTTTTATTTTTACCAGTTTTAGGGTAATTTAGTAGAGATTTACACACACGTATCCTGCAAAAGTGCTGCCAATTGGTGTCAAAACTGTAACTTCTCAGCTAGTAATATGCTAAATGAATCTCTTAAAAAGGCCTATTGATATTTTACAGATGACAGAGAGCTATGCAAATTAGGAAATAAAGAACAAGGTCAGCAGCATTTAATGTAGGGTAAAAAATGGTCTAGTTAAAGCACTTTACAATCACTTTCATGAATGATGGTTTCTATGAAGATAGAAGTAAACATTTTAACACACAAGTTTAACAGCTATGCTAATTAGAAATAACATAATCCATATATTTGACAGTAAATAAATGGCTAAGTGTTTTGTGTTTAAAAAAAATCAATTGTCAATTTTGAAGAAAAAAAGTTTTCTATTCAACCCAATCATATGTGGAAGTTAGATTTGTGCTTTACATCTTCCTGCAAGGCCATGTCATTAACCCTGGGAAAGTCTCACTTCTATGTGCTTGTCTATTAACTGTTTGATGCGGTGATAAGCTGCAAGTTTTAGGTTTGTTCTCTCTTTCTAATACTTATTGACTAAATATCCGACCTCTAGGCAAGGCAAGGCATTTTTATTTGTATAGCATACTTTCAACAGCAAGGTAATTCAAGGTGCTTGCAACACAATATCATGCTAAAAGAGACCAGTCCTTTTTAAGAAAACATCCCAAAATTATTTATTTATTTATTTATTTATTTATTTATTTATTTATTTATTTATTTATTTATGTAATGTACACAAGTGTAATACAGTTTCAAATGTGCTGTTCTGCATTAAGTGCACTCAGTAATTACTCTAGATCACACTTTGACACAGTTGACTTCAACATCCTAACATTTTGGCTGGAGCGTTGTGGCATCAAAGGTATTGCACCAGAGTGGTTAAAGTCTTAATGTGTCTGCTTGGCAGGAGTTTTTCTGTAAACCTTGAAAAAATCCAATTCTTGTCAGCCACCATCACCTGTGGAGTTCCTCAGGTCTTCGTTCTGTGGCCAATTTTATTTTCTAGGTAAATTCTGCCTTTAGGTTTCATTTTCAAAAAATATACAATTTCTTTTCATCCATATACTGGTACTCAAAATTGAAGCCCTTTTATTTAATTAAAACCATTTTTAAAGGTTCTCACTAAAGTCAAAGCAGCAATTAATAATTTTAAACAGTCTCAACTTCAATGACAACAAAACAAAATGAGAATAGTTTGGATAATCATTCAGTAGTTTAATTCAGATCTCATTCTGATCTGTGTTGCCCGGCATGCTTTGTAAAGTCATATGTTAAAAGTCTGGCTATATTTCATTCAAATGATAAATTTGAAAACCAGATTTGGCCAGGTATAATTTAGAAAAAAGTTAAATAGTTTTAAACAATTTATTTGCCTTGTACAACAGCAATTTGTCCAAAAAGTTGCTGCTCATATCTGACATGAACTAAAAAGCAGCAACACATTTCCCGTCTACCCGCTTCTCCTTACTTACTCCCTGTTCACTTTAAATTTGATTTTAAAGTTCTATTGTTGACCTATAAGCATTTGAACCGAAAGCTATTTGACCCTTTTGCACCCTTATGTGCCCAGCAGTTCCCTTAGATCTAAAGATCATTTTACCTTTGGAGTTTGGGTCCCAAACCTGTGGAGCACATCAGTCACGTTCCAATCGGCAGGGTTTTTAAATCTTATCCAAGAGCAATTTTCTACTCAGTGACTTTTAATACAACATGAGCATTAAAAATGCAGTTTTTTAATTTTTTGTAAACTTTTATTTTGCTGTCATTTCTTTATGTAAAGCAGTCTGGCCACCGTTGTAGTTGTTTGTAAATATGCAATATAGACAAGCTCGAAGCTGAACCCGAAGATACCGCTGGAAATTTTCTGTGGCTATTTCTTTTAACAGTTTATCACTATGTGTAGAGTTTCATCTGATGAGTATCTTGAGTACACATTTTGTCATTCTGAATGCATGTGAGAATGACAGAATACATTATGGCTTGAACAGACAGACTCTCACATGGTAAATGGACTGAACTTAGATAGTGTTTTCCATATACATGTGTTAAAATCTATAAATTCTTGAACATTTTTCAAGTAAGCAGTTTAACAGGCTACCGTCTTACAGCCTCTTGAACATTTTCTTCCCTCTGGCGCTCACAGCCCGCTCTCTTGTCTGTTTAATGGCACAAAAATGAAGTAGGAGCAACATGGAACCCCAAGTCTTCCCACAGATGCTCAATAGGATTTATGTCTTGACTTTGCCTGGTGCATTCTAACACATTCTAAACTTGTAACTCTGGTTATATGTTTACTGTCATTGTCCTGCTAGAAGGTGATCCTGTGCACCAGTATAAAGATTTCTGAAGTGTTTTAGAGGTTTCCTTCTAAAGGGCTTTTGTTCTAGGGGAATGCTTATACTGTGCACTATAATTTGATTTTAAGCATTTGATTATAAGCAAATGTTAAATAAAGGCTTTAAATTAATAGATTTTTTAAATTAATTTTAAGTTGTTCAACAGTACGAATAGAGTCATCTCAAACTTCAGTGTGATTTGTTATCTTTTGGATGTTATTTTGAACCAGATTTATCATGGTGATGCCATCGTGACCTCCTCTTCCCTCACTTTTCACATCTCTGCCTGCTGTAACCTCTGTGTCTACCCTGATATCACTGCTCTGTAAAACATGTGTTTTATTTCAAAGTGTGAAAAGCCCGATGACAGGATGAACTCCGTGGGCCAAAATCGACCTCACCCAACAGTTTTGAACACACGACTCCCCTGTGAAAGTGTGAAAACATTTAGAAGCCATTCACAACCCAGAGATGATACTTCCTCACCGGGTCAGCGTGGCATGCACAATCTTGTACGGCTTTCAGTCCAACAGAGAAAAGCTACATGTCTTTCTCTCTAATGCACAGAGTCAAGAGAGATCGGGCAGCCATTATGTATTCATTTCAGTCAAACTGATTAGAAGGTAAAAATATCTGTTGCCAAATCGAGGCTGTATGTCTTAAAACCAAGTGAAGAAGAGGCAGAGGCAGAAAACAAAGATTTGGAGTGTAATGAAGCATACTAACCTGAAAACAGATGGAGCAATCTATACAGATGCATGTATAGAGTACTTTTGTGCATTTAGAACCTACCACCGTGGCTTTAGACAAGCATACACACTCAGGCGCTGGAGGAAATATGTTGTTACTTGCGAGATATTACAAAAACTTCTTTCTTCTCATCCATTAAAAAAACTATCGATCTTGTGCTTTGCCTTCTCTCCTTAACAGGCTTTTTTTTCTCCTGTCATAATGGAAAGTCTCCCTGTCTATTTCTTTTTTTCCCAGCCCATTCTTCATTTGGAGTAATTATAGATGGAGAGGTAAAAGATGTTTTTTACCCTTTTCTTTTCTTCTCTCTGTCCTACCTACCTTCCCTCTCCCCCTACATGCATTCAGAGGAGCTCTCACCGCTGCATTCTTATTAGGGACATGTCTGAAAGGCTCTCCGCAGCATGTGGTGTCCTCTGACCATCTGCTATGGCTGCTTTTTGTTGGCATTAACAAGCCAAGAAACCAAGGATAGCTTTTCAACAGGTACAAACTTTTCCTTTTAGATAATCAACTGCATTCAGACACTCCGGTGTGGTGTAGGCAATACGGGTGCAGAAGCCCAGAGAGGATCATATTCTAGTAAAAAAAAAGGGAGGAGAGATGGAGAAAAAAACTTGATCAAAAGACAAGATGTTCTTTTTGGTGTTGTTCAGCGTTAGTGGATTCTATACCAAACACCTATTCAAATGGCCTGCTCTTCTTTTTTTTTTGCTCTTCTTCCTCTTCTTCTTCTTCTTCCCATCCTCATATCTCTTCTCCTCATTTTTTCACGGAGATGGCCTTGTGAAATGAGTGGAAACGTTGGTCCTTGTGCAATGGTCAAAGGTGTTCTGCCTTAATGAGTGGAAAAAACACAAGAAGGTCCGTCCCATATCCCTTCATTGCTGTGGCGCAGAAAAGCCACAGGATGCCTCCTGAAGAAGGCCTCCTCCACCTTCTGCCGTCTCATCCCTTGTTAAAGGGGGCATGAAGCGAAAGCAGAGGGGAAAAGTAATTTTCTGCTCCTGTCTGTCCATTCTTTTGGCGGGTTCCTTCTACTTTTTGCTGTGTACTTTCATAAAGCTTATAATTATCTTGGCGAGAGCCCCTCATGTGAAAACGAATATGGTCTTTGTACCCTCCCCTCTTCAGTTTTTCTTCTCCTTTTTTTCTGGGAGAAAAGGAAGTCGTATTAACATCGGGTCTGCCTTTTAGAAATGCGTTGAGAAAGCCAGATGAGACTCTTCTTTAAAAAAAACTTTTAGCAACTTAATTTTAAAAACCTATTATTTGAATCGCCAGTACACAGCACCGAAGCCTGATGCATCTACACAGAGCTTTCAAATCCATTTAATATACTTACTATTCAACTGTGAAAAAAAAGAAAAGTAAAAAGGCTGGAAAATATCTTTTAAATGTTTTTTATTATGCCACCTTAGTTCAAAAACATGTAGTGTATTAAAGAAAGATGAGAAAATTTGATTAATTTTCAAGACAAGTCTGTCATTTTTTCTGGTTTGATATCAGCCAACTATTCAAACTCCACCTCTGTTAACCTGCCCCTCCCCCATGATGCCTCTGACCTCCATTCCTAACTCTTCTGGTTGATTACTCTTAATGTAATTTTAATTAAAAACTGTGGTGTCAAAGGGTTTAGCCTGCCTGAGAAGCGGGTGCAGATTGTGGCACAGTGGCAGACCCCTTCACTTGCCTGAGTAAAAATGCATCCTGACATACTCTGGGTAATGCCAGCAAAAAAGAGCCAGGGGGAGTAAAAAAAGGCTATTTGAGCCATTTTGATGCAGTGGTATTATAGCTGGACTGTGGAAGATCAGAAATTACTTTTTTTTGTTGTTGTCTGTACTTCAAAAAAGAGAAGAAATTAGTCAAACGTTTCTATCAAGAGATGAAATTGGCACAGGGCAATAAACCAACAATGAAGGGTGATTCTTTGGTGAGGACTTATCTTTAAAAAAAACCCATAAAACATAAAAATAAGAACACCACTGAAAATGTTTTTTGGGCCTTGCAGTCTTTTGTTATTCACATAAGGAGCAGAGGAGATGTCACACCACGTGTTTGAGAGAGAAATCTTAGTCAAACATTGTTTTGCTGACAAATCAAAAACTGGTTATAGGATTGCCATTTTAAATTTCAGCATCTTGTATTAGTGATTAGCCTGGGGCAGCTAGCAATAGCGAAATAACAGTTGGCTTGTATGTTACCTCAAAAACCTTTACCCTTACATTGACCATGAGATTTCCTTGGAGTCCTCCCAACTCAGTGAAAGCCTCTTGCACTTCAAAACTGACTTCATAAATTTTGACAACTAGGAAAAAGTAAAAGAAAATCAATAGACATCCACACTTTTTTTAGTGTGGATGTCTTATTTGTGGAGACACTGTTGGCAGTGGTGGTTTTTTAACATGGGCCATATGAGCAGTTGCCAAGGATAGCATCAGAAAGGCATTGTATCAACTCCAGATAAAATAATATAACGTATCTGTCAGCTGCACCCTCAGCAAGTTTTCTATTGCTTTTATGAATGTGCAGAATATGGAAAATTGGTACCCCCTTGTCTTGGGTAAGTACCCCCTGTTTGTTGGTGGGAATAGTACAATTAGCTTAAATGCTTTATTCAGGACTGCATCCCACCCCTCCCTGAACCTCATTTTCAGATTTTAATTGGTTGGGTGGCAGCAGAATGAGGGGCTTACCCAAGGTGCCATTCATATGAGAACCACCATTGGCAAAGTTGCACAATTTGAAGAAAACAGTTGTGGTCTGGTGCAGTAGTGAAAACAGTGGAGGTTCATGTATGAATGGCAACCTGAGCAAGCTCCTCTTTCTGGTGCTTCCAACCAATTATAAAATCTTTAGACAGGATAAAATGCAGTCCCATGCTGCACAAAGTACTTTAAAATAGTTTTCCTATTCTCAGCAGCAGGGGACTGTGCCAACTCTACATTAACTGCACATGCATAAAAGCAATAGAAACGCTTTTCAAGCTTGAGTGACAGTGAAAGTTAGATCTATATTATAGGGAACCGCCCAAAATCTTTAGCTAGACAAAATGTAAAAGAACAACAAACAAATCAGCGCTAAACAGCAGTAACCAAAAAGCCATGTAGGCTATGCTGTGACTTATTCAGATATGAGTTTACTGACAGTGGCAAAAACTAACCTCTGCCAAATGTCACAGAGGTGACTTGCAGAAGGTGACCCACAGCAATACTCAACAGCGGTGGTCTGCTTATAAATTTGTAATCCCCTCACCCGAATCTTTGGATTAGCAGTTCTCCCCCAGCCCTGAAGTGGCTCCCCATGGTTCAACCATAAACACTCCTTACAATCTCATCTCCACACCCCATCTACCGGCTGAGAAAAGGCTCTGAAGGCAGAGGAGTATGAAAAGGAAGCAGCCAAGAAAATGTGAACATATACACCAGGAGGACACACAGTTTATCTTAAAAAAATGATTTTGTTGTTCCTAATTTTTTTAAATGAACAGATATTAGCCCTTTCAATAGATGTTTTTGTAAAAACTATAATGTGCTGTGCTGTACTGCTCCGAATTGTAAAAAAAAAAAGCACAAATAATATAAAATTAGAATATTTTGAGAAAAGATTTGAGTGTTGTTGAGCTTCTCACATTCTGTGACTGCTAGCTTGCACTGTGGCCATCAGTAGACAGTTGGAGGAGCTGGTGGTTGGCCCAAAGCAGTGAGGCATGTAGTAAAAGGGTTTAACTTTGCTAACCTCCTTCTGCCAGGTTCATGGGAACCTGCTGTTGGGGCAGTATTGGATCAATGTTGGGAGTTAGTGCTCATGCCATCTTAGCCAGAATGCTACCTGGGGTTGAGATCTCATTGCACTGTGAAGCCAACTGGACTTGGTCAGTATTTAGTTCCCATCTTGACCTACATATTCTTAAAAGCTCCAACATATTTTACAGTGACATGCCCTTGTGGTGGAAATGTTTTAAAGGTAAACCTGAAAGAACAGTTTTTTTATATGACAATTTAAAAAGCACAACAAATGTGACAAGGTTGTTAGTTGATGTATAGGAATGGACTTCTGGGCAATTCCCCCCTACACCAGTTTGTACAGTCCCACCACATTTAGTACCTTCTTTCCATTTCGAACTATACATTTTTTTTTACATCAAGATGGATTGTTCACAGCAACACCATCTAATTTCCTCTTGATGGATAATTGAAAACTATTTCAAATCATCAGGTTTCAAAGCAGGTATGAAACATCCACATTACAGGTATGTATTGAAGTATGGTTGGAAGGTCCATAATAGAAAACCTTTTTTCATTCCCAAAAAAAGTTCTTTATGAAATGACTAAGAGTGCCAAATTTAAAAGGGGCAAAATGACTAGCACCCATAGGAATGGCTTACAGAACTGTTATTCAGACGTATCTTCTGTACTGTAAGTTGCTTTAAAACAAAACATTCGATTAACATTTTTCTTTGATTTGAGTGATTTTATCAATTAAGGCAAGGCAAGGCAATTTTATTTGTATAGCACACTTTTAACAACAAGGTAATTCAAGGGGTTTTACATGATTAGGGGATAAAATTAAAATAGCAATAAAACACAGACAACGCATATAAAGTAAAAACAGCAATAAAGCAATAAACACACACAAAACATATAATACATGAAAACTTTACTCAAAAGAAGCTCTAAACAGATGGTTTTCTCGTTGTGATTGTTCGTTCCAGATTAGAGGAGCATAGAAACCGAAAGCTGCTTCTCCATATGTTTGGTTCTGATTCTAGGGATGTTGTGTAGACTGGAATTAGAGGACCTGAGTGTTCTAGTGGGTTGGTATAGTAACAGTGTATCTTCAATATACTTTGGTGCTAAGCCATTCAATAATTTATAAACCAGTAAAAGTATTTTGAAGTCTATTCTCTGAGCGACATGAAGCCAGTGTAAGGACTTTAGAACTGGGGTGATGTGCTCTACTTTCCTGGTTCTAGTGAGGGTTCTGAATCAGCTGCAGCTGTCTAATTTACTTTTTAGGCAGACCTGTGAAGACGCTGTTGCAGTAATCAATCCGACTAAAGATAAACACATGGATGAGTTTTTCAAGGTCCTGTTGCAACATCAGTCCTTTAATCCTAGAAATGTTCTTCAGGTAATAGAAGGCTAAACTTGTTATTGCACTTATGTGATCCTGGAGGTTCAGGTCTAAGTCCATTACCACACCTAGATTTTGGGCCGGATCAGTAGTTTCTAGCTGTTTTAACTGAAGCTGTGTGCTGACTCTTGATTGTTCCTCTCTAGGTCCAAAAGTAATTACTTTAGCTTTGTTTCTGTTCAGCTGGAGAAAGTTATGGCACATCCATCCATTTATTTGGTTGATGCATTTACTTAGGGTTTGGATGGGTTCAAAGTCACCTGGTGAAATCGTAATGTAGAGCTGAGTATCATCTGCATAGTTGTGGTAGCTAATCTTATTGGTTGTTATTATAATATGGGCTAGTGGGAGCATGTATATTAAATAAGAGGGGTCCCAGGAAGTAGCCCTGGGGCACCCCACGTGTGATTTCTGTTCATTCTGATGAAAAGTTTCCTTTGAAATAAAGAAGTCCCCGTTCTATAGGCAAGACCCAAACCAGCCAAGTAACCTTAAACTTAAGTAATTAAGAGGCCCTAAAATATTTGTTATTGATACAGGGAAGCAAATTGAGATGTGGATAAATAATTGTTAAAGTGTCTGTTTTTTGATGTTTTAACTAACATGGAGAATACATAATATGAGAGTGACAGTGATCTTGGATCAGGTGGCAACCTCAGAATTAGGTCTTAAAGGACATCATCATGTGGGATTGTGATGTAATTAGCTCCTTCCATCTTACTGTTAACTCTAACCAGGTTCTTTGTCCTTCCTGAAGAAAGGCTTAAGCCTGGATTATACTTCTCCGTCAGCAAGTTTGCACTCACACGGAGACGTATTGACAAAGACGTTATCCGTCTATACTTCTCCGTCGCTGTGTCAGTGTTGCAAAGCAATTCTCCGCCAGGACAGCAGAGGGGGCAGACCTTTTCTGGTAAGTCTGCCTACTATTGCAGTGAGGTCTCTGGTCAACGACAATATTTACTTCAGCCTGTAAACGCACTTCCACTCAACTGTACAAATGTTTATATTTTCGGACTTATTCTGCCAGACGTTCCTCAATCTGCTCCATGTCTGTTTCAGCAAGATTTTTCCACAATTCTGTCAACACCGGCACTGTTGACAAATTTAAAGCAAGTAGCTTCAAGCCGGAAATGATGGCTGTTGTTGAGCTGACCAATCACAGGTGTGCGCTCTCCATTTTGTTTGACGGATCCATGCGTCCTTGTGTAGGTCACGGAGAGACCTTGCGTTACGTCTATCCGTTCCAACATAGAAGGAGAAGTATAAACTAGACTTAACCATTGACTGTATACACACAGCCTGATGTTGCCACCACCATGTATATTGACTAGATTGTTTTATTCAGGGTTATGCTATAGCCAGGGTTTACCACCTCACATAACATTTTGCATATATGCCAAGAAGTTTGGTATTTGGTCTCATCTGACCAGGGTCTTGGCTGCTTCTCTGATTATATAAAGTGATATGATATAAAGTGCTTTATAAATAAAGTTATTTTTATTATTGTTGCTAATGTTGCTATTATTATTATTATTATTATTATTATTATTATTATTAGTAGTAGTAGTAGTAGTAGTAGTAGTAGTAGTAGTATTAATGATCTCTTTGCATGGCCTGTCAGTATAGTTGTCTTTACAGACATGCTGCGCTTTTTCCATTTTTTTTTTATGGCTGAACAGTGCTCTTTGGTATAACATTTTTATAATATGTTCGTGCTGTAGCTTTAGCTCTGACCTGTTTGGTGTGCTCCTTGGTCATCATAATGCTAAGAGCAGTGACAAAAGTGAACTCTGTTTTCTAATAAGGTGACCCCCAGTCAAACAAACAAAGTAATGAATAGATGTTAACTCCGAAGGCCACATTTCTCAGATTTTTTGGGGGGAAATATGTGGAAAAGGGGTTTAAACATTTTACAGGACGGTGCTCTCTACATTGTTCCTTTCGCATCGAGAAAACAAAATTAGGCTGCTGTCTCACAGGAAACATACTGATCTACAGTGCAAGGATCAGGCTAATTCAAAAAAATTTAACGTAGTGGTTCAGGTGAAAAATTGAAAAAAAGAAAAGCAAAAACTCTGCACTGCACTGCATTAGATCTTGTTTTAAGATCAAAAGATACGCTGAGCCCGTGTGCAGGTCTTTTGAAACAAACATCCTCTTCACAAGAGGTTGCTGTAGACCTTTTGTCTTTCGCAACAGGATACATTCAGATTTCCAGACCTGTGTAAAGTAATCACATTTGTTTATTTGCAATTTGTCAGGATAGAGGAAAAAAAAAGAATTAATCTAACAAATTATTTGGGCAATAGAATATTGTTTTAATCATGTTTGGTTCAGTGGTTGTGCAGTCATTCATGTGAGCTCCATTTGGTGGCCCCGTCGTGAAACTTTGGCAAGTTCTGCGTTTTTTTGGAGAGATCCGTTGGCATTAAAACCTGCAGATGGCTGCCTGGTGTCAGCAGGCATGGAAGCAGAATAGTGTGCTCTCTAGACTGGGGGAGACTTTTGTTCATATGTCTGCGTGTCTGTGTGTGTCCTGTGAAAAACACAAGTGTATGAAGTGCGTATAGGGGATGGTTTGTGGTCTCTCTTTGTTAAAAAAGTCAGATTTTTGTTTGTTTGTAGAAACCTTTGTTTTTTTTACCTTTCTGTCATTTGATTTGGAGATAAAAGAACTGTCCTCCTGCACAGAAAAGAATGACAGTTTCACCCCTATCAGGCACCAATCTGTGAGAACTTTAGGCGGACAAGTAATAGATTCACTAAGTTGCCTCTGCTGGCATGTGTGTGGGTGAGTGTGAGTTGTCAAGGCGCACACTGTAAGTGTGCGGTTTGGATGCAGAGTTTACACCTGTTTCTCAATGTTGTCTACATTCTAAAGAATAATGTGTGAAGACTGTCTTTTGCTGCAAGGTGTGTGTTTGTTTGTCTGTAACTGTGTACCTGTCTCTTTGATTAAACAGGTGGGTCCTCCGTGCATAGAATCCAGACAGCTTGTCCTCCACACAGCTGACTGTGGTCAGGCATATCATGCTCATCGTGTAGTCTGTGGTTCAGGCTCCGACACTTTGTGTGTGGATCAGTTCACATGAATTTCTAAAGACAGATTTAAATTGTGCACCATTTGTTTCTGAAACGTTTTACAGATTTGTGTTTACCTGCCAGGAGGTGGAGTGCAAAATGTTTTTTGCTGTGTGCAATCAATTGAAAGTGATGATTTGATGAAATTCTGTTTCTCTTAAAATTAGAATATTATGTGAAACTGATCATTTTCTTTTTTACATATCCTGTTCTTTTGTGACATTTTGGGCATATAGAGAAATTGGTTGTCTACATGTACTAGATAAGACTCACCCCATAAATAGGATACCTCAAGACAGAATCCTAATTGGGTGACAGATTAAAAAAAAAATCAAGACTGGATCCAGCTCACCTGACTGGTGTAAAAAGGAAGATTATAGATATTTGTAACAGGAATACTTTTTTATTGGTCTATTTTCTGGGAAGCTGAATTTTTGGGTTTTCATTTGGTGCAAGCCATAATAATCAGACATAAGAGGCTTGTAATGATATAATATGAACTTTACTTTTTAAACTGAATGACTGAATAAATTACATCTTGTTGATATTTAAATTGACTGGGATCTATCTTTATGTGGAAGAGTTTGCTGGAGAAAAACCACTAAAGTCAGCTTGTTTTGAGCTCTTTGGTGACACAAACTTTCAATCTGACATCATGCTATCCTAATCCTATGATAATATCTTTTCATGCCTGTTTAGTGTTATTTAGCATTGAAGCCTGTAGATGTTAGATTAATTGGTTGTACATCCTAAGTCCTAATTTACCTTTGTCACAAACTGTTAACTATAAAACTTTTAGCAGGCATAACAACATTTTGTTTGAATCAAACATCAACTTGTGATGATACTGTATCCCATACAGCCAAGACCGGACCCAACAAGCCTTCAAGAACTCAGTGAACCAAACAGAATTACATCTGTTGCATCATCATTGAATTTGAAAAAAAATAAAATAAAATTTTTATAGAATATAAAGGTTTTCTTCAAGTATGCACAATTGAGTCTTTTCTGCATAGAAATGATAATGCACACCACAGTTCTGGATAAGATGGTCGAAGAAAAAAGGTTGCAGATTTATTCCTGTGGTACAACCAAACTTAGCTGAGCCGTTGACAATATCTATTAATAGCTTTGAAAGGTATGAACACAAAATAAGTCCTTAATATCAGACCACTATCTAGACAATTTAAGAAGACGCTGTGAATGATTGCATGTAAGGGGGGTACTTAGGTCTGAAATAACTAAAAATCAGCAGCGTCCTTTGTCAGCTCTATAAGAAGTAGGTCATTATATAAAGTCTGAACTGAATTGAATCACTAATTTTTGTGTGTCAAGATTTTGTTTCTTGAAGCGATTTATAATCAGACTGGAAAATGATGAAAACACTGTTGTCATTTATTAATAGGTGTGCATCAGTGTTTTTTCCAGAACTTTAGACATAAGAAGCAGCATGGAGAATGGTCTTTAGCTATTAGATGGGGGCTACATGTTAATAAAAACTGGTGAAAACGCTTGTCGTTCGGGAAACACTGTACACTAAAGACATTAAACTACTGTCAGTATCATTGCGACTCTTTTATCTACCCAGAGATTTTCCACAGGTTTTTTTTACTCGGGATATATTCACCCGAAGGCAAACGCTGACAGGGCCACTCAAGCCATGATCAAAACATTGCAGCGGCTACAGGGGATAGCACCTGAACTAACTGATGTTGTGTCCTCTTATGTGTCTTTTTGTGAGGCTTTTATCATTGGGGATGCAATAAAAAACAGGTCATTTTCCCTAAAAGGAAAGTCTGACCTGGTGCTTTCCAATGATTTGAATGCTTTTTTTAATCGTTTCAATGTTTCTCATTTTACAAATGAACTGTCAGTTTTTAGAAATATTGTCCCTTCCCAGAGCAATGTGGTCATTGAGAGGGCAACATTGTTAAACTCTTTCAGAGAGTTAAGGAGAGAAAAAGTCAAGGCCCTGATGGTATTGGAGGTCGTGTTCTTAGGAACTGTGCTTTTCAGCTGGTGGATATTTTTTAGCTTCATTTTTTCAGTGTCCCTTCAGCTTAACAAAGTTCCCTCGCTCTGGAAAGATTCCATAATTGTTCCAGTTCCTAAACTTGCATCTCCTAAAAATCTTAACGACTTCAGACCTGTTGCTTTGACTTCTTTGGTTATGAAGTCATTTGAAAAAAAATGTCAAGAAATCACTTCTGACCTGTGTCCAGGATAATCTGTCCCCCACTGCAGTTCGCTTACAGGTTGAGGATGCAGTAGGCATCCTGCTTAACCTAGTTTTATCTCACCTTGAGGATGCCAGGTCTTTCACTCGTTTATAATTTGTCAATTTTTCATTTGCTTTTAATTGCGTTCAGACACATATCTTAGCAGAAAGACTGAGGGACGATCATAGCATTGATCTTGGTCTTATAGCTTGGATAACTGACTTTTTAACAGAGAGGCCACAATGTGTGAGAGTTAATGGTGTTCTGTCCGACACTCTTATCTCTTCCACTGGATCACCCAAGGGCTGTGTTCTCTCACCTTTATTATTTGTTTTATGCACAAATGAGTGCCACAGCCATCATAGAAATCGTAGCATTATAAAATTTGCGGATGACTCAGTTATTGTCTACTTGCTCAGCAGTGATGACCCCGATCACGGACCTGTAGTGGAAGATTTCACTGACTGCTGGTGTAGGTCCTCGTTCTTGAACATCAACATAAATAAAACCAAAGAAATGGTTATTGCTTTTTGGAAAAATCCTCTCAGTGTCCCACCTGTAACAATTGAGAACCAAACAGTGGACGTTGTCAGCACCTAAAAATACCGTGACACCCGTTTGGACAACAAGCTATCCTATGAGCATCGTGTTGACGCGGTGTGCAAGAAAGCTCACCAGCGCATGTATTTTTATCGGAAGCTTCGTAGGTTCAATGTTGACAGAAATGTTTTATTCCTGTTTTATCTAATCCATTTTAACATTCTCGTTTATCTGTTGGTTCGGCTCTCTTTCGCTAAAAAATAAAAGCAGACTTCAGGGGATTGTAAAATTGTGTACAAGGATTGCAGGTATTAGCTGAATGACCTTTCAGGTCTATATAAAACTATAGTCCTTGTAAAGGCTCACTCTGTCTTTTCAGGATCAGAACCACCCCTTATTGCGTGAGTTCCAGCTGCTCCTATCAGGGCGTATACATCCTGCCAAGATGCAGAACAGATATAGGAACTCTTATTCCTGCCGCTGTTGCTCTGGTAAATAAGTACTGTATGTTCTGAATGATGTTTGCTTGTTTGATTTGTTTATTTATTTGTTATTTAATTTTTTTAATCCGCTGCTGGCTGAACAACAAATTACCCCATGGGGACAATAAAAACTCATTGAATTGAATTGAATTTAAAAAAATCTCTAACTACAAAACTCACATATATTTGAGTTACATAGAATGCCATCAGATTAATAGATGATTGAAACATTAGTTTGGAGAATTTAATACTTGCTGAAGCTCTAGCTCTAATGTGTGTTTTTGTCTGCACATAATGTACATATCTGTTAACCAACATATTTCACATGATACTCTGAGACTGAAAATAGAAAAAATAAACATTTAGCAAAAGGCCTTTCTACAGCTACCATATAATTATCACTGTCTGATACAAATAACAGATTTTCCGAAAACAGGGTTAGACTGAAATCATTTTCGAACCTGGTAAAAAGCACAATGACAGAGAGTCTACTTTCTTTTTATATTCTCACAATTACCCTAAAGTCTGGATTTTTCCCATTAAAAAAATTTATTAAATTCCTAGTGGCATAGTTTAGAATTGTTGTTTCCAGACAAAGATAAGGTCTGCCTAAATTACAAACAATAAGAAAAACAAGGAAACACCAGAAACAATTTAGAGTTCTTACAGCAACAGGTCCAAATTCTTTAAGTGTTTAATTTGCAATCTCTTTAATTTGCTAAATTTGACATTTACATCAGTTAAGTGCAGGGGTTTGTCTCGCACACATTCTGCATCATTCTACATTTATGAGGTTAGGTTCTGGGCTTCAGGGGGTAAAACTAAAAGACAACTAGAAGTTAGCAAATGGATTAAATAAATCACTTTTTTTTTCATTTATTTATTTGACCTCATCTTATTTGTTTATGCTATTATTTATTTAAATGACAAAAGTCTCAATTAAGTTTTTTGAACCAACTGAGGTAAATAACAAGTAAAACTGAACTAACTGATTGAATGCATTTCTTACATTGTTGTTATTCTTATATTTGTTTATTTAAATTACAACAGTCTCATTAGTTTAGGGAACTAAGGGAAGTAATAAATGACAGGAAAGTTACTAATCGATAGAATAAAAAATAAATGATTATTTTTGTATAATTGTTTGCTCAGAGTTCTTTTTCTTTCTTTCTTTCTTTCTTTCTTTCTTTCTTTCTTTCTTTCTTTCTTTCTTTCTTTCTTTCTTTCTTTCTTTCTTTCTTTCTTTCTTTCTTTCTTTCTTATTTATTTATTTATTTATTTATTTATTTATTTATTTATTTATTTATTTATTTATTTATTTATTTATTTATTTATTTATTTTTAATCACTGTGTTCTCGGCGAACCTTCGGTTAAGCGGCCCAGCCCCGCGTATCTCTGGGATTTGTAGTTTAAAGGCTACATATTGACGTCAGCGGAAGTCTTGGAATATACGCAAGCGAGGTCACATTGGTGCAGGTTTGTAATGTTTTGAGCAACTCTGCTACAATGGAGGCAACAAACACAGGTAATATTTTTGCTTTGCTTAAATCTCTGTCTGTCTTCAGTATCACATTGGTAGTTATAGCTGAGTAGTGACGCGAGGTGTTCCTTAAAAAAAAAAAAAAAAGATACGTAAAACTGTGGCTACAGCAGCTACATTAGCTTAGTAATATGTGTTTAGTATGATGGCTGATTACCTCTTTGTGCTTATAGTTGTCCTCCACATTGCATAGTCTTATATATTCTTTTTGCTGGCTTTATTTTGAAATGAGTTCAAACATAGGCGTTTTCTAGACTGTAGTTCGTCATGAACTGAACAGAAACACTCACTAATGACCACTGCTCCTTAATGTGACTTTATGTGCTTCTCTTTGTTTTTAACTGCATCACCAGAGGAAGTCGCTCTCAGGCATGTGGAGAAGGATGTCCTGATCCCCAAGATGATGAGGGAGAAAGCCAAGGAGCGTTGTGCAAACAGAGTTGAAGGTCGGTGAGAGAGAAAACTCATCTTTATGAACTAAAACCAAACTAAGTAGTCATCTTCATAAAACAGTCTGGTTTTGGTGGAACACAACTGTACATAATGTATTACACTGAGTTCCTTTAAACCTGAAGCAACTCATGATTCTTATAACCCTCAGAGCAAGTCAGGAATTTACTAAAAACTGGATTTGTTCTTTGATCATCATATAGATAGGCGAAAAGTTATTCATACCCCTGTCAGTATTAGATCTAAATTTAATTTCTTTCATCTACGTTTATTTCTAATTTAAAATAACACCAGGATCCTGCTAAAGAGAAGATGTTTAGGATGGGTATCATTTTGAAAGAAAATTATTTTTCACTATTGACCTTTTTAACACAGAAAGGCATCTTAAATATAATTCATATCTGCTTCACCAATCATTGCGAAAGGATTAAGTGGCTTCACAAAAATCAAAAACGTCTTTTAATTGCTGACCAGCTTTTTGCATGTCTCCACTGATATTTTTGATAATCAATTCTTGGTTATGAACTCCAGGTCGTTTAGGTTGGAAGGCCCCCTTGCCGTCAGCCTAATCTTTAGCTTCCAGTACCGATTCTCTATAGGAATAAAGTCTAGACTCCAGTTGGACCACTGTGAAATATTATAATTCCAGTTGGAATAAATATGAAAATATTGTATTAAAGCAACATTTTCTTTGGGTATGAATAATTGTGAGCGTGACAGTATTTATGGTCAGTTTTAACCTTGGCATATATCTGTCCACTAGATAAGTATTGCATTACCATTGATGATTAGGTATTTCTAGGTCTGATTATTTTTTATTTTTTTGTCATAAACTTATACTTGTATTTTATACAGGTTTCCTACACATTCATGAAAAGAATGGGAATTACATTTTTCTGTTTCCATGGCTGGATAAGTATGAAAAAAACAAAATTGAGTCCAGGAAAACACGTTTTGTTTTCTTAAGAAAATAAATTCTAATACTTCTCAAGAAATGCAGCATTTTTATAAAGCCTTGACATGCTTTATCTTGATTTGCAACATCACACCTTATTTTGATTGATTGATTTTTACACATCATCATTTTGTCGTTTTACTTACTGACTGATTGTTAGTTCATTTGAAAGCCAAAACAGGGCCATTTTACTACTTGTTTGGTGTCTAGACTACTTTAACTTCAGGTGGAACTTTTACTCAGGGTCTAAAATGCTAAATAAAGCAGTAAAACAGCTATTTTTTGCTAAACATAGAAGTCCCTGTCCTTTAGGTAAGACTCGAACCAGCCAAGTAGTGTACCAGAGAGTCCGACCCAGCTCTCCAGTCGTTCCAATAAAATATCATGATCAACAGTGTCAAATGCTGCACTGAGGTCCAACAGAACCAGCACTGTGGTTCTACCACAGTCTGTATTTATGAGGATGTCACTGAATACTTTGACAAGGGCAGTTTCGGTGCTGTGGTGAGCACGGAAACCAGACTGAAAAACATCAAAACGGTTTGCCATTGTTATGAAGCTATTTAACTGCTGAAACACAGCTTTTTCAATAATCTTACTGATGAATGGAAGATTAGAGATCGGCCTGTAGTTCTGCATTAACATGTTGTCCAGATTTTTTTTCTTTAGCAGTGGTTTAATAACTGCTGTTTTTAAAGCCTGAGGGAAGACACCTGATAGCAGGGATGAGTTCACAAGGTTATTGATAGGTACGAATTTAAAGTAGGAAGGAATGAAATAGTTGTACATAATAGTGAAAGAGCAAATTGACATGTAGCTGGCATTAATAATGACATCGTAATTGACTTTTCTGGTTTTATTGACCACTCAATGGTCTTTACAATTATAAACTAAATGCACACGTGCACACACAGTTTCTTATGTTTGAAGGCAATGTGAGTTTTGGGGGCAATGTTTTCAGTGTTTTCTTTAAGGGAGCTTTACATGTGATGGAGACTTGAACTGACAATTTCTTAATTGGTAGATTAGTACTTTTACTTCTAAACCATAGGCACTTTGTCAACCAGTTAGAAATAGGTGAGTAAGTAACATTTTCTTTATAGAACACCTTTCAATATAAAGATTTACAAGGTGCTTTACAGAATCATAAATACATTAAAATACACAAAAACAGTTAAGAAAAGGCAATTCTGAAAAAATAGATCTTTAACTGGCCGTTTAAAAGAAACAATAGAGTCTACCGATCTCAAGGCCAATGGTAGGGAGTTCCGTAGTATTGGTGCCACCGAGCAAAAAAGCTCTGTCTCCCCCTGTTTTCAATCTTGTTGTAGGAACTGTCAGCACACCCTGACCACAGGACCTCAGGGACCTGCTAGGGACATATAAATAATATAATTTGGTGCTTGTCCATGAAGAGCTTTCCATGTCAGTAAAATGATTTTAAATTGCACCCTAAAAAACACTGGAAGCCAATGTAGTTTTATCAGGATTTGAGTTGCTGGTGAAAACCTGGAGGATTTAGTCAGAAGCCTGGCTGCAACATTTTGAATGACTTGCTGTGGTTCAAGTGACGTTTTATTGAGAACTGTAAACAGACCATTACAGTAATCCAGTCGTGTTGAAACAAAGGCACGAATAACTGTTGGCTTTACTTGAGTCAGCACTTCTGGTTCTTCTTTGAATAGTGTCTAACTTCTGTTTGCTGGAATTTTAGCTCATCCCACTTGATAGAACTAATTTGACTGAGTTAGGTTTGCTGGCTGCTTTTGCTTGAATACACCTTTCAAATTCTTTATGGGACTGTGGTCAGGGCTTTGTGATAGCCACTCCAAAATAATGACTTCAGTTTCCTTAAGCCCCTTCGCAGCTGTTTTTGAGGAATGCTTAGTAATCGTCCATTTGGAAGACCCTTTTGCCCCCAAGCTTATGGCCAAACACTTCTGTTTTAGCTTCATCTGACCAAAAGACCTGTCTCCAGAAATTACCACCTTTGTCGTTGATTTTTATATAAAAACTGTAATCTGATGTTTTCTATTGCTTTGTATGTAATGACTTCTTCCTTGCTAAATGGCCTTTCACCCTATGTTGGTACAGGCCTTATTTCACTTAAGGCAAGGCAAGGCAATTTCATTTGTATAGCACACTTTCAACAACAAGGTGATTAAAGGTGATTTACATGTTAAAGTGGCTATATGCAATTTTCTGAAATTTAAACTCGCGACGGACACCTGTGGCCAAAAAACAGAACTGCTCTTCCTTTCTGCTCGCTCCCGCAGCGCGCGCTCGTACGCCGGTTGCTCTCAATCTTCAATCTTTTTCAGGCACTTGACAGGGGTTTAACTTTTTTAGCCTTATGTGGAGTTACTTTTGGTGTCAGAGTTGTCCAGGGTCTCTTCTGTGTATTCGCACAATCCATTGAACTGCTTGCGAGTGCTGATTAGCGGTGGTGGCAGTGATCTGAAACATTTAACATGAACGCGCTTGACGTCACATCCGCAGACAGCACGGGAAAATCTGACCTGACAGAAAATAGAAAGAAATTGGATACAGGCTTATAGGTGCATCCACTGTGAGCTGACAAGGTGTCAGTATGCTCATCAGGAGATGTTTGAGTCATAAATGGTCAAATAAAAAGGCTATTATGTTTATTTTGGGGAAAAAGTTGCATATAGCCCCTTTTTAAGAGGTAAAATAAAAATAGCAGTAAAACACAGACGAACCATAAAAAGTAAAACGGCGATATACATCAAGGTATTACAAAGCATATAATGTAAAAACAGCAAGGAGTACACACAAAACATGATACATCAAAACATTTCTCAAACGCAGCTCTAAACAGATAAATTTTTAGTTGTGATTTAAAAGAACTCAGTGTTTCAGCAGCTCTGTAGTTTTCTGAAGGAAGTTTGTTCCAGATTAGAGAAGCATAGAAACCGAAAGCTGCTTCTCCGTGTTTGGTACTAATTTTAGGGATGTCGAGTAGACTGGAATTAGAGGACCTGAGTGGTCTGGGGGGTTGGTATAGTGACAATAGATCTTTTAGGTACTTTGGTGGTAAAAATATTTTGAAGTCTATTCTCTAAGGGAGCCAGTGTAAGGACTTTAGAACTGGGGTGATGTGCTCTACTTTCCTGGTTCTACTGAAGACATGAGTAGCAGCGTTCTGGATCGGCTGCAGCTGTCTAATTGACTTTTTAGGCAGACCTGTAAGAACACTGTTGCAGTAATCAATCCGACTACAGATGAACGTATGGATGAGTTTTTTAAGTCCCGTTGCGACATCAGTCATCTTATCCTAGAAATATTCTTCATGTGATAGAAGGCTGACCTTGTTGCCTTTATGTGACCCTGGAGGTTTAGGTCTGAGTCCAATACTACATCTACATTTCAGGCCTGATCCGTAGTTTCTAGCTGCATTAACTAAAGCTGTGTGCTGACTCTTGATCGTTCCTCTTTACGTCTAAAAGTAATTACTTCTGTTTTGTTTCTGTTCAGCTGGGGAAAGTTATGGCACATCCATCCATTGATTTGCTCGGTGCATTTACTTAGGGTTTGGATGGGTTCAAAGTCGCCTGGTGACATCGTAATGTAGAGCTGAGTATCATTTGCACAGTTGTGGTAGCTAATCTTATTGGTTGTTATAATCTGGGCTAGTGGGAGCATGTAGATATTAAATAAGAGGGGCCCCAGGATGGAGCCCAGGGGAACCCCACATATGATTTCTCTTCGTTCTGATGAAAAGTTTCCTATTGAAACAAAGAGGTCCCTGTTCTTTAGGTAAGACTCAAACCAGCCAAGTACTGTACTATAGAGTCCGACCCAGCTCTCCAGTCATTCTAATAGTATATCATGATCAACAGTCACAAATTCTGTTTCTACCACAGTCTGTATTTATGCGTGTTTTCCAGATTATTCTTTTTTAGCAGTGGTTTAATAACTGTCTTCAAAGCCTTGGGGAAGACAAGTGACAGGAGAGATAAGTTCACTATTTTAATCCGATCAGACCCAATGAAAGGGAAAACTTTCTTAAGAAAAGCTGTGGGTAGGATATCAAGACAGCAAGAGGAGGAGCTTAATTGGTTAATTATTTCTTTTAGGATTTTTTTTTGGTTTAATTCATGGAATTCTGACATTTTTTCTACCTTAGTGTTAGCTGGGTATAACATTGGTAGTCTGCTCGGTGCTGCGGTACAGACCGACCGTCTAATTGCTAGAATCTTTTCAGTGAAAATGCTGGCAAATTCATTGCAGGCCCTGGTCGAATTTAGTTCAGGGGCCACTGTCACTGGAGGAGTAGTTGGTATTTCCACTGTTGCAAACAGAATCCATGCATTATTAATGCTTCTGTTAATGATTTCAGAAAAGAAAGATTCCCTAGCATCTTTTAAAGTTAACTGATATTTATTCAGTCTCTCTTTGTAGATCTCACAGTGAACTTTGAGTCGAGTTTTCCGCCATTTCCTCTCGGCTCGTTGACACTCCCTTTTTTCACTATGTACCAGTGGATCGCTTGTCCACGGAGAGTTCTTTCTACCTGAGACTACTTTCACTTTAGTCGGAGCAGTGGAATCAATGACTTAAGCCTCGTTTCCACTGAGCGGAATGGTGCGGCTTGGTCCGGTCCGCTATTGTGTAATTCTGACTTTTCATGGGAGCGTTTCCACTGCCTCCTGAACTCTCCTTGAGCATGGGGGGTTTACCCTGAATGCTTGCGTGGCGTCCTACTGGAGGGATGAGGAAGTGGGTGATGTGCGAAAAACAGAAGGAGAGGAGGAAGAAACAACATCCAGCAGCTCATGGTTGTCTTTCTTGCTTTTTGGTTTTTTCTTTATGCAAATACGACTGCTGTGTTTAATAAAAGGTTCCGTGCGGAATAGAGGACAGGTGTGTAAAGTTGTCGCGGGGGTGACGTTTAAACTTACTGCAGTGTTTATGAGTTCACCCAATCAAAGGACTGTGTTAGGTGACGCCAGTAGCTCCGTCCTAACAGTACCGGACCATTGTCCTGTGGACCTACATCTGCAGGGGGACCACTAATAGACCGGTACGGGCCTGCTGTATGGGCCGCTTTTACTATGGAAACAGGCAAAAGGGCAGACCAGACCGCTCAGTGGAAATGAGGCATTGGAGCCGTGTTTTTCGACCCTGGTCATCAAGGCACTCTGCCCTACAGGTTTGATGTGCTTCCTTGCTTTAGCACACCTGATTTCAATTGATGGCCGATTAACTGACTTCTCATGAACTGCTGTCATCTGAATCAGGAGTGTGAAAGCAGGAAAAGATCTAAGACATGCAGGGCCGTGTGCCTTGAGGACCAGGCTTGGGAAACACTAACTTAGAGTAATGATACTTTTAAGCGCCTCTGCCAGCATTATCAAATGGCCTTTTGCTTTCGTTCTGGGGTTGATTCGGGCATTTTGCACAAAAGGATGCTACTTTTTAGGATTAAGCTACCCATGGCCTGTTTGACCTTATTTGTCTGTTGTCACTCAGCGTGATTAAATATATTTTCCCCCTTCAATAAAATCTTGTCAGTCTCGTCTTTTTCCTGTGTGCCGAACTTTTCGCCCTTTTTCTTTCTTTCAATTCAATTCAATTCAATTCAAAATTACTTTATTAATCCCAAAGGGAAATTAAATGTTGTTGTAACTCATTATGCAAGTTCCTTCAAAGATTTGTTGTAGATGCTGATGGCTGTGGGTAGGGATGATCTCCTGTAGCGCTCTGCAGATCTGAAGAAGCCTCTGACTGAAGACGCTCTGTAGTTGTATGACAGTCTGATGTAGAAGATACTCTGGATCTATGGCGTCTTCTTTTCAACTCATCAGGGTTTTGTGGCTGTAGTTGAGGTATTGTGATGTTAATCAGCTGCTGCCAGTTGTAAACCACCTTGTTGCCATGGTTATGCATCATAACAAATGTCCAAAAATAAAAAGTATCAGCAAAAATCCTTCCAGCTGCACAGCATTCAAAACCAGAGAGAACAGTTGTCCACAAAAAACAATGTTTCTACCAGAAACGGAAGAATAAAAGTTTAAAAAAAGAAAAAAATATGAACCAAAGTAACAGAGCTACTCCAACATGCTGCCACCTTGAGCGGCGCAATTCCGGAATTGTGGGGAATTTCGGAATTCTTGGCGCTGTCTGCACCTGTGTCCCGAGTCGTCTAAAGTTCTGTCAATCTAGAGCCAATCCAGTTGACTCGGCAGCTGTCGACGCTGCATCTGCATAAACGCAGTGGTCGCAGCCTTGCTCTTGTGTGCCCTCTCGACTGCAGCGACACATCAGCCCAGAGAGTCACCAAGGTATTGTGGTTTGCAGAAATCCAACGACAGCCTGCATGAACCAGCGTGGTGCGGCTTTCAGAGGGAGTCCGTGCACATGCACAGGCGGAGGTGATGGGACAGACAGTGACTGCGTGTGTAGTGGAAACCCCCATTACGTTACAGGCTCCTCTTCTCACTCATTTTTCACACCTTCATCCTCCGCTCTCTCGTGCGCTTGTTTTTTTTGTTTGTTTTTCATTTTGGTCTGCTCTGAGCGTCTGAATGTGTCTGAGATATACAAAGAAAAAAGTGAAAAACACAAGTAACAAGTATATTTTCCTGTGTTATCTGTCTCTGCATGTGTGCCTCTGCATCTTGCACTTCAGACAAGTCCCACCGACTTGTACAGTTTCTTTTTAGTTTAACGTGACATGATTGTTTCCCACTGTTGATGATTCATGTCGGTTCTCTCTTATGTCAAAAAGCATCTAAAAGTGCATAATTATAGCTTCTTTCAAGATTAATGTGAGCCTCAGAGCATCTGTATATGCATACTGTCCCCCCAGGTGCAGAAAAACCTTGAAATCCTGAAAAACTCAGAAAAATACTTCCATAAAATATAGATAAATCTTTCATTGATTATTATTTTTCACTAGCAATTTTAGAAAAAGATGTACATTTTAATTTGAGCTGAGAAACAAAGTAGAGAGTTGCTGTGGGCCTGTTTCTCTCCCAACATTCTTGGTAGTCTTATCAGGGTGCATGACATCATGCGTTCTTGTTGGTAAACTGAATTTGGGTTATCATGAGGCATGCATTCTAACAAGAGTCCCAGGACCTTTGGAAAAGAAAAAAAAAACACATCCACAGCATCACGCATCCTCTACCTTGCTTCCTCACTGAATTAATGTACCAAAATCGAATTGTAACTTTTCAATTTATTTTCAGGCTTAGTTTTTTCTACACTTAGTTTTTTAAGCCTCCAAATGCCTTTTTAGCTTCCTCTTTACAGTAACTGACACACTAGTATTTTTGTCTATACAAATGTCATCCCCAGCAGCCTGAAGCGAAGGTGGCATCACACATTTGTACAGATCAGCTTCCTCTGACAATAAACTGGCCGCATAGCTCTGCCATGGTGAAGTTGCTGCCGTGTGGTCAGAGAGGCAACCCTCTGCAGTCTCCATCAGTACCATGGGACAGGGATGAGGCGCTGCTTGATTAGATTAGTCACGCTCTTCTGCTTCTCTAAATTGGTTTTTCAGTTGTTATTATTATTTTTTTTACATTTGCATGCTAATGAAAGTGTCTGTGATAACCATACTGATGTAAGGGCCGCCCTTTCAATTAAACCTCTGAGAAAGAACTTGCTAACAAGGTGAAGACTCGGTCTTCCACACCTTCCAGTTGGCTCCTGCATGTGGAGAGTTGGGTGACATCGGCTGCGGTGCATCCCAGAAGGGCTCGCTTAAGTGCCATCCAGGGCTGATTGATTATGGAACAAAAAAAATCAGCTGCGCAATATTTTGAATCATAATGATTATCGTCTTAATGTGTGCAATATCCCCATTGCAAAGGACTGCTTGGATGCATCATCATTTTTCAGATGTCATGTATTCAGTCACCTGCTGGATGAACATTCTCTGTCCTTTACACTCACATCTGATATAGGTACGTTGAATGTTATTGTTTTCCTCAGGTAATTTTACACATGCGTACAACACTGGAGGGCAAAGAGAGCTTCCATACCTGCTATCCAAAGCTGTGCAGTCGCAGTTGAACAATTAGGCCAACAAAATTAAACCTAGAAATGTAGGTATTGCGACTTTAGATCTTCTAAACCCTCTTTGTGCAGATGATTGAAAAAGATGTAACGCAAAGCCTCCAGACCCGTTTCAAATAGCTAACGGGGATGAAATTCTCAGACTGGCCACCGCTAGTTCGTAATGGGGATAGCTAAAAATATTTGATCAACATGCCTGGACTTTACACAGCAGAAGCAATGAAGGCATACAAGTCATTAGGACAACTCCCAGTGCTCGATGCTTCATACACCTTTCATACCGATCATCAACATGCCTAGGCAGTTTATCCAGTGGTGTGAAACCAAATATGGAGGGAGTGTAGGCAGGACTATCTGGATCATCAGATGGCTGACCCGAACATAAAGAACATACTATCAACATGGTTTTGGTACATATCTACATTGATATACAAGCTTTTATATAAAGCAGTTGCATGGTCATAAAAGTGTCCGTCAGGTTGGTCTAGCCACGCTCCATTGTAGCCTCAGCAGGTCTACCATTGGCTCAGCTAAGTGTAGGCCGGGCCAATCTATGTTTATAGAAAGATGTTGGGTGGGCTCAGCACCATTACGGAAGAGCCTTTTTTTGTACTTTTTTTTCCGATGATGGCAGAGCTGCGACGGAGCAAAACAACAAAGATGGCGACAGCTCAGTAACGGCGCTCGTTTTAAATGGCTTTAGCATCAAGTTTGGACGATTTAGGTTACTCTTATTTTGGTTACTCAATTTTAGTTAACATCTCTGTCTTCTCCATCCAGCCTTCAACAGCTGCTGCAAAGAGGCCGGCTTCTTCATGGTGTTTAAGTGTCGAGAGGAAAACTCAGCCCTGAAGGAATGCCTGACACAGCAGTGAGTATTTTGCACCACTCTTTCCAAATACTCAGCTCTCTCATCTTAAGGTGTCGGAGCACCATGCGCAAACCCCGCCAATAGCTCTGACTCAAGCTTTCTTACTTTCTTTTATAATCAATGTTCCCCGTCACATCTCAGCATACCCAAACTCATCCAACTGCTTATCAGACCGGTGATACTGTACCTTCTGTCCCCCACCAGCTACCAGGATCCTGCTTTTTTCGAAGAGTGCAAACGACTGTACATTCAAGAAAAGCTGGAATTTGAGAGGACGGGGATACCCGCCAAGAACAGGACCCAGAAACTGCCAACCAGCATGTAATAATAAAAATGATAACCACATGTCTTTCTTCTGACTCGGACTCCATAAAATATGGAGACTAAGTTTGTTATTCATAAAGCTACAAGACTGTTATGTTAAAATCTTTGGAATATCTCACATGTCTTTGGTTTGCAAGAATGGATCATTTTCAAATGGTCCTTCCAAATGTCCAGTCTGTGTGTGTAACGGATCACAGGTGAAGTATATAAAAATGACTACAGAGGATATTTCCTGAGGAATTTCTGGGACTGCAGCATTCCGGCTTGGATGCTGCACACTCTAAATTTGAGGAACTTGTATTAATTTAACTGCAGTGACTGCATCGATGGTGTCAGCGTCTCCGCTTTTTTGTTTTGGCCTTCACTTTTTAAAGAATCAGAAAAATTTGTGGATGTTTAATAATAAACCCCCCCCCCGTAATTATGACGTACATAATCTGTCATCAATACAGGGAAAAATGTTTTGACAGAATTAAAAATAAATTAAAATATACTATGGGTTTGATGCTTTTGGTGCTTCAAAAAGAAGATTTGTCAGCAGATTTGATGTGATTGTAATTAGAGAAATGAATACCATCTGCTTCTGAATCAGTCTGAACTACAAACATTTCTACAACAGCATTGTAAAAATGTTTGGATTTTTGTCCCTCTGGTAAGAAGAATTTGCTTTAAATCAAAAGTACCTTTACTCTTTGTAAACTCAACACATTCAAACAGTAAAAATATTCCGGATATTTTTTTTCAGTTTCATGTTACATTTGTTTTCATTAAACATAATTTTGTGATTTTTAGTACCTGTTGAATTTTGAAAAACTTGCTCGAAGGAATAAAAGTTCAACTGAGTATCTGACATTACTTTAAAACCCAGTCTAAGATTTGTTTTGATTGTTGTGTGAAATGTCAATGAAAAATCATTTAAAACAAAGTATTTAGTTTAAAAAAAAATCTCTGTGGCCTTAAAGAGTTAATGTCTTCTTTGGGCATAAATAAAAAATATCCCAGAAAAGAAGATGACTTGGATGTGAAGACGACAAAGGATTGATCACTTTTCACTGCTCGGACAAAAAATCTAAGGTTTAAAGTTTCACAGACACCCCTCTGCATTAATACATTAAAATAATCGATTAAAAAGAAATGTATTTTGTATTGCATGAGGCTTTGTGAACCACTGCTAACCTAAAATAGGACTCAAGATGTAAAAAAAATAAAAATACATCCAGATCCAATTTAAAAGTTCATTAACCAAACATGTAAATAAGACTCATTTCTTGGCCCAAAATCACTTAAAGATAGACTGAAGTTAAGTTGGAAAACCAACAAAATAAGTAAAAATGTCTAAACATGTTGGCTAAATCACAGACTCAATATGACTGGAAGAGTTAAGATCTTAATGGACTGAATCTCCCCACAACCTATCACTGTAAGAGGGATGGACTTTCCTGGCTGTAGGTGTTTTTTCAGCCACAGGAATACAACTGCTCTCCAAAGCAGCCTCTTCCTGTATTCTGTTTCCCTCCATCTCTATACACTCCTCCTTTACTTGTCTTTATGTAAAAAAATAAAAAGCATCGGAAAGATTCAGTAAGTTTTTTTTTATTTTTTTTGTCCCTTACAACCAAGGACCTTCGAATTTGTTTGCCGTTTCGTCAGATAGACCAACACAACTCTGTGCATAGTTGTGAAGTGGAAGGTAAATACTTAAAAAAAATGTTTACTAGCTGTTCTGTGATGTGAAGACCTCACGGGTTTGTTGAAGAAAGGCATTAGCACTGTGCTTCAATTCACTTTGCTGTTACAGCTGAATTTCCCCTCAGTGGGACAATGAAGTATGATTCTATTCTAGAGAACAAACAGCGTCATGAAGACCAGGGAACATATCAGAAATGTAAGGGAAAGAGCTGTGAAGTTGTTCGCAGAGTGGGTTTATAATGCAAAATGTCAAACTTTCAACAAGTGTGGTTTAATCCATCATTCAAAAATGGAAGAGGATTGCAAAATTACAAATCTACCAAGACTTGTATATCCAACCATGTTGATTTCCTGAACCGTGTGAGCAGCGGGAAGGTTTATGGTTACTCTGGATAAGCTTCAGAGATCTAAAGGTCAGGTGGGAGAATGTGATGAGTGTTGTATGTGAACTCTGTTGTCTTACATGGAGGAATGGATGGAGCTAAATACAGGATTCAAAAGACTTGAGACTTGGGGCAGAGCTTCCATTTCCAGCAGAATATTGTTCCCAATTAGACAGACAGAATTAAAATAAAACTGTATAGATCAAAGCCTGTTTGTGTGGTAGAAGCCAAGACCTAAAGAATCTTTAGCAAGAGTTAAACATTGCTACAAAAAATCTGACTGAGCTTGAGCGATTTTGCAAAGATGAACGGACAAAATGCCAGTCTCTTTCTGAAGCTAGTAGACATATATATTACACAAGGTGGCTGTAATGTAATTGCAACAAATATCGGAGGGGGTTGAATGCAAATGCATTAAAAAAACTTTTGTAAAAATCTTCAAAATCGTCACGTTGAAATACCTCGATGTGTTGTTTCCGGGCAGGGAACTGCAAGTGGCTACGTCCGTTCTTTACCAATTCCAACTCAATGCGTGTTATGTGTGCAGTTTTGCTTCCATACAGTCACATTTTCAAAATGCAAGTATTTGCAAAGAAATTTCTTTGACAGACGGAAAGAGGTTTCATTCATTTATGTAATCATATTTACAAACAGTCTGAAGTGCGGTAAGTCTAAAATATAATCCATATCTACTATACATTGCATTTTGGTTTGCAAATTGTTTCCAGAAGTATGAAAGTACAGTTGTAAAATAACATTTCAATAAAAATTAAGAAAACACTTTTTAATTGATAAAAGAAAATTGCAAAAGATAAAAGCTAAACTTTTAAACAACCATGGGCTTTTTGTGCACCCTATTTTCCAAGTCCCAGCTCAAACGTCTTTAGGTAAAATAATTATTGTCTTTCCACCATCACTGACGGCTCTCAATCAAATCAGAGGTCTTGGTGTCCAGTGAGGAAAAAACGATACAAAAAGAATGAAGTGCAGAATCACATTTGGCAAAGTACTGAAGCCCACCATTTACATTTATACAGATATGCACATTCTGTTTCGGATATTTCCACACGTCTGCATTTGTACACCTTTTTAGACTCATTTGTCCAATAGAAATCGCCTCCACAATCCTCTTAATTTAACAGCAACATTAACATTAGCACAGTGCAAAGATTAGATACACTTTCATATTTCAAAATATTCACAAAACTTGTCTCTGCTTTCATCGGATGTTAAAGGGCAAATACCATCATATTTAGGAATTTTAAACCTAAGAAATATTGAAAATAAAAATAAACCACAGCTTTTTCACTGTTTTTCAAAGCAAAACCACACATGGATGATGACAAGTCATCTGGATCTGCTATGTCTGATGGACTATTGTTGGGCATAGGACACAAAGTGTTTTCTTGATACAAAAATACCTTTAAAAAAAGGAATATGTGGAATTTATGTGTGACCGCTTATTGACAACGATGAAAAAAAAAAAGAATTGAGTGAGCACTCAACAAAGATCAGCTATGCATCTATGGATGAGCTTAGTGGAAGTAATCAGGAGAAAGGGATGGATTTCTCATCATCCACCGAAAGAAGTCTATCTGTTGACCCAGGATAATGAAACTATTGGAGTATTAAATATAGGACTAAGAAAAAAACCTGATAGAAGAAAAGAGAGTACCAAAACGACCACAGCTCTAATTTCTGAGCATAAAGTTTCCTGAACCGTCTGGAAATGCTTTCCTGAAAACTGGATCCTGCATTTTGTGGTCCCTATCAGTACAACGTCTGTTAATGTCAGCAAATCGCTTGAAATCAATAACTGCTCTATCCAGATATCCCCAAGCATTTTTAGCCATCATACTTAGCTTTAGCTGCAACGGTGTCCTCAAGATAACGTTTTGGCTGCTACATGTGGCGAAGTGAAACCCTCACTGGTAGAACTGACTGATTATGTGGAAGAAAAGTGAGACCTGGACAACCACTGCATGGCTCCCTCACATTAGGCTCGCTATTGCGACATAATGACGCTTCCCATGCATGACAAGATTAACAAGGTTGGTCGAAACCAGAGCAAAGATTACAACATCCTACAATTAGTTATCAAATTAATGTTCAAGCTGCCGGAATTTTAGTTTTTCGAATTACAGTTTCATCAGAGGTCATCTGCCACTGTGGTGAATTACAGGTGGACCAATCTTGCAACAGAGTGTTTTTAAACTCCTGTGTTTGATTGGATTCCAAGCTACTGCCTTTTCGCCTGACTTCCTCTTCCTCACCGGATAGGTCAACATGCAAATCAGTTCTTGAACGCAAAACCGAGCTGCGGCCTTTTCTTTCACAGTTTTATTTTAGGCGGACATTAAGTGAACTGATGCCCGAGTTCAGCATTCTAAATGTAATGTCGGCGCTCTTCTGCAATGTCTGGTCCCCTTGTTGTCGTCTAGAGCTTGTCACTGTTGTTTATCGATCACGAACTAACACAAGCTACAAACTTGAGCACAACTGAAAACAAAAAGTTGTAAAAGTGATGACATATGCCCTTCAAAATTGAAGAGGAGTGTATGGGTCTTTAGTGGCCAACCAAACAGACCTGTACATTCACGGTACGGCTGAGAACTCCATCCTAACAAGTTCTCCTTAAATAAAAATACTCACAGGCAGGTTGGTGAAACATGATACTTAAAATCTCTTGATACTTAAAATCTTCGGAGAGATGCAGTATACACGAGTAGTTCTCTGAAATAAGTCTTTAAGGCCTTAAACACTATTTTTTGGATGCAAACAGGTCAGTTTAAATTTGGTAGCTGCTGAAATCTGGAACAAAAATCTATGTTTGCTCCTTTATATCCGTCTCCATCTACGTTACTGTACAAAAGCCTTCATACCAACACACCCTCATAACACAATGAGACGAACAGGGGCTACACACCTTGTACAATTTACATTGATCCAATGTAAAAAAGGAAGAAAAAAAGAAAAAGAAATTGGATTGCGGAGGTACAGTTATACACTCTACTACAGTGTTGTGGCTCTAGTGATTAGGGGCCATAATGTATAGAGAAAAATGGCCCCTCTGAGCCCTATTAAGTTTATACAGATAAAGGCAGGCGGAAGATGCCCACACGCTATTTCTGCATTCACAGGCACACTGTTTTATGTGCATTTACACCCACAAACACTCAGATTAAACTGCCTGTAGGCATGCCTGCACACTCTTAATGCCTGTGCATACAAGGACACATACAAATGGAGATATGAGTAGGAATTTTCTTTTGAAGGGTCAGCTGTTTCTCTGTAAAGTCGACTATGTTCACCGATGCGGCGTGCAGAGATGACAGTTTTATTTATTTTTTTTTTTACCTCAAAAAGGCTTCCTCTGGCCATATTTAGTTCCCACAAGAAGCAGGTCCAATCAAGTTCACCACTAATGAGTGGCTAAATTAGCTTAAGGCAGGTTAGGTGGTAGCTATGTGGCCGAGCTGGAGACTTCATCGCGTTCTTTATTTCTTTCTTTTCCACCCAGTTATTACTCATCGGTTTAATCAATACGGCTTGGCCCACTCGGCACTGGGTGGGCTCATTGGAGTGAAGTTTCCCAGTGAGGATGACGAATTGGATGCATTGGAGTGTCCCTCCCAGAACATGGCATCGGTGGGCTTGGGGGGGCTGGGGAAGGAGCGCGAACTGTCGTCCAAGGAGGCCTGATTCAGAGGGGGCGGGGGCAGCACGACGGCACAGGTCTCACTGCCGACCAGTGCCTCCACCAGACAGCTCTGGGAGGGCCAGGGCCCGTTGTACCAGCAGTCCTCCCTCAGGCTGTCTGGCAGAGGCTGGCCTGCTGGGCCGCTGACAGCGGGACAAGGACGGCCAGAGCACGAAGGGACTGGCGGGGCACTAGGGGGGCGAGGCACCGGGGCCCGAATAACTGGAAGGTTGTTGTTCTTTTCCACGTCGTCCAAACACTGAACTGGGACAGTTGAAGCAGCTAAAGGCAGAGAGATTTGGAGAGATAAGAGTGGTGCAAAAATGTTAAAGAAAAACCATTATTATCACGGGAGGACTGATGGTGATGGTGGCAATGTCAGTAATGGAAACCAATAAATCAGCTGCAAGACTGTTTGGTTAACGCTCCTCTTTATTCAAAAGAGTATGAGATTTAGCTCTGATATTTACATAGAAATAATACTACATAAAGATGACACAGATACTAAAAAGCTACGATGGCATCCAAACTAAACATTCAAAAGTATAATGTTTTGAGATTGTTTTAGCGTTTTATACTAAGATCTGTAGTTTTACCCTTTGTAGGAGTCTCAGTTAGGGGTTTATATACCCACATTATGGCTATTAATGTAATATTAATTTGAGGCTTTAATAATGTTTTTGACCTGCCTTTTTGTGTTTTTGACCTGTCTTTTTGGCATGTTGGAATGATTGTACAATGTACAACAGCAAGCACCTTTAAAAACAAGAACTGGGTTCCCCCTCTTACATGTTGATGTGCCCCTTGGCAGAGCACATAACCCAAAGTTGGATACCAATCAATGTATCGCTGCAAGACCTAGAACTAGTTCAGAACTAGTGTAAAGTCAGGTTTGAGTGGTCAATATGGTTAGAGAAGCACTATATACTGTAATTGTAGTCAATTATGTATCCACACAGGGTCAAAAATCAAAGGGTGAAAAATAAACATACACCTTGTCAAACACGGAGATGGTCGCATCATGCTGAAGATCTCCTGTGCTGCCAGTGAAAAAAAGTATATTATTGCACAAAGTGGATAGGATAATTAAGTAGGTGGACCTCTAAATTCTTCACTCCAAATCAACAACTACATAGTTGAAAGGGCACACATTTGTATTCCAGCAATCTCAAAGCTGGTTTGGTAGTAAAGTCGATTAACAACCATGTTCTGGAGTGGCCCTGACCTCTATGCATTTGTAAATTTAGGGAATTGTAAGGTCTATGTCCGGGAAACCACAAATTTAAATGAACTCTACCTTTTCTGGTAAGAAGAGTGGTCAAATAACCATTCAAAATGAATTATTGATGGCTACCAAAACTGTGCAGTTTCTCAAAAACCTGCTAATGGAAATGCTACGTATCAGCGTGGGTGTATGTCGATTCTTAAGCCCAGATGTATATCTGTAAGCCTGTGTGGATTTGAGGAAATCCACAGTAAACTCACAATATTTGTACCCAATTCTTGCTGTTAAAAGACATTAAAGTTATTTGCTGTATGATTATTGCAACTTGGAAAAGCAATGGTTCTCATTCACAAATTAAACAAATTCATGCCAAGATGAGTGAATGCAAACATTTTAATGCTGGGGAAAATTTTTATGAGCAGTCTGCACTCAGATGCAAATTTAAAAACTGGTTCCTGAGTCTTTAGCATATTAGAATCTAGGAGATAATACTTATCTATTTGTAAGACTAAAACAACTATAAAATTATAAAAAAAATACAACTCACTGTATCAACAGTTAGAATTAGATTCCATCCAAATTCACACATTTTTTGTGCTTTTTGTTAATTAAAATCCATATTTTCCTCTCTTTGATTTAATATATTTTTTGAGTAACTAGTAAGAGGTACATATAAAATAAAATTTATCCTCTAACTGGATAGATGTAAATCTAAGAGGGAGGGTAAATATTTGCAACATCATGCACTATACTGCAGATTTTACTGCAGTTTACTATATCTGTATATAGTTATGAAATATTAAAACAAACATTTAATTTTTTTTTATAAAAAAGCATCAGTAAACTGACCTCCCTGCATAAACAAAGCCACCTTTCTTTGTACAGAAAGCATCTCTATACACGAATCAGATTCTAATCTGAAACACACACCACTGCTTTGAATCGCCGCCTTGGGCAAATATTGAAGTTTAAATGAGACTCTGTGCTACTGTTTTTCTTTGTTATTAATTTTACCATACCTCTCTTCATCCACACATCACATATCCATCCATCTCTGCCCTGCTATGCTTCCATGAGATGGTCTCCTGAGTCTAGGATTTGAATAAAAGTGATTCCAAAGGAGGAACATTAGAGGAATACAGATGCACAGAATGAGTGAATAAATAACATAGCACACTCTCCTCCCCCTTCTGTCTTTTTCGCTTCTTTCACTCCATCGGCCTCATCTGAGCCACAGGATTACGCTCTTATTCAGTGGAATAAATAGAGCAAGGTTTATTTTCCTGCTTTATTTTGTTCTGATTTTCACCTCATGCCCTCCTCTTCTGACACGCCACAACAGAGGTAATGACAGCTTGGAGCGTGCACGGCCGTGGAAGGAGGGATAATCCATTTTATGATGTCTTTTATTAAAGTGTTTCTGTAGCTTGAGTGGTATGACACCTCTGCAGAAATTGGAACAGGAAGCATTCTGCTTTTTGGCAAGCAGAACAAGAAGCAGCAGTGACCCGCTTCCTTAGATATTTGTAAAAAATGTTGAGCTTCTGCGTTGAGAAGCTAGATTTAAAATGTGAGTGCTTAAACACAAAAAAACGTCTGACAGGCGACATAAAGAAACTCACTTTAAATCTGTAAGATCACCTAATTTTCTAATGCTTATTTAATTGTTAAACATTGAAAAAAAAATGTAATTAATAATTAATCTAAATTAGAATTTTTTTCTTTTAAGTTATATTTAACAGAAAAGATGATAATTCTCTCCTGTCCCTGGCATTAAAAGCATAATTGTCTTGTCAACAGTTTCAAGGCTGAGTTAATCCTCTCTCAGAGGGAAGTTTCCAACAGTGCAGGTGTTGTGAAAATGGATGAGGGGAGCAGAGATGTAGGACATACACAGAAACAAAACAAAAAATACCTCAAACATGGAATGTTGTGGATAAAATACACCTTCTTCTTCTGGGTGTGCGTTGCTCACCTTGTCTTGTCTCGCTGATCAGTGGCCTGAGCTTCCTAATCAGGCTCGACTGGTGCCTGAGCTCTGAATGGAGACGGGCGACCTCACAGCACAACGCTGTGTATGTCTGCTGGATGTTCCTCTCCCTACGGATCGAATGGGACGTTTAGCTTAGCGTGTCAGAAGCATCATGACAGGAAACATCTTGTGTACTGTTTGGTTAAGAAAAAGGGGAAAACATCTTGGCAGACAAAGGATCTGTCCTTATATTTAGGAAAAAAATGCCTTCATGTGATTTAAACTGGCCCCTAAAGGAGGAATATGGTTAGGAAAAACTGTAAAGAAAGCCAAATTAAACTATTCATGCAACGGCGTGCTGCTGGAGTGCCCTCTTTGGGATAACTGTATCTCTGCTGAGTGACTTGCCTGTTTGCTGACACATTTAACACCATCTCCGACTGAGCTAGCACTGAGGATAATCGACTCTCAGCATCAGTTCACATTAATAAGAAACGTTTTCATAGCAGTTCAGAGATTCTGAGACAAAATGCCAATTCCTCACCTACAACAGTGATGCCATTGTTGAAGTGTAATGATGAATTTAATGCATATTTATTTAACCACGCAACAAAACAAAAAGCTACAATACGAAATAACCTGATGGTGCCTTTGATGTACCCAAGCAAAACTCATCAGCAGTTCATCTTCCCAACTTCCTCAAACAGAAGCACTCTGACATACTGTACGTAACTGCAAAGAAAACCAAGATTTTGTGCTGTTTAACACTCATAAAGTCAAATACAGATTTCCACACATTGTGATTTTAGAACAAAAATTATTTCAACAGCTTTCATTTTTAAAACATTAGGAATATTGGTTATTTATAAATGCATTATTGGAATTTTCAAGCAACCAATTTGTGGTGGTGTTAACCCACTGAATTGACTTTAAACTTACAAAAGGGATTTTTTTTAAATGTAATGCATGTTCTTCGTAAATTTCAGTTTTCATTAAGCTAATAAGTAATACAGACTTTGTAAAATTTTAGAGTGTATTTTAAGAGGTTAGCCTTTTATTTCCTCACTTTTAGCAAAACTACCTTGGACTCTGATAGGTACTCTAATACATAAAATAAACAACATTTTAGGAATCGACTAATATAAATAATATATCCCATTTGTAAAGAGTAAGTGCACAGTAATGAAACACATAAATACTTTTTTTAAATATTTGATTAGTTTTGATGTTTGTAAAAATATGCATAGACTATATATATCAATAAAGAAAAATGCAATACAATCTTAAATACAATCTTTTTTTAATTAGCCAAATCTGGGATAGTCATCTTTGAGCTGCAAGTTTCCCAACACAAGTTCAGAAATGACACCAATCACACTTTTTATTAAAAATAAATAAAAATAAATATGATTGTTGAAGAAAAAGGATCTCTAAATGTATGCTGGCCAGCGAGTTAAACACTACTTAGACTTAAATCGAAACAAATGCTGTTTTAATAAACACATGGTACAGTTTTGAGGACACTCAGTTGTCCTTCTACATGTCAATAAGAGTAACTCCTAGTCCAGGAAAACACATTTTTTAGATAAGGACACCTGAATCAAGAGTGGACTCATATCAACTATCTACACTAAACAAAAAGATCCCAATGACCAGAAATTGTGAAGGAAGGGGGAGGGGCAACATGAGAACAAAATATTTTACCCGTTTGTTAAATAGGCAAACCACTTATTAAGAACTGAAACATCTGAAGCATACAAAGGGAGTTCTGTGAATTGTGAAGATCATTTTGATCATATTTGTCGCAATGACAACTTATCGGCCTCAAACCACCAGTGAGTCAAAGCCGAACACTAAAACTGAAATAGAAAGAGGGGGAAACATTTTCAATAATAATGAAAGGCTCAGTTATTTTTTTTCTTTAGCATTAGGTTTTAGCACAAATTATTGAAAATTATTCATAAGCCTGAATAATTTGCAATCTTCAGAGGAAGGTACACTATACTTGATGCAGGGCCAGAATGAACTTCCTACCTGGTCTCCTCCCTTTTGATATTAGCATTTGATCATGTTAGTGTACAAAGTTGCAACCTTAAACATCAAAAACAGTTGTAAGTATAGAACTGATAACGCCAGTCGCTGAATTAAGTTCTTATTGTTTTTCTTTGACTACACAGAGCAAAAACCATTAAACTGACAAACCATGAATAAAAAATAAAGTAAAATACTTTATAAGCTGTATCCACACAGGTAATCAACTTTTGATTACCTGTGTGGATACAGGTATCACCAGGTACAGGTATCACCACATGATAATCAACTTTTTTCAAAAGTAAAATCAATAAGAATCTGTTATTGGAACAAAAGGTGGTAGCTTTATTCTTTTTCTAGTAAAAAGGTTGCAAACTGATATTAAAAATAAAAAATGTATGTGTTTCTTGTTAAGGTCATGCCACATGATAGATAGAAAGATATTGTGTTATTTCTTAAAACGTCCATGAGTTCAGTTCAAATTGTTTGTGTCATGTTTTAATATAAAGGTCGGACAGAGATCGTTTATGATGATTGGACAACTTGAAATTTTATCAAACCTGAAAATCCGAAATATTTTAGTGGTGGAAGTGCGAATGCATATACTAAATAAATTTGAATGGTAAGTTAAAATCGTTGAAATTTAGGCAAGCTTTTGAGTTGATACATTTATGGACAAATTTCGAATAACTTCAAAACAGGTACTAAATCTGAAGAAAAAAAACAATTCTTCAGGGAGTTTTTGTGACTGTTGCTACTGAAGTGATTTTACATAAAACTGTCTCACCATTTCATAGATAGCCGTAAAAACTGCTTTTGGAAACCAAATTTCCATGTCACATCAATACACCAGAGAAACGTTTTTTTTCTGCATTCAATGTAAGGAATAAAAATAGAGGACCATGCACATGAAAGGAATTAATTTGATGTTAAAACCTCAGCAACAGATTAAAACGAAAGCTTAACATTTGATTACAAGCTAGTTACTATCTAACTAAACACGCAGGAGGAGCTGCAGTGTTGATGTGCAGAACACAGACTGCTTTGCACAAAGTGATGAGATGTACTATTACGCTGCACCCTCCTCTAGTGGCCAAACCAGACAAGTACACGAGAGCTTCCAGAGAATGCTGCATTAATGATTTATAATGATTCCTTTTTTAAATTTTCTATGTATATTTAAAAGAACATGTGTAGGGTTTGAGCCAAAAGTTACAAAATAATAAGTTCACCATACTGTACATAATAACAGTAGGAATGTCGTTTCAAATATTATTTCAGACAAAGTTTGCATGGCATCTAAAATATGAAAAGCCAAGGCTGCATGAGTGCTACAATCGTTCAGTTCATTATCTTTACAAATTTGAACTCGAGTAAAAAAAGAAATTTCCAAAGAATTTGTTGGTAGCACAGTCTCCTTAGTTTGCATGACTAGCTTATCTCACCACCTCATCTGAAAGCAAAACTGAATATTGGCCACTTTTTTGCAACACACGCAGTTAGAACCTGGGATCGGAGTTGACGTGCATATGATCCAGCAGCAGCTTGACCCAGACAGTGAGAATGTTTGTGATGGAAAACTGCATCCCCCGTGGAGAAAAAGCAGAGGCTTCAATATGATGACCTTTTTTCTGCTGATATAATAACTGACCGGTGTCGGGAAAAGGGCTGGTGTTAATATTTAACCTAAATTACGTATAAGTCTTCATACCCCTTGAACTTTGTGACATTTTGTAATGTTACAACCACACAATTTAGTGTAATTCACTTGTTGTATTTTAATTTGAAAAACCAACCCAAAATAGCACGTAAGTGTGAAAGGGTAGAAAGGCTGATCATGCTCTGGGGAGGTCAAAGTTCAGACCTCATTTGAAACCCATGATTTACTTTGTGTTGCTTTATCACATAAACATATGCATTGTATTTATTATTTTTTGCAACTGTTACTTTAGAGTTTGCAATCATGTAAAAAATTGTTAGAAATTGGATAAGCAGTCATTGTTTCTTAATATAAAAAAAAAAAAAGTACACTACCTTGCGCTATGCTTTCCATCACATGTCTGGTTCAAGTCTGCTCCATTAAGGCCTTGTGACTCCTCCTGAAACAGAGGTAAGTTATAGAAGATCAGATAGGAAGACTTTATTGATCCCACAGCAGAGAAATTATTGGTAAAGCAGCTTAAGAAAATCAAACACAATAGGCTATTTATGGAACATAAAATAAAATAACATCATGATTTGTACAGTTCCTATGCACAGACAGAAGACACGAAAGCAGAAGTAAACTGTTAAGCTGTGCAGTCTTACAGCAGTGGGATAAAAAGTAGCTTTTGTTTCTATACTGAGGACGTAGCAATCTGCCACTGAGGGAGCCTTCACTGTCTCCTCTGCCTCCTCTTACCCACTTTTAGGTCAAACTGTAGGTTTAAAGGTTTTTATATTACTCATGTTTAGCACAACGTTTCGCAGAACATTACTTGGCCATTTTAACCCATGTATCCATCTAGATCTTATATCCCTTTGGCCTTTTTTTTATCACATCCACCCTATCTTTACTGTAACACTTCGTTCTTCTAGTATAACTCCCCCTTTAGGCCCTTTTCTACTTTATTTAACTGTCTGTCTTATTCGGCATCCTCTTCTCTCTCGAGTCCCTTCTGCCCCTGCCTTCACTCACAGTGCTTCTCTCCAGCAGTCGGCTGTTCTCCAGCATCACCCTTTCGAGGTCCTCCTGCAGTTTGCGGATCTGCAGCTCAGTATCGACCCTCTCCATCTGCCAGCAGTCCTGAGGGCTATTTAGACTCTTCATCACTGGAAATAAGTCCAACAAACAAAGATCAAACCTAATAAAAAAACATTTCAAGAGTATTTTTTTTTTAAGTTAAACACTCGGTACATCCATGTATATCATAAATATTGCTTCACAAAAGAGTATGTGAACAGTTTAAAGTATTATGTTCGGTGTTAAACTTATATAGCCTAACTAATAAAAATATAATATGAAACAAATGACATCAACTACAAGAAAACAATATCAATCAAATGTTTAGCAAATTTTAGATTCAAAAGCGGTTTTAAAACAAAACAAAATATTTGAATAGAATTAAAATCACATTTCAAATCTAAATCACATTTTTTCTATCTAATAGGAAGTACTTATAAGATTGCATTGTATAGCTTTAATAAGGTTTCCACTAGGACATAACTTTGTTAAGCAAAAAATTAATTCTGATGGAGTCATCATGTTGTGACCTTTGGGGTCAACTGAGCACTCACCAACCAAAAAGGTAAATTACAATCTAGACATTGTGTATTATATTATCTCATGACAGATGACTTTGTATACCTTTGTCTACCTAACAGAAGCACACAAAGGTATAAAAAGTACCCATTATTATTTTCCATAGCGTAAAGCAAATATAATTTCTTATGCAGTTCTATTCAGTTGCGTGTGTGGAGCAGAAAGCAGGCCTGTGTGCTCTACCTGTACCTTGGGTGGTCTCCATCTCTGTCCTCAGTTGAAGTAGTTCTAACTCTTTGGCTTGGAGCTGCTCCGTCAGCAACCTCTCACTCTCGCTCTTCTCCTTTTTCTTATAGAGAATGAGAAAGAGCTGTGAGCTGCGGAGTCAGTATCCATACCAATGCACCAAATTCTCTCTTTCAGTCCAACACATAATGTAAAGCTGTGCTGTCTTGTATATAGTAGGCAATCTGATCGCAATGTTTTGACACAATACAGGAAAAAAAACAAATTTTTTTTATTTTAATCAATGTAACCTTAACAGAAAATAATGTTTGTTCACTTTTTAATGTAAAAATGAAATATAAAGTTAGTTTTGAATTAAAAAGAAAACAGACCAGTTTATTAAGTTCCATCTGCAAGTCCTCCTTCTCGATGTAGATTCCTCTGTAAGCACTGAAGGCCTTGTTCACATAATGGGGACCCTCTGATGGAGGAGCCTCTGGCCTGAACAGCTACAAGCAAGAAAAATAAAATGCATCCTTAAGAAAGGGAGATATATCTGCTAAACCTTTCTAAAACACTGGTTTATTTTCACACACCTAGATTTTCCTCACCTGGACTTCACAACTATATGTGTTTTGTGACTTGCAGGTAGGCTGGGCCTAAAACTGAAAACATTTAGTTATGTTGAACTGGCATAATCTACAGTACCGGAAAAATGCATCAGCATAACAGCAAGCAGGGCTGGCTCTGCAATACTTTCCACACTAATAGCTCTGCAAATAACGTATAATGTTCTGTTAAATGTGGGAATATCTTCTGGGTTTTGCTGTTGCTTATTTTGGTCCTGTAGCTTCAGTCTAATACAAATAGGACAGAAGTCAAAACTGAGTGTGTTTGGATGTTCTACTGCTGTCTGTGTTTTGTCCTACATGCTTTCTTGGTTTATAATCTTCGCTAATCCTTTGTCACCTTTGTGATGACATTGATTGTTGTCCTTTCTCAGCTCAAGCAAAATTGTAACCAATAAGCATTTACCCTATACACAATGCCATGGCTGCAGCATCGTTTAATGTTGAGTTTGTACCACAAATGTCAGTGTACTTTATTAGGTTTTCTTCATTACTAAGTGCATATTTTTGGATGGAAAAATGATACATCACATTGTGTAGACCTAGGAACACAACCGACATGTCAGAGATCAAGTTCTGGAGAAGTTTAAATTAGAGGTCCTTGGAGGAAAACATATGGCACATTTACTGTTCCTTCTTGTGTACCATCACAGTCTGAGGAGTCTTTAAGGGAACTTTTAAATACTTTTTTATTTTATTTCTACATGCTTGCATGTTTAATGTGCTTTAAATGTGTGTTTCTAATCTGGTTTTTATTATTTATCACTGTCTGTTTTAACTGTTTCTCCTACTTTGTAGCACTTTGAGATTTGCTTGTCGAATATAAAGTACTTTATAAATAAAAGGATTTACTATTATTATCAATAATCACAGAAACAGGCAAGGGGCCCATGGTAACTCTGGAGGAGCTGCAGAAATCTGCAGAGTTGGCTGGATGGCCTACTAAGCTGCTAACTATTAATCATGCACTACACAACTCCGGCCTTACGGAAGAAGAAAGACACACGAAGTCCTTCTCACAGTTTGTTAGCCATGTGGGAAGGCACAGCTAATGTGGAGATCCCTACCTTTTCCTCTAACTGCTTCACCCTTTTCTTTAGAAAAGTGTTGTCCCGCTCCGTGTCTCTGAGCCTCTTCTTTATGTCCTCATAGGCTGTGACCAAGGCGAAATGAGAAGCGACGGACTCATCGCCGGCACACACCGACACTGGGTTCTCACCGACAGGCGTGTAGGCCGTCTCGTGTTTAAGGATGCAGATGTCATCGTCTACTGCCAAGGGCTCCATGTCTTGACAGAGGTCTAATCCTTAGAGGGGAAGACCTGAAAAAGATGGCAGGCAGAGATTTAGTTTACTTTTATTGTGAAATATTTACAGATGCACTGATCAGGCCTTTTTCTGACCAATGCCGATTTATGGTTTTCTCTGAGCTCTGCCCTGCAGATTTAGACTTGAACTAAAACAGACAAAGAAAAAGATTTGTAGGAGATTATTTGATAGAAGTAGTAGCTTTAAATCCAACAGGAAAATGTAGGAATTAGTAAATTAGGGTTATAGTCATTTTGCCTGTTCACTATTTGTGCTTTAACAGTCTTTGTTGTTTAATATCGGACCTTTCCAGGCATGAAATTGTGCCGTCTTCCTAGAGATGTTTCATACCTGTTTTAATAATCCTCAGTTTAAAGTAAGTTTCCATGTTCTCAACATATATAAGGGAAATCGATGCAAAGCCATGTGATTATATGCATGAAATCATATCTAATCAGATAATATTATGTTTATATGATTCTCATCTGATTGTAATTCAAAAAACTGCTTGTGCATGCTATAGGTAGATGCATTTATAGCCCAAACAAACAGAGACTTCTTCGTTTTAATTCATTTATTGAAAAAAAAAAAAAAAAAAAAAGATAATGACCATAATTCAACCTGCTGATCGCAGATAACAGTTGATGAGGAGAAACTAAAATTGGTTAGTTTCGATATCCAATTGGTGCATCTCCAGAAATCTTTCTTTCTATTTGCAAAGTAGAAACACAGTAATTTCAGCTCTGATACACAGCAGAAGTCGAGTTATCATATCACTAAGTAGTTTTCCACAAAATAAAAAAAGCAAAACATCCCACCAAGAAAATATCTGCCCAAGGTTAAATGTCTAAAGAACCATAGTAGTCTGAAGCAGTTATCTCCCTCAGATGGTCCAGCACCAGACAGACTGCAGCTAATGTTAGTTGATGATGTCACCATGCAATGATGCAGCAAACACAAGTGGTCCAAGTTTGATCAAGTAAAGACAACTGTTTATATAGAAATGCGTCTCAGCATGATGGATGAACAGGATATTACAGCTAAAAAGTGGAAAGCAAGACACAAAAAGCAGAGCCGCTTACTTTTGATATCCGACTCAGAGCTTATAAAGAGAAAGCTAACCCAACAAGCAGAGAAAACGAAAGTAAATGTTAGTGATCCGCGACGAGAAACGAGGCGTCATTTTTTTTAAATCAAACTTCCTGTAGCTAAACAGAAGAGCTAACGGAAAACATTTTATTTCCAAAAATAAAGACGTCCTCGTGACAAAGGAAACGAACAGCAGCCTCAATCTTGATGTAAACAGTCAGTTCAAGATTAGAAATGCTGCTGCCTACGTTATAATGTTAGCTTTGGGTCCCCTCCAAATAATAATAAAAACAAGCATTTGACAACATAGACAGCTCCACAATATGATGCGAGAGAATATAACACAATCGTGGGATGACGAGTTTTAAGAACATATTACATTCCTCCCTAATGAACCTGACCGATCTGTTGTGATGAAAACAGCTAGCTAAGCTCTGCTAAAGTCTTTTGGCTAGGTGAATAAAAAATGAGCCCATTATTTTTACACTCTAGATTCGCACTAACCGTGTTAGAAGCTGTCCTCAATTAAATATCAGATGGCCGCATAGGGCTACCATTTATGCAAAAAAAAAAAAAAAAGGAGAGCCTGTATGTGAGAGGGGAAAAACAAAAACAAAGAGACGAGGCTGGTTAGACACTCGCAAGTGCCTGGTCCGAACTGACAGGTGAGGAAACAAAAACTTCCGGGAGTCACTTGACTGTTCAGGACCTTTCAAAATAAAAGCGCCCCCCCCCCCCAAAAAAAAAAAAAAAAAAAAATCTGCGTCCGACGCTGGTTACTGTTTTTGGCCACTTTTCCACGTTGTTCTTAACGTCTGATGTCAATAGTTAAATATGACTGAGGGTAAGTTTAGTCTAAATTCACACACTAAAGGGTTTTATTTGATTCACATAGAAGACATGTTTCTGGCTTAAAACAGCATAAAGACATGTTAAAGCAGCTAGCTGCTAGCAATAACCATTGAAGCTAGAATACAGCATTCTCGAAAAGTGTTGCTGGCATAAAATTTTTTATAAGGTTGTTTATTCTTTAGAAATCACAATATTTTAGCATCAGCATTTGAAATGTCCTGATTTACTAATTTTTATTTATTTTATTTAAATTTGTAAATTGAACATACAGTCATTCCAGTTCAGTTTGTACATTACATATACAAGGCAAAGAAGAAGAATGTAACAATTCTAAAATAAAAGTAAATAAAAAAAGGATAAATTAAAAAGGGGTGTGACAGACTTCATACTAGCATTTGAATCAAATAATTGTAATTGTGACAGGTTATTTGTTGAAAACTTCTGAATAAATTTCAATCATTAATATAGCCTACCTTTCTTATTCGTAGTCAATTTAAGAGACCTAAAGTAATAATCAATTTCAATTAAAAAAATTTAATAATGGAGTTGAGTTTTAAACTGTACATTTATGAATGTGGAATTTTTCTAATAGAATATAAAGATTTACAATGGCATTTTCTTTTTTTTTCTTTTTTTTTTTTTCAAAATAAATAATAAAGTCCTTCCCTTCCATGTTGACTCGACATGTCTGGCATAGTATGTAATTTTCAATTATCACTATATGAACAACCATAAAACAAATGGGTTATACTTTCAGATTCAGTTTTACAAAAGGTACATTTTCGATCGATTGCACAGAATCTTGAAATGTATGAGTTTGATATGTAGTATGTAAAATGTAATTCTCTAATTTTGTCTGTGATACAAAATCTAAAAGGGACAAGCCACGCCTTATCCTAGTTGATATTCTCAAAGACAGCATTCCCAAAAATTTTCTCTCTTGGAGTTATTTTCCTAGCATTATAGAAACATTCTCTAAGATGTTTATTGGTACATCTTTTGCTCAAGATGTCAATACCATTTATATAGAAAGTGTTAACAGGTGTATGTTGTGTATTTCGTTTTTTATAGCTTTTTATCAACTCTATCATTCCGCTGGGAATGGAGTTTATTACTGAGCTAAAGTCTTCAAATTTGATCGGGAATGTTTTTTCAGTAATAAATTCATTATAACTTAAGTAGTTGGCCCTCAAAGTTAAATAAGGCTTTTAAATAGATTATATTTTTATCAATCCAATTCTGTAAATAAAGAGATTTGTTCCTTTTGGTGATACATTCGTTGTTCCAGATAATAGATATATGTGGAGAAAAGTTATGTGAAAAAGACAGTTTCCATGCCAATAATGCTTAAAAATAATATTCTGACATTTTAACTAGTAACTTTGACATACTTTAATTAAAAGATAAGAACTGAAGACCAACATTCTTAAATATCTTGTGTGGAATGAAATGCTATAATGATTCTGGAACTTGTAAGCATTCTTTTAGCCATTTCACCATAAACGTATAATTCAAGGGCATGAAGTTCAGTACATCAAAAAAACGCCTTTATCTTAAGGTCCAGAAAGCAAGGATTTATTCAGATGATGGTGCTTATTTTTCCATACAAAGTTAACAAACATGTTATTAATATCTTTACATGTGAAATCATACACATTGAGGGAAACGACTGGGTACACACATCTGGAAGCACCTTCAGCTTTAGTCAAAAGGACTCTTCCTAAAATTAAATCTCTTTGGAGCCATAAGTTCAACATAGTTTTAGTTTTTTCCATCGTGGGGGAGAAGTTGAGTTGTTGACGGTATATTCTTACAGCCATTAATACCAAGTTATCTAACACACTTTTTGACAGGAATGTTGTAGCCTACAGAGTTTTAACATTCGATTGCTACAAACATAAAATGTCACATTTAGATTTATATAGTTTAAATCCAGAGGCAGCTGAGAATTCATCTATTAATGAAATAGCATTTTCAATCTGGTCTTTGTCGTTTAAAAATAATGCTCTATCATCTGCTAGTTGAGTCAGTCCAATTTCCTCGCCAAAAATAGATAAACCATTAATTACTGGGTTATTTAGGAAAGTAATTCAACCTCTATCGAAAAAAAAAAAAAAAGGCGAAATTGGGCAGCCTTGGCAAACAGATCTCATTACTGGAAATCTTTTGGTAGTGTTTGGATATAGTATGACACAACTGTGAATTTTTAATCAAACATTTTGATAGTTGACACAGTATTGAGTGCTTTAAATAAGAAATAATGTTCTACTGTATCGAAAGCTTCATAAAATTCGAGAAACACAGTAAGTGAGTCATTATCAATATTATCAGAGTAGTCTAATAGGTCAAGAACAAGTCTTATGTTTGAACTGATCTGGCGATCGGCCATAAATCCAGTTTGCATTTCACCTATGATCTCATGAAGATCTTTGTTTTAATCTTTTGGCATAGACCAATGATATTATTATATAATCTATATTCAGAAGTGTAATAGGTATCCAGTTTTCTATAAGAAGGAGATCTTTATCAGGTTTAGGAATTACAGTTATAAATAAAATACTATCAATGATATCCCAGAAATGTAAATAAAATTCTACCGAGAGTCCATCGTTGGTTGGAGATTTGCCCTTTTTTCTTGATTGGATTGCCTCTGAAATTTCAGGTTTTGTGATGGGACGTTCACAGTTAGTTTTAAAGTGTTCTGAGAAAGTGGGTGCAAAATTTTTAACTGACTCAATAAAGCTATCACGGTCATTGGTATTACAATTTGACTTGTATATATCATTATAAAATGAGCCAACATGTTTTGAGATGTCTGAATGATTAGTGATTTTGTTATCATCAATCTTAAGTGCAGAGATATAGTTTCTTCTTTGGTTTTGTTTCAAGAACAAAAAAGTAACTAGAATTTCTTTCACTTAGTTCCATCAATTTTGCTTTTGACCTTACAAAGGCCCCTTCAGCCATGTTAATATATGTATTATCTATTTCGTCCTTTAGTCTTTTCAATATATTTTCTTAAACCTCTGATAGATCATATTTCTTCATTAATATGTTTAATTCATTCATGATACAAATTTCTTTAGTATCATTTTTTTTGCTCCTACTCATTGCTACTTCTCTTACATTGAATTAAAAAAAAAGTAATTTCTGTATTTGATTCATTTTGGTATCCACAAATATTTGCTCTGCCATTTTTTTCCACTAAATTACAAAATGTATCATCATTCAATAAGATATTATTTGGCTTCCAAAAACCACATAGATTACTTTGTTTTTGTTTATTGCCTACTAAATGAATCGTTATTAATTAGTGATCGAAAAATGGAGCAAAATCACGAGAGGATTCTTAAACAAAATGTAAACATGATATTAATTAAGAGGATATTAATCACAAGTCAATTCTGGATTGCAGAGATCTATTTTTATTACTCCAGGTAAAATCTTTTATATCAGAATTTAAGAGTCGCCATACATCTATAGCTTAATTACGCCAATATTTATTTATTTCCTACTTTCTATGCTGCTGTCTATCATTTTTGCAACATGACAAAATGTAAAAATAGTTCGAAGGGTCATTGTATGTTGCTCACTTTTGTTCGGTCACACAGACATGGAATTTAGCTTCGCTTACACTGCTCTCAATGTACAGACATTTTAAATATATATAATATATTTTTTAAAAGGTGGTGGGAATTTTTTATTTTTTTTGCTTACAGATTTCAACTTTTTCGAAATAACCTGTTAACATCAGAACCCTCTGACCAATATGATATTATAACAGGAAGTAAATCAAACTATTCCGTATTTAATCTTTAACACAATGATGATTTGCCAACCATTTGATTTATTTATTCTTTTATTCATTCATTTTCCACATCTGTTTTACTGTTCTCAGAACACAAGTATTGATCAGCTATAAACAAATGCAATTTTCAGTTTGCCTCAAATAATAAATAGAACATAAAATAAAATACTGTATTTTATAAATACCCATAAAAATTTTAACGATAATAGAACATGGTAACGAGATGCAAGTTTAACAAATCCAAATAAACAATTGTTATTGTTGAACTCACAGGGAAAGATTAAAATTGATGAAGGTGGAATTCTTCACTATTAAGGGGGAGTACAAGACAGACAGGAGTGTGATCTTATACGTAAAAAAAAAAAAAACCATTAGAATTATGTACGGGTGAAACTTGAAAAATTAGAATATCATGCAAAATTTAATTTATTTCAGTAATTTAACTTAAAATGTAAACCTAATATATGAGATAGACTCATTACATGCAAAGTGATATATTTCAAGCCTTTATTTGTTATAATTTTGATGATTATGGCTTACAGCTTATGAAAACTCCAAATTCAAAATTTCAGAAAATTAGAGTATTACAGGAAATCACTAAAACATGGATTTTAAATAGAAAAATGTTGGACCTCTGAAAAGTATAATCATGCATATGTACTTAGTACTTGGTTTGGGCCCCATTTGCACCAATTACCAGACTGAGAGAAAATGTAAAGGCTCAGGAACCATTTGTAGGTGTTTTGGATGAATTAGCTGATTAGAGTGTCACACTTTGAGCCTAAAACATTGAACCTTTTCACAATATTCAAATTTTCTGAGATTTTGAATTTGGGGTTTTCACATAGCACATTCATTGATGTTAACTAGACTCCTGTGTTTTTTGATTGGTTCCCGGTCATGATGAGGGCAGACGTGTGGTATAATAGTATATAATTAGTATTTAACATATTAATATTTTGCTCTACAAATAGCTGCAGAGATCGACGACTCGACATGTGAATTGGAACCGGAGATCTGCGTCTTGAAGACACAGCAATGTAAGTTAAACTCTGACACATATCAAAGGTGTTTACTCATTTCCCCATGATTGACATTCTTGGACTGTGACACTGTTCTCTCCTATCAAACCTGTTTTCGAATGTCAGTGCCCAGCCTAGTGTGCACTAAGAAAAATAATGATGCTGACATGTACATACATTGTTTAACATTTATTTCAAAAGTGTAATAATGGTGGAAGTTTTCATTATTAAATTACACTAACACAAGAGGCATTACATCAAAGTTTGAAGCCTTTTATTCCCAAATGCTTGCACTGACATTGACAGCTTTCAAAGAACCTGGAAGTATCCGAGTATAGTCGTGTGGTTTGCAGCTGAGTGGTTGCATGCCTTTCAAAGCGCTGAAAAGAATTAAATGGGATTGTTGAAAAATATGAATTGTAGAGATACTACTATAAGGTTTCTGTGTCATTGTCGTTGCAGTGTTGTCAGAGGCTGAGTCGCTTCTGAAAGAAATAGAGAAGACTATCGACTGTTTTACAGACCCCCCCCCTTCCAGGCACAGATGGCATGCAGTGGTATGCTTAATTCGAGGACGCAAATACACAGTCAAACCTCCCTGAATAACTTGAGTGATGCAGATAGTTAATAAACCCTGATCAATTATTTAAACCTAATGCCAAATCCTTCAGGGAACTTGAAGCTGTCATCTTTCAATTATTGTCGTCATTGTTTCAATTATTTTTTTTATCTCCTTATCTTGCTGCTTTTACTTTCTGGTTCACTTAGAGAGGTGTTATTTAATTTAATTAATTTGATTAATTCTTTCACATAATGGTAGATTATTATATTCACTATTTAGCAAGACTAGAAATATTCAGGTTCCATAGGTATGGCAAAGTGCCATGATTACTGGCATTTTTAGCTTAAACACAAACTGTTTATGAAAAAACTTAATTACATCAACATAATATATGATTGTCACAGGAGCTGCTTAGCTGTTTTAGAGTCCAACTGTCCCTATCCTTCATGGTTAAACTTCTCAGTATCATTTACATACTTTACCATCAAAGTGAGCCAGCAACGATCAATGTAAAGCATTCACACTATTAAAATATTTTCTTGTGAGTGACAGTGGGCATCATTTCCAGTGTAAAATCAAAAAAGGCGTAGTTTCTGCATAGTTTACTGCAGTTTTACAGTGAATATAAAATATCCACCCCTTGAATGATTTTCCATTTTTTATTCCTTTTTTTATTTATTTCATGAATCAATTACAGTGGGGCAAAAAGTATTTATCAGCCACCGAATGTGTAAGTTGTCCCACTTAAAAAGATGAGAGAGGTCCGTAATTTTCATCATAGGTACACTTCAACTGTGAGAGACAGAATGTAAAAAAATCCAGGAAATCACATTGTATGATTTTTAAAGAATTTATTTGTATAATGGTGCAGAATATAAGTATTTGGTCAATAAAAAACGTTCACCTGAATACTTTGTAATGTAACTTTAGCAGTTAAGGACAGTGGTCAAACGTTTCCTGTAGGTCTTCACCAGGTTTGCACACACTGTAGCTGGTATTTTGGTCAATTCTTCCATGCAGTTCTTTAGAGCTGTGATGTTTTAGGGCTGTCGCTGGGCAACACAGACTTTCAACTCCCTCCACAGATTCTCTATTGGATTGAGGTCTGGAGACTTTCTAGGCCACTCTAGAACCTTGAAATGCTTTTTACGTAGCCACTCCTTTGTTGACCAGGCAGTGTTTTTGGGATACGATACATGTCCCCATCCATCCTTTCTTGTTTATTGTGTAGTATATGCTTTACATGACCAATTCTAGGATGTATTTCGTGACAGTTTTATAGATATGGATAGTTGCAATTTTCTGTATTATAGATTGTACTGTAATGTGTTAGAATTAATTGTACATGTTGGTTAAATTGACCAAGCATTTGGATTGATTTCTGAGCAATATATGTTGTTGAAACAACTCAGAATTTTAATTAATTTGGCCCAGCATTTGGGTAGAGTAAATAACACATATATTTAGTTGAAACAACCCAGAATTGTAGTTAATTTCACCCAGCATTTTGGGTAGAATAAATAACAGGTATGTGTGGTTGAATTTACCCAGATTTGTGGTTATTTTGATCCAGATTTTGGGTGGAATATTTAATTCTTCTGTCGGGTTAGAATGAAGGAACCCATCTTGTTGGATTAACTACTGCTGGGCTGGTGCAATATTGACCCAGCGGTTGAGTTATAAAACAACCCAAAATGGGTTATTTTAACCCAACAGTTTTTAGTATGCAATGTTTCCAGCCCCATGCTTCACAGTGGGTATGGTGTTCTTGGGATGCAACTCAGCATTTTTCCCCGTCCAAACACGGTGAGTGGCATTTATACCAAAGAGTTTTATTTTGGTCTCATGTGACCACATGATATTCTCCCAATCCTCCTCTGGATCATCCAGATGGTCTCTGCCAAATTTTAGATGGGCCTGGACATGTGCTGGCTTAAGGAGGGGGACAGCAGGATTTTAATCCACGATAACAGTGTGTTACTAATAGTAACCTTTGTTACTGTGGTTCCAGCTCTCTTCATGTCATTGACCAGTTCCCCCTGCAGAGTTCTGTGGGGTTTCCTCACGGTTCTCAAGATAATTTGTACCCCACATGGTGAGATCTTGCATGGAGTCCCAGGTCGAGGGAGATTGTCAGTCATCCATTTTCTAATAATTGCTCAAACAGTTGATCTCTTCTCACCAAGCTGCTTGCCTATTGTAAATTGGCTCATCCCAGTTTTGTGCAGGTGTACAATCTTATCCCTGGTGTCCATACAGCTCTCTGGTCTTGGCCATTATGGAGCTTGGAGTCTGACAGTTTGAAGGTGTGGACATGTGCCTTTTATACAGATAACGAGTTGAAACAGGTTCCATTAATACAGGTAACGAGTGGAAGATAGAAGAGCTTGTTAAAAAAGACATAACAGGTCTGTGAGGGCCAGAATTCTTACTTGTTTGTAGGTGCTAAATACTTATTTTCTGCACCAATATACAAATAAATTCCTAAAAAATCATACAATGTGATATCATGGATTTTCTTTACATTCAGTCTCTTACAGTTGACTTGTACCTATGAAAAGAATTACAGACCTCTCTCATCTTGCAGAACTTCCCCAATCGGTGGCTGCTAAATACTTTTTTGCCCCACTGTAAGGTAAATGGCAAAGTATCATCAACAAAACAGGGATTTTTTTATATAAAATACAAAATAAAAACTAGCCAGTACTGGATGAAGACAAAAGAAGAATCCAAGCAAATCAGAGAAAAGTATAACTCAGAGTTTTGGTACAAATAAATCTTTTAGGCACTGAACATTCCCTGGAGTTCAGTTAAATGCATTATCAAATTGAAGAAATATGTCAGATGTGTAAAACTGCCTCGATCAGGTGGTCCTCTCAGGTTGCTTCTACACCAACACGGCTAACGTTATACAGGGTATATTCCACCTAACCTTATACCTGTCCACACACACACACACATACAAAGCATTGTTTACGACCCCCTCCTCCCCTCCGCCCGCTGGCGCAACCCCGACCTAGTAGGCAACCGCGAAAAAAGGCAGCCACACATATATGACGTCACAGTCTCCTCTGACCTGGAAGTACATTCTCCCTACAGTTACCCGGCAGATGTAAACATTGAAGAAGAAGCAAGAAGCTCATTTCTGATCTGCGACTTGTTGGGCAAAGTCACCAAAAATGGCTGTTCATAAGAAGAGAGATTTCTTTGTTAACCTCTGAGTGGTCACCAGTTGTTATTAAGCTGGCTGTGGTGCGTGTTTTCTGACGTCACTTCCTTACTGAACTCAGTTCTTAAACGCCTAACGAACTGACACCAATCCAAGAGCCGGAGATTTAAGAAATAGACCACTCACTTACCCGTGTAAAATAATATCAGGGGAGAGGAACCTTAAATGATGGGCTAGTGTGGTTAAGACGGGGTATTGACTAAATATGTATTAGTTTAAGAACTTAAACGGCCTAATGTAGACAGGGCCTCAAACTGAGTGACTAGTGAAAGGGGCCACCAGGACACCTATGACTACGCGGAAGTAGTTACAAGCTTTAACAGCTGGGAGAGGCGCACACAAATTTATCGAAAACCACTGCTATAGAGCTATAAAGAATGGGCCCATTGATCCAGGAGCAATATGGTAATAAACTATGCTTTTTTTTTTCTTTCAATTCTTTATTTACTCAGGATCAGAATATTGATATTCTGGGTCCATGATCAGGAAACTTTAGAATACGATAGAATCATCTGTTACCACAGAACAGTAAAACACTAAAAATTGTAAAAAACCGAATCTGTCAGTCTCAAAATGTTTGCTATGACTACACTTATCCAAAGACTCGACCTTAAACAGGCGCTCAGACACACACCCGTATACAAATAATCCCATACTGCTGATGCATTGCAGGTCAGCATGATGGCTGTAGAGACGACCTCATTATTTTATGTGCTGAGGCATAAAATACATGCTGTGCATGGTCTATTGTGCCTATGTTGTTTTTCTGATGCATTCTGCAGGAGGGTCAGGCAGACATAAAGGAGGATGGAGACACCTTGGTCATAGAAGGCCTAAAGATTGTGGATGCAGCAAGCAAAGAGGACCTGAAGAGGCTGAGTTCATTGGCTGGAATGGAATAAACACTAGAGCCACATGATCGTAGGGCTCAGATGAAGCAGCAAGTGACATGATGCTAGAAAAAAGATTACACAGTGTCACGTATTTCCCTGTGAGTAAATAAGGCAACCAATCAAAGCTAAATTGAATTACATGGTTGGTTAAACAATCTTTTGAGATGTGTGATCATTCTTTAGTTACTACAAGTTTATGGCAGAGCTGGGTTTGTCTTGTTTCAAATGTTTGAGCTTATAAGTAACAGCTTGAATCTGTATGTTATATTCCCAATCCTCCTTTATTCAAGTTGGATAATTTTATCTTACAGTTGGTATTTCATTGTTTAGGCTTATAAAAATGACTTTGCAATATTTCTTTAAAACCTTCGAGTCAGAGGTTCACTCTGTGATTTAGTGTTTACACGTCGGTTGCGTTCACTGACTCACCTCCTAATATTTTTCTTGTTTTGAGCAGTTTATGTCATGTATTAAATAAGACACTGTGTAAAACAGCTGAGGAAGTTGCATTCTTTTTTAATGTATAATGCATTTATGTAGCTCACTGTAATATTACCACTAGGCTGTATATTACTGCAGTAGTAATATAGTCCAGATAACAGAGTGGCTTTTCTTTACTCAGTCAGTTGTTTCATAGATGGATTTGCCCTTTTTCAAGATTTGTCTTCAAACTTCTGATCCTGTTTATTTCTCACATTGTAATGCTGTGACACTGCAGCTATTAAGAGACCACTGGTCACTGTTGCATTAGCCCAGTAAATCTGTTGGTTGTTATTAAGCTTTTTTTTTTGTCTTCTTTGTGTGAAATAAATTGAACATATTCATAAAATACTGGATTGGCTTGTTCCTATCTATTACCTTATAATTTGTTTTTTGAATGTATGTAAAATAAAAATATTTAGGGGGTAAATAAGTTACCCTTACTGCTAAATGACCAAAATGTGGGAGGATTTTAATAGTGTGAAGATAATTGTATTACATACAGTACCCTGCCAAAATGTTCATACCACTTTTTTCACATTTGTTCCATGTCCCAATCTACATACTGTTTTGTATTTTATTGGGACCTTATGTGATAGACCATTACAAAGCAGTACATATTGTAAAGTAGAAAGACAAGTGATGCTTGTTTTTCTTTTTTTAAAGTATTTACTTTTTTTTTTTTTACCAATTACAATCTAAAACGTGTACAAAGCAGTGATCAAACTGTCCCTATTGTAAAACATGCTAGTGGCAGCTTCATGCATTGGTGATTATTTTGTTCAGCATGGACATGGAAGCTGGTCAGAGCATATGAAAATATGGATGGAGCTAATGGCAGGCCAATGCTGGAAGGGAACCTGCAGACTTGACTCTGGAGTGAAGCTTCAACCTCTGGTTGTGTGCTAACCATGAACATTAAGCGAAAGCCACAATGGACGGAGATACAGAATGGGACAGCGAGAACCAGTAGACAGATCTTTCGTTGTCACCGCTGTTAGACTAAATTGCCCTTCGGGGGCAATACAGTTTAACTCTGTTCACCAATCCTGGTCCTCAAAATCCACTGTCCTTCAGACTTTCGATTCATCCCTGGTCCATCACAGCTGAATGAAATGAAAAGCTCATTACTAGGTCTTTGCCAAACCTGATGGCACGCTGAAAAGGTAATTAAATAATTTGATTCAGCTGTGTTGGAGCAGCGATGCATCTAAACCCGGCAGGACAGTAGATCTCGAAGACCGGGATTGGTTACCAACTGCTTTAACTGTTGTGAACTGGACCTAGTTAGATGAATGCCTATTCATGAGACAGAATGACCCAGTCAAAGTCCAGAGCTAACCCCAACTGAAAATCAGTGGCAAAACTTGAAAGTTTGCATACAGATGCCCTCCACTCAGTCTGATTACGATTGACGCACTGGGGTGACTTAAAACCCCACAACCATCTGAGCTGAAAGTGAGGAGTGAGCCTAACTTTCCTCCGACTGATGCGATTGAATGGTAAATGGCAACAAGACATGTCTCATTGATTTTATTTCAGCTAAAGAAGGAAACACTAGCTATTTAGCAGTAGGGTGCACAAAATATTAAGCTAAAAAACATATTTTTGTTTTTATATCATTTGTTTAATGAGTAAAACAAGACTAATGTTTAAGTGCAATTAGATTACTTTTTGTTCTAGAGATAGAAAAATAAGATTAGAGATCAATTGGTTTAAATTGATTAATAAAGTAGTTAAATATCTAATATGTCCAAATATTATTTACCATGGCTGTAATGTGAGCTGTGATTAGTGGAACAATGAACAGGTGAATCTAACTGAATGTGCTGAGGCAGAGCATGAGTTCGTGATGCACAGAAGAAGAATGGCAGATTTAACAGAATCAAATAACTACATTGACACAGGGGAAATTACTGAACAAGATAAACATTGGATTATACATGGAACATAACTAAATCACAATGTTGAACTGAAACAAAACACAAGAACCCAACAGGTCGAGTGGGTCATGACATGACTGTTGTTGCTTATTAGCTCGTCACAGTTAGTTTGTTCATATTTACATTACAAATAATACCATAAAAGGTAGCCCCGAGTACCACCATCTGTACTTGTTCCACAGCTTGAGAACCATGGCTTTTCCAGTTCTGCAGTACAATTGCAATCACACATTTAATGTCTTCATGCATCGTTTTGCTGAAGGGGATTAAAACAAGAAATCTGTTGCTCTAGAAAATACACAGAACATTGTACTAAAAGGAATCATTTCTGCCTCACTGCATCTCAGCTTGTCTTCAGTCAAAAGTCCTGTAGACAGTTTGGTTCTGAGAAGAACAAATGAGAACTGCCAGAGGGCTAATCAAGTGTCAAAGCATCAGTGTAACCAATTAACAAAGTCCCAATTAAAACGTTGGATGAACAATTAAAGCCCGAACTTACTAAGCATTAACATACTAAACAGACTGCTATAATGTATGCAAATAAATCTGTTTTAATGCATGTGCTTGTTCAAAGCCTAAATTAAGTGCTTGTTAGGAGCACTTGGGATATGTTTTCAAGAGAAAGCTCCATGACAATATATTACAGAAATAATGGTCACTTGAAAAAAATCTAATTAGTTTGTACATTAAGCCGCAAGCTATAGTCACTGGAACGCAAAGAAGGGCTGAATCGAAATTAGCAACCATTCAAAGCCATGGAGATAAATTGCCTTCTATTTATGAGAATAAGGGGAAAAGATTTAATAATTAATTGTGTGGACACGTAACGTTCAGAGTCAGACACGTTCTTAGTAGATGCATAATAAGCATCATGCAATCAGGCTGAGTGGCAGAAAGAGTGGTTGTAAAGCAATCAGCGGGTGCTGAATTAAAGATGACTGAAGGTGCAGATCGACTGTTGATTGTCATGTTTTTGTGCCAAAGTGTGGCATGAATTATTTATGTTTGCGCCCCTGTAATTACATGTTGGCGGACTTGGAAAACCTCAAACACTATTGAGTGAGTTGGGCCTCATCAACTTAGAAAACTTTTGTCGGGGAGGGGTGAAGATTTGGATGCAGCAGTCCCCTATTTTTAGCACTGAGTGGTGTTATCTGTCTGTAAATGGCTGCTGCCATTGAGTTTTGACTCATGGAACTAAAATTATAACATCACGAGGAGGCTGTTATGAGCATTTTCTACCAGGAGAGGGTGCTGTTTTGTATCGTTTGAATGGATCCAATGAGACAAACCGGGCGTTTAAGAAACACCAAAGAATGATAATTAGATACTGTAAGGCTTATTATTTTCATACTTTAGCGATATTGTAACTCAGAGTTGGACTCTGAGACACATGGCTTATAAAACTTTAAAACATTATAAAACTATCAGGCACTAAACTGACGGGGTAAATTACATTGTGTCTGTTGTTAAAGTAGAGCTTATTCGCTTATTATTAATCACCATTGAGACACGTATGGATAGTGAGGACAGCGCATACCCTCTACAGTCCCTTTCTCTGCAATATAACACCCCATCAAGTACCACCGCACCACTGCAGTTAAAGTTAAGATCAATGATGCCAGTGGTAGGATCATATATCACACTGCTGTCTTAGAGTTGTTTCACACTGCTGAACTAAACTGCGCCAGCACAAATTACACCTACACTTGGATTTCTCACTCTCGGTTTCCAGGCACAGGGGATGTTTGACAGCTGCGATTCGCAGGCTGTGAGGGCTTATTGCCCATCAGCTACAGTGTGAAGGTGCAAGGAGAGGAGTGGTGTCATTAACTTTTGTTTGAGGCTGATTTTCAAGGAATATATTTGATGAGAAACATAAATGGCTTAACTGAGCACTGTATTACACTAGCAGGAAAACACATTTTTTACACATCGAGTTCGCGAAACCTTTACAGGTCATTCTGTTCTCCGAACTGGAGTGCGCTTTTTGCTTACTGATTCATTACAGGCCCTGAAACTGTGCCGTGTAATCAAGAACTGGCCTTCTTTATACAGCAGAAAGGTCAGCTATATCCAAGGACCCCTTTATGTGCCTCACCACAACAGAGGGCATCCCTGTAGACCGAAAGAACGTAGCTGTGGCGGGGCATCCAAGGCCCTTCCTTTGTTTTTCCAGAGTCAATTAGAGAATGATAGCATCTGCTGTGAACGGAGAACAATGGCTCGTTCGCTGTGTGTTTTAGTCACAGCTATCAGCGTGTAAATACGAATAAAGTTTGCGTGGGAGTGTCTCCAGGCTAGTTAGTGATACTCTGCGTGTTTCTGTCGCCACAGCATATGGAGTGTGTGTGCTGAATAGCAATAATAGATAGGAGCCTTGCACGCAGCAGAGGATGAGGAGGCAGGAAGAAGGCAGACAACATATGGCTTCATCTGTAGTGAGATAACAGGTAGACAAACATAAATTTGGAATACTTTTCTACATTTATGAGCAAGGCAAATGCAGTGTCTTGGAATTAAAAAGTCGCTGCTGTTTGAGCCCTCATTTTAATTTCCGTGGAACTTTCTGACAGAAAGGCAAGTTGTGATTTCACAGTTGTCTATTACGCTCCATCTAAATGACCCAGGGGCCATTAACCTCTACCTGCTGCTTTTTTTAGCTATGCAGAGTTTGATGACTGCTTGTCCCTTACAGAAGAGTGAAACAACAAAGTCACGGTGTGTATGTCTTTTTTGTGTTTGTGTATCTGTTTAACTGAGCTTGCTAGCACCCCTGTCTTGACCAGCCGGCTCCACCATATGGCCACATTTATCATGTATCTCACTATTCATTAATATTGCCCTTGCAGGTTGCAGAGACACTGCTTGAGGCCTTAACCTCACCTCTGAAATGGTGTGAATAACTAAAGCAGACCACCTTATAGGTGTAAAGACTCCAAAAAGACCAGTTTTTGCCTTTCATTAGCTTTAAAAGAAAGTCCCCTTTTCATCCATCCGTCCGTATATTTTCTATATCTGCTCATCAGTGCAGGGTCTCTGGGAGGCTGGCTGATAAACCCTGGAAAGGTCTCAGTTCAGTAATGACTAAAGGTAATATGTTATTTGTATCATTGTGCTTTACACAATCTTCTGGACTTCCCATCATTGCTGGGGTACAAGTATTCCAAGATGTTTGAGTTGTCATGTGAAAAAAAAACTTAAAGCTTGGAGACTTATAAATGTGTTCTCTCCAGGAACAAAAGCTGCCTTGTTAGGAAAATTATTCTTGGATTTTGCAATGACAATATTGGTTGTGATTTACTCAGGTTTTCACCGACTGTGCTCTTTCTTTTTTATTATCATCATGTCCCCACAACTCTTTCTGAGCTTTAGAATCTCAGTACAAAAAGGACTTTCATCTTCTGTAAATATGGTGCAGTATTTACCTCAATGTTATTTGAATGCATGTTTCCCTTTGAGACTTTCAAAGCAAATGCTGAAGACATTTGTATTCTTACTTTAGGTTCTTCTAAAGCACTCACAGATAGTTTCAGGATTACAGTACATGCTTTAAAGGGCCTTCCGAGGCTCATCGTGACCTTCACTGCTCTGTTTTAAATGTTTCTCTTTTTCTTTTTTTTAACATGTCCTGTCTGGCAATGTGGCACCCAGAATTGATATCTGATACCATGTACACATGTAGCCTGTTTAAAAAAAAAAAAAAATATATATATATATATATATATATATTCTCACCACCTTGTTAAAAAAACAACTATGTCCGCACTTAACCGCATAAGTGCATTGTTAAGCACATTCACAAACATGGCAAACCTGTAGGGGACCGTAGTTCCCCCAAATCCTATCCATTCAGAGTGACTTTCTACTTTCTAACTTCTACATAGCAATAATGGAGCTTGTAATTACAAGCACAAGTGGCATTGGAGCATTTTTGTCACGGATAGTGACATTGTGAAACCTGAAACTCTGGTCATTTCTGTCCTCAAGCAAACGCTTAAAATAGAGAAATCATGGCGGTTTGGTCTGTGATTTGTGGGTGGTTGGTTAATGGGGGAGGCCCCAGGGAGGATGCACCGGTGGGTGGCCTTGGTGCGCCGCTGCGCTGCGCATGTGGTGTGGCAGTTTGGGGGTGTCTGGGGTGCTCATTGTGCTCATCGTGAGCTGCGGTGGGGATGGATGTGCTGCAGGGACACCGGGGTTTCATTGTTTGGTGGTAGCTGTCGGGTGGCTCGACGGGGTCGGATCTGGTGTCTCCACTTGATCAACTGTTCTATGTGTGTTTTGTGCTTGGTCGGTTTATTGGTGGGATTGACTGGCCTTGGTTGGATGCTTGCTCTTGGTGTTCTGTAGTGTGCGGGACCAAGATTCGGGAGCTGGTTGAGCTTGGTGTCCAGGTGATGGCTGGGCTTTGAATGGGGATGCCGTCTGTCCGCTGTGGCTACTGGTGTGGCTCCCCGACATTCCCCGAATATGAAAGAAATCTTTATTAAGTGTTGACACAAACACTAAGGAACTGAAAAATTGCACTTTGCCACAGATTAACACCAAGAATAAACTGACCTATTAGACAGATGTGTCTAATGAAAAACAGTAGGGTATGAGTCAATCAGTGGAGGCTGTTAATCCAGATAAAAAGAGAAACAGATTTAAAGATTTAGAGCTTGTCCCAGAAATTGTTTTAAGAGTGCTCATCTTCTGATCTTTAGTTGAATATTTGTCCTGAAATAATTGTACTGGTTAATTGGTGCAGCTTTTGTGGGCTCTGTAGGCCAGTAGGTGATCAGCACATCCTTTTTCAGTGTCAAAAACATCAAACAGCCAGTATAACTTGACTGCCTTCTGAAGATCACATGCTGTTGCCATTTTTATCTCAGGAAGAAGTCATAGCTTTTCTCTCCCAGTCCGTCGAGCACCCTTGATCTCTTCTCTCTTGGCTGTCTGTCTTCCTCTGTCTCTTCTTGACAGTTTGACAGCGTGATAACAGTGCAGAGACGTCCTCAGTCTTGTGTGGTGATGTCAGCAGGAGTGAGATGTTTGTCTTGGCTCCACTGATTTCTCTCTGTGTGGGTGTGTGTGGCAATCCAGTTATTTATCTTTGAGACAAGAGATGTGTAATTTGAAATGACACCAAGATTAGATATTATTGAACATCATTCACTGTTAAATTTGATCCATAGCAATTAATAATAAAAAAAAATGTTTAGCAGGTAAAATAAGTATCCAACATGTTAATGTTTCCCTCAGTTTAAAACTTTGTAACAGGGCCATTGACAAAAGATTAACGCCAGATGGAAAACAAATTTCTCCACAGATTAAATTATGGGTAAGAAAATGGTACAGGGAATAGGTTTCGAACATATGAAGAAAGAAAGGATGTGCAAAAGGCACAGAAAGCCAACCAGGATGGCAGGAGGTTTGAGAGAGGACTGGAAGAAGCTATCCATGCTAAACATGAAAAACAAAAGCTAAACAGAGCAGATGAACTCAGATTATATCCTTCTAACTCATATTATGCAGTCTTTACTTGTCTCCCCAGAGGATTTCCAGCAGTTCACACCTTGGCACATGTGACCAAAACAACTCACATGTCATCATTAGGGACATGTCAAGTAACAATAATACAAACATTAAGCTAATTAGAGGGCAAGGCCAAGGACCTCATGTTGCCCCATTAGTCAGTGGGTTGTATACAGTTCAGTCCGGCTGAAGTCGAACCAAACTGGCCTACTCCTACTCGAGCTAAGGCACCCAGATAATGTTTGGATGTATATGACGTCCTGGCTAAGTCGAGGTTGCCCCCTGCACTTCCAGAAGCAATGAGCCAAGGAAGGAATTACAAGACCAGCACGACAACATCACAGCAGTAACACATGTAACACAATCAAACAGTACAGAACATACAAACTGTACTTTGCTCGTTGTGCATATCATGCCTTTACTCCGTCTGCTTAACTGCTGCCAGCATTTGTTTACTATTTGTGTGATGCTATCTTTTAGTTATCAGGCTCCTCTCCTGTGGAACCAGCTCCCAGCTTTAGTCTGTGAGGCAGACACTCTGTTTACTTTTAAGGCCAGGCTTAAAACTTTCCTTTTTGATAAAGCTTATAGTTAGAGTGGCTAAGGTCATCCTGAGCTATCTCTGTAGTTATGCTGCTATAGGCTTAGACTGCTGGAGGACAGACTTACCAATTTTCTTCACTCTGCTACTTTCTTTTCTCCTACGACTCTCAAGTTGTATTGCAGTTCATTCTGTTATTTCGACTGTTAACTTTGTTTTCTCTCAGTGTTTTTCTCTCCATGGAAGATACACCTGGTCTGGTATCCTGCTTGGCTGCAATGCCCTGTTGGACGGGAGGATCATCCCAGTAACTGAACATCCACTGTGTCCTGTTATCAACTTTTTACTTTCTGTAACATAGAAAGTTCTCTTATATCAGATCTTCTGTTCCTTCTGTGTTTCTGCTCTGTCTTCTCAAACCCCCAAACAGTCATGGCAGATGGCCGCTCCTACTGAGCCTGGTTCTGTTGGAGGTTTCTTCCTGTTAAAGGGGAGTTTTTCCTCTCCACCGTCGCTACATGCTTGCTCAGTAAGAGGGATTGCTGAAGGATTGCTGTGGTTGGAAAGTCTGCATCAACGGGGCCCAACCTCACGCCAATGACTGACGCAATCTGCTGGGATTCCTTAAATAGGAAACTTTTTAACTGATTGGAATGTTTGTATAAATGTATTGAAATGACTTCTTGTTAAGTGCCTTGAGATGACATCTGTTGTGAATTGGCGCTATATAAATAAACTGAATTGAAAATTGAATTGAATTATAGAAGGATTATTTGTTTATCAACACTGCAGATGAGCATGCAACCTGGCTGCAGGAAGAGATGCCAGCCCTTTAAATAGCTCCAATTCACATTATTATTTTTTGTGGTTATGTAGCAGTAGCAGTGTTGGTTAGATATACTGGCTTGTTTGTTAGCCAGTGTATACCTGATATGAAATGATTACTGCCAAGGAAATCGGTTTGTTTTTAAAATTGCTGGGGTCAATTATTATAAAATATTCATATGTAAGTATTAATTTGTTTGACATTTCATTATAATACAGTATGCACTGCTATTGACAAGTGTTGAAAATCATATCTTTATTCAACAACAAAAGTTGAAAGCCAGAGATATTTTGTCTTATTTTCCAAAAGGCATTGAAAACCACCATTAGGCTGCGGGCTTGGAAGGATCATTATATCGTATTAGGGACCATTTCATATCGTAGCGCCTAGAAAAGTGTTGGCTATATTAATATACTTGGCAGAGAAAAAGAATGCTCAGCAAAAACAAATGTGTTTCATTGGCAACCCTTGCCATTCAATGTGGATAAACCTCCACTTTAACTTTTCTACAGTTAATGGCATACTTTTACTGCAGTTCTTTTTGTATTTAAAACATTTTGACAGAGGTCATTTAACCCTACATTAAATATACAAGGAGAAATGCGTGGGGACATTTCTTTAACGCAGCTTTGAAGGCATCTAAAGTTCATGAACTCCATTATTCAAACTGTTATCTTTTTACTGAAACATCTACATTCAAGCATGTAGCATTTATTCATAGCCAATATATTATAATGTCAATAAATTATAGGGTTTTTTGTACCTATTTACAGTAAGCCAGGTAGTTGTACTTTCTTGAGAAACATTCCAGTGATTTGTGTCAGAAAATTGTTGCACAACTGGAAAATTGGCTGAAAATGGGCCACAAATCACACAGTGTATGCCCACCTACATGTCAAGGCCAAGGTCAAAATTATTTCTATAGCACATTTACTACAAAGTGCTTCAAAAAGTAGAACACAATTAAATGGTACATATATACAATGCTTCAATTACATCAGGTAATTAAAATGTACTAAAAATACAGTTAAAACAGATAAGTGCTTAGTTCATTCTTGGATAAAAGTGATATTGTAAAAATAAGTGTTCAGAAGCATTTTAAAATGATTAAAAGTTTGATCTAATTTTTTAAAGAAGACTGTTCCACAGTTTAGGACCTGCCACAGAAAAAGACCCGTCACTACAAGACTTTGTTTCCTTGGAATCACTAAAAGATTATGTGTGCTAGAACCCAGAGTTCTGGTAGGAATATGAGTCAGCAATAATTCAGACAAATACACTGGTGGAAGACCATTATGAGCCTTAAAAACAAACAAACAAACAAACAAACAAACAAACTTTGGACTGGATCATGTGGGAAACAGGAAGCCAGTGAAGTAACTTCAAAACTTGTGTAATGTGCTCTTTCCACTATTTGCCAGTCAGCAGACAAGCAGCATCATTTTGGATCCAAGCCAACATATAAAGAAGTGCAATAGTCCAATCAACAGGAAATAAACAAGTGGATAACTTGCACTAAGACATTAACGGAGAAAAGCCTGAACCTTCACCAGCTGCCTAAGGTGAAAAAAGCCTGATTGAACCTCTGCATTGACTTGCCTGTAAAACTAAAAGAGCCACCAATATAAACTCCAAGATTTTTAGCAATTGACTTATAATAGGAAGACATAGGACCTAGAAAACTATCAGACGTGTCCTGAGTACATAAACTGCCAAACATGACAACTTCGTTTTACTGTTCTGTAATTTGAGGAAGTTTGATGTTACTGAGGCATTTTAATAACAGATTAAATGAGTCAGCTCTAGCTTTTAAAGGCGGATAGATTTGAAAATCTTCTCCAAAACAATGAAAGGAGTTCTTATATTTTGAAAATAGGATCATCAGGGTAGAATATATAAAGCAGAAAGTGCTGAACCCAGAATAGAATCTTGGGGCACACCGCAACTTAGAGGAGTGTCTCCAGAACTGAAAGGGCCCATATTCAAATAAAGGTTCGGGCCCCTGTGCCCACACCTCGCCTCCGGACCCCGGAACCAGAGTTCCCGGAGGGAGACCCACCTCCATCTCCAGAGCTCGAGGCCAAACTCCTTCTTCTCCGTCCTGTCACGGGACTTCTACCCGGCTGTCCGAAGGAACTCCAGGTCCTCAGGGGAGGACCACCGAGCAGGCTGCCCGATCTCCGTCCACACGGCCGTCCGCCGGATCTTTTCCAGCCAGAGGTCGTCCACCCGGTCGTCCGCCGGATCTCCGTCCAACCAAGGGACTTCCACCCGGTCATCCCCCTGACCGTAATCCCGTCAAGGTATGTCCTCCCAACTGTCCGCCTGACCTCCAGGGGCATACCTACCAGGACTCGGTAGGTATGCCACTTTAATCCACGTCTGCGTCTGGATCCATCCTCACCTCCACAGCACATCCTGACATAGTATGAAGATTTATCTTGATTGTTATGAATTACTAAATAATGCTTAGTCATCTTAAAATTATGATGAAAAAGTGTTTGCCAAGATGCACACATACTCCCAAAAAGAAATCAAAACCTTAGGATTTTCGAAGGTTTTTAATAACAATGGTGAATTCTGACATTACTATTTAGTGATATAAATGGGGTTGTAATGCACAAAAGAGCAATTATTTAAGCTAAACAGTTGCCTGCTAAGAGTGCATAAAGAAGACTTACAACCCTTCTGTATTTTGGAAGTGCTGCTTTAGAATTCATGCACGGATAGAGGGTTCCTTTTATGGGCTTATGAATTTCGTTAAACAAATTATTTCTGATCTGAACAGCTATAATCAAGCTCATTCTTGGTGCATGTTGGATTCTGCCAGTTCTTCCCCTTGTGTTTATGTTTTTGTTTGTGGTGTTCATGGACAGGATCAAAAACCTTAATTGTGAAGGAGAAGGTTTCCAGTTTAGGAACTTGCAGTTTGACATTTATGTTTTTTACCTGTGGATGGCTTTAAGCCATACGCTTTACCATGCACTGGGAAAGTTTGAGGGTAAAGGAAAAGATGCTCAAAAAAGTTAGCCACTCTAACGTCATGAAAGATTACAGAGGTCACTTTTGCATAAAGTAAGTATTTTGTTTTTGATTGAAATTAGATCAACTTTAACTTGTGTATAAAAGATTAAAAACACATTGTTATCAAATAAGAGCTCCATGGGAAGACAGCACACTTTGTACTGGCCTGCTTGAAACAACTACACTTTAAAAAAAAAAAATCTTCATCCCCTAAATTACTGGACTGGTTCATTGCAGTTGCATATAGCCTATACACAAGAAGCATATACGCCCACAAGTAAGATACTGCTGTGCTTTTGACCGGTTCCATTGTAATGGCTCTGAATTCAACTCGATTGTATTAGCAGTGCTGGAAGCTCACATCATTTTTAGCTGGATGACAAAGCAGGGGCTTTGACGCAAACCTCCTGGTACTGTAGCGCACAACTGAGCTGAAACCCAAAGTGGAAATGTGGTGGTATTTGCTGCCACCCAAATACATTACAAATAGGTTAAGTTACTTAAATCAAAGACATTGGTTCGAGGGGGTTGGAGTGGTGAGTAGTTCAGGTTTATTGTTGAATCTTTGCCACACCAAGTTTATGTATTTTAGTGTCGTCTTAGTGAGTGGTAGCTATATGGATAAATAGGATTTCCAGGATCAGGAATTCCTTTGCCATCTGCAGTAATAAGGGGATTTCTCTGGTTTGTCAGTGTCACAGGAGTTGAGGCAGAATGTGAATTTCTCAATTCAGTGTCTCAGCCATAGAAAAAGAGTGAGAATCCCCACTATCCAACATAAGTCCAGAGTAGAACTGCTGGCCCACCACTCTAAAATTAGTTTGTGGAGATGCTTCAGGCATCTGACTAGGAAGCCTTGTTGAAGCCTCCCTTTGAAGGCTTTCTAGATGTGAGAAGTCTCAGTGAAATACCTAGAATTCCTTGAAGGAACTTTTTATACAATGTGTCCTGGAAAGACTTTAGGAATCAAAAGAATTAACTGCAGAAAGTTGCTGGAAAACAATGTTTTGGTTTCCTTTCTAAACATCTTACATCAACTCCAGAAGTAACCAAAAAACGAACTCTGTGAACTGGCACATGCTTCCATTTTCCAAATATAAATATTTGATATAGATTTTTATGTCTTATGAGACTGAAGGAAAGGAGTAGCTCTATTTGGTAAATGGCAGAAAAATTAGCAATATAATTTTTTTAAGTGATTTTTTTTCACCTTTTCAAAGTCTAAAGTTTAGATAGCTTATACTACCATGAACGATATTGATGCTTCTTAATCTTCTGAGAATTGACTCAAGGGAAGTTGTGCCTTTGGCCATATTTTAAGGCACACTTCAATCGTACTTCAATCCTTGTGTGACATCATGGAAAAATAAAAAAGAAATCAGCTGAGATATCAAGAAGATAACTTTGAAACTCTGTAGGTCTGGTTCATCCTTAGGCATAATTTCCAGAGGCCTAATGTTGCAACATTCATCTGTTTGAACAGAGTCCTTTAGTGACATGGGCTGAAAGAGAACACAGACCAGAAGACACCATTGCCTCAGAATGCAACATAAAAAAGAAACGGACCATAATTTACAAATGCACACATGGACTATTACCTTGAAATTTCGAGACAAGTCATGTTGTTTGATAAGACTAAAATTGAAATGAATAGGCATAATGGGCTTTGTTACAATTTGAGGAAAAGGGAGAAGGCTCTTAAGCCAGAGAACACCATCCAAACTGTAAACTAAAGTGGTGGCAGACATAGGTGGGTTGAGTAGCCAAAAATTGTACACAAGTAAGAGTAGCAATACTTCAATATATTTTTTAATTCAAGTAGAAGTAAAAAGTAGTCATCCAAAAATATTACTCAAGTAACAGTAAGAAAAAAAAAAGTATTTGATAAAAAGGCTACTGGTCACATGTACTGAATATTTAGTAATATTGTTTCATCTGATTTAATTTGTGAAAAGTGTGTACTCAAATAAAAAAATTTGTAAAAATAAATCACATAATTTCAAAATAACTTCAGGCAGAAGAAATATATCTTTCTAAATCTCCATTTTTTATAACATAAAACTTCTGAAACCAATACTTAAAGTAGGTAACGGATACAGTTGACCCCCAGCATTCATGTGGTTGGGAACCACAGCCACAGCTAAATTCTGTAAATACTTGAGACCCCCTCTAAAAACGCTTATAAATGCGTATTTTGATTATTTAATTTGCAGAAACTGATATCTACAATCTTCCTTATTTTCACTCTTAGAGGTACAACCAATCAGCACCAAGGAAAATAAATTGCACTTGTCGTGGGAATATTTAGTTTAATTATGCATTCAGCTCACTGTTCCTCTATGTCTGATCAACATGTTATTAAATCCTTGAAAAGCCTGAAGGACATCAGTCTCATCTTTGTTTAAGATATGTTATTTTCCCATAACACACTACAGGACTGGCCGCTTTGCAAACAGCAGCCAATAGCGCTGTTGGAAAAGTGCATCATACTTCTAGTGACAACATCTACCGTTTACTGATTTATTGTTGTATTTTAGTTGTTATTCCCCACCGTGTGAAGCACTTTGGTCAGCAATTGCTGTTGTAAATGTACTACACAACTAAAATTGACATTTACTTCATTTGACCTCTAAATGGCACAACATTCTCGGCAGACAGAAATTAATTTTAGAATTATGAAGCTTGTTTACAAAAGTATCACCAGACTTAGGCAATTGTGGCTATATGTTAATTCATAACAATATAACTCAAATAGAAGTAAAAAGTATAGTAAATCTACTCCTAGAAGTAATTCCTTTTTTAAAAGTTACTAACGTAAATATAACTGAGTGAATGCAACAAGTTACTACCCACTTCTAGTGGCAGCGCCATGCCAAGTTCTTTTTACCACATTAAGGGCTGGAGGACGTCATAAAATAGCTGGCATCACCGGGCGGTGGATGATGCAGTGGTAGAGCAGCCACCCCATGTACGAAGGCTATTGGTCTTCATCACAGCTGTTTCTCTCCAAATTACTACTTGTGCACAAATGGGTCTTTAAAGTGACCAATGACCCTAAGCATACCAGAGGTGTCAAAGGTATTTACCTTCATTGCTCAAGTAGAAGTATCGATACTAGGGTTTAAAAAGTTGAAGTATCAAGTCGAGTGTTTTACTCAAGTAAAAAAGTACTGGTTTCAAAACTACTTAAAGTATATAAGTAATGCAATTTAAAAAATGACATTAAAGAATAAAGCTTAAGCCACACCTCCCCCCCGAAAACTTAACCCCCGATTTCCACTGCATGCACTCCGCTCCGGTCCAGTCCGCCACGCATTCCACAGCCGTTCGCAATTTCCACTGCATGCGCTCTAGATCCGCTCCGGTCCGGTCCGGTCCGCAGCCCAAAAGTGGTCAAAGAAGCATGCGCGGGAATTGCGAGATCTCGCGATGAAAGCCATTAATAAATGCGGAAGTCAGAACAAAATTCTTCATTCTGTGGAAAACTAACAGAAAAGAACAGTTATTCTCTGTTATTCTGTGTCAAGATATTTTGGACAATATATATATAAATATACGCAGGCTTATATTAATATAGCTATGCATACAAAAAATTCTAGTCCGTCTTTATTGATTTATTTTGAAAAACACCCGGAAATGTGGTCATTTTATATCCGGTCGATGCTTTGTGATTTGTGTAGACTGACTGCGGATTTGCTCCGGGAAAAATAAAATCGATCCTATTTTTGCCGGATGGCGAAACGGCGGCCAGCGCCCTGCGCCGCTCGGCGGCGGCAGTGGAAATACTGTCATTGACTACAATGGGAGCGTTTTTGCTGCGGAGTGCATGCCGGAGCGGAGTGGAGCGCATGCAGTGGAAATTGGGGGTAAGGCCATAATAATTATAATGTTATATACAAATGTTGATATTGAAACATTTGGAATACACTAAGCTACCTGTTTCAGCTGCATATATGTCCATTAAAATTTATGCATTTTAGTGCAATGCAAATACATTAAAGAACCATATGTGGACTGCTGAGCATTGTTAAGTGTTTCATGGAGAGGAAGATATAGGCCAGCTGCATCTTTGAACTCGGCAACATGCGTCTGCTTTGTCCTGGCTGGACTGTGAAGTGGTTTGTGTAATACACAGCCAGAGGTCAGCTACACAAAAAAACAAACAAAAAAAACAGCATTTTTAAGTAATCAAATGTGTCATACACACAGTCAGATTATTTTTAATGTTTATATATATATATAAATAAAAGGATACAATTAAAAATAGTATCACCAAAAGTCTTGCAACCTCTGCACAGAAGAAATTTTGCTCACGGACCTCAAGTTGGCAACCACTGGTCTAGAGGGTAAATCTGCGCTCCACTGCCACTGGAGACTGGAACTTAAAGCTCCACTTCAGCCACAGTTTTGAAATCACTGTACATTTCTCTGACTGAAGTGATCAGAAGTCGGAAAGACTCTCTAAACCCAGCTTCATATCGCTTCAGCAGCAGAAAATGTCGTAGCATGCTCTCTTTTGCGCTGGTGGTTGGCACGACACCGGGGTCTTTGAAGCACGTATTTAACCAGCCGCACCGTTAACAGTAGCGTTCCAAAGCCTCCCGGTCTGAGATGATGCTCGATTTTCCATCACCGTTCCTAAAAACGGACGAATATGGAAAACGTTCGGTTAACACGACCCCTGTGTGCACAGTATCCAATGGATTGCATACAAGCAGGGTGTCAGAATGGTCGATGTTTAAAACTATTATCAAACCGCAGTCAAATTCTATCCAGTTGGCACATTTTTTGGATTGTTTTTTTCAGTTTCTTTTTAATAAAAGACAATTTGAAAAAGGAGTAACAAGGCTATTTTTAGTATTTGTACTTCGTTACTTGACACCTTTGAAGCATACCAACAAAGTAATTATAAAAGGGATTAAGGATAACAGTGAACAGTGAAATCACTGACAAGATTTTTGTGAGCAAGACAACCTACATTCCAACTGAGTGTTCCACACTTCAGAAGGGATAATTTTGGAAACTGTTTCAAATAAATTTTATTTATGCTCTGGAATCCTCACTGAAAAACAAATGAGAGTAACAACAATGTAACAGTTGTATCAGATTTACTTTTCTTAATGGTGATAAAGAATGCTGTCAAGGAGCTTTAATGGTGAAATAAAAACAAATCCCATCCAAGAAGAGTAGTGTTATGTTACCTGAGCAGGTTTGTTAGACCAGCTGAAATAGTTTTTGTGCAGTAAAGCATATGACATGTGAACCAAGCAGAATAAGAGGATGTCTGTAATTATGATAGTAGAACCATGACCTTGGCAGTGCATTACTGAAAGACTTGATCAAATATAACCTTTGATCACAGAAGAGGCTCTTGTAACAGTAGTGAGGGGAAACCCACTGAAGCTTACACATCAGCACATATGATAAACTAAGCAGTTTTTATGTAGCTCGGTTATGATGGAATGTCCCAAATTCTTGTGCTTCTATGGACAGAGTCACTCGCCCGGGATATCTGATGCTTACTGGCACATGACGAACGATGTGTTCTTCGTGATCTCACAGTGACAGAATTATTGCTCTGTTGCTTGTCTTTGGTTTAAGCCTAGCTTTTGGGTTACACATGTACCCACGTGATTCTGACTGTGCCTAGCAAAAGTATTCATACAAATGAAACTCAGTGTTTTATAAAATTATTTCCACAAACTTCCAAGTATTCTACTGGAATATTATGTGATACACCAACACAAAGGAAAGCATAACTATAAAGTAGAAAGGAAAACGAATGCATAATTTTCTCATGTCTACAAATAAAAAAGTGACATTGCATTCAGACCATGCTATTCTGTGACCCCTAAATCAAATCCTGTCCAACTATTTGCCTTCATAAATGTCATGCTGCCCTATTCACTCCACCTCCTCATCATTGTCCTACCCTGTCTCTCCAATCATTTATACCTGATCCTACTCACCTCCTGCCTTTAAAACCTGCCACTTTCCTTCACTCAGCGCCGGATCATTGTTGGATTGTCTTTGTCTCCATGGTGTGTCGTCCTGCTGTTTACCCTCCTGCCTCTCCGTTCCTGCTGTCGTCTTCATCACCTCCTCCACCAGCACCACCTTTAATAAATGTCCTTCACCTTTCATCGGCGTCTGCGTTTGGGTCCTTACTCCACACAAACCTGACCTATGGTAACTACTCATACCACAGGTATGAAATGGCTAGATTGAAGCATATTCAGGTGTTAGAATCCTAGTCAAAGTTTGTGGTTCAGGTGAGAAATAAATTGAGATGGCCAAGATTTAAAAGATTGAATGCACTGATACCATCTATGCAGTCTGACAGAGCTTTAGCCATTTTGCAAAGATGAATGTACGAAACCCTTGGTCTCTAAATGTACAAAGCCAATAGGGACATACTCCAATACACATACACTTGTAATTGCAAAAAAGAGGTGGCTCTACAAATTAGTGTTGCATTCTACTAATCAACTGCCTAGGTTTTTGTAGGTCTATCAAATATAATCCCAACAAAATGTGTTAAAGGTTAAGGCTGTAACATGACAACATGTAAAAAAGTACCAGGGTTGTGAATCCTTTTGCCAGAAACTGTATGAAACAGATGCTAAAATTTTAACCAGAACCTATATGTCCAAGGATATATAGAATCAAATATCAAACAAGCTAGGAACATATGTGTTTGACACCTGTGGGAAAAAAATGTTAAAGAAGGAAATGGCAGGAAATCAGTACACAAAATATTAAGAAAAATTAAGGCCTTAGCCAGCACCTCTCATTTATAGTGACATACCAGTGCTCAAACCTTTGCTGTGAAATTTTGTGTGCTTTTCCTTACCACACACAATACATAGGCACAGTCCTAGACTAGTTCGATGTCATTATGTGCCTCAGGCCATCCACCATTGGAGTATGTTTGCTGTTTGTGACTGCAATCAAAGCCAGCTTCAGCTCTGTTGCTTGTATCCAGACACACATACACACACACGTCCACGCACACTGCAGTGTGAGGTTATTTTCCACGGTGAGCTAATTGTCCCTGGGGCTCAGTTCTCTCTGCCTTGGATTGCTGTTGGACATTACAGTGCTACATTGTCCCTGGGAAGGATTTAATGAAGAGTTATGAGAAGCTAGATGTTTGCTGTGGCAGAAGGTATGAAGGGAGGACATTGGTAGATGGAAGCTGTGAAGAATAAAGAAGAAAGAGGTTTGAGTTTAACTGGAGGACCTGGAAGGGGGAAGAAAGCAGGTGTTGAAATTGAGAGATGGATGGAAAATAAGAAATTAGGGGTCAGAACTTTAGTTTCTTCAATGAATAGACAGCTAGAGTTCTGTTACTACAACATAATCATATTTTCGGAGGCATGCTGGTTTTACTAACTCCAGGAACTCCCAGAGGATTATCTCTGCGTAAATGAGTACTAACATGAGGTATCCACTTATTGTGTGAGTTTGGTGTTCAGGATGTTTCATCCTAAGGATACGTTAAAGCATGCTTGCATCCATTAAATCTTTACAGTAAATTCTACTTATTACATGTAAATTGGTAGCATATAAGAATGTTAAGAACTGATTGCTCTTTTCTGTTTTTCGGAGGATGTTTCTGGGAACTAGGAACGAGTTGGTAGGATATTATCACAGTATGATAACAGTGAGTAATTACCACTGTATAATTAACTAAAACAAAATGGAAACAATGAATTTCACTGCTGCAAAAATAATATAACAATGATAACTACATACTACCATTATAATATCCATAAGATCCATTATTTATCCTATGGATTTTGATACATTATTTTTTTGCATAAATCATCCATCCATCACATCCATTAAATTTATTAGTAGTGTTCAAATGTGAAAGTATGCACTGAATATTCTTCCTTGGAATTTACTCCTGCCTGCAGTCAGCATCTTAACAGGCATGCTGCAACAGCCTGAGGATACGCCTACTCATCACTTATTTTTTGGACAAGGTGAACATTTCTATCATATGAGCAATCCAGTTCTCAGAAGGCATATATACCGCATGTGTGCCACTGTGACATTTACATAATTCCAACTCAAATATTATATAACTTAATATTAACATTACCCAATTTCACACAACACTATGAATGTGCTTTGTTTGCACAGACAAACACTTACTTCAGCATGCAGGATGCTTGAGACTGAAAGTGGAACAGGAGGTATGACCTACCTTCAAATTATATTGGCTAATAATTTATCTGACCATTTGTATTACACTCTAATTTCCAGATGACTAGTAAATGTTCAAATATGAAAGAAAAGAAAATAAGGCAGCAAAGTCCCAACAAAAGTAACATGCTGATGCAGCAAAACACTGTGATTCTTTTTATCCAGACTAGATACCAATTCAATTCAATTCAATTCAATTCAGTTTATTTATATAGCGCCAATTCACCACAGATGTCATCTCAAGGCACTTAACAAGAAGTCATTTCAATACATTTATACAAACATTCCAATCTGTTAAAAAGTTTCCTATTTAAGGAATCCCAGCAGATTGCGTCAGTCATTGGCGTGAGGTTGGGCAGACTTTCCAACCACAGCAATCCTTCAGCAATCCCTCATACTGAGCAACCATGTAGCGACGGTGGAGAGGAAAAACTTCACTTTAACAGGAAGAAACCTCCAACAGAACCAGGCTCAGTAGGAGCGGCCATCTGCCATGACTGTTTGGGGGTTTGAGAAGACAGAGCAGAGACACAGAAGGAACGGAAGATCTGATATAAGAGAACTTTCAATGTTACAGAAAGTAAAAAGTTGATAACAGGACACAGTGGATGTTCAGCCACTGGGAGCATCATCCCAGTCGATGCCCCCCGTCCAACAGGGCATTGCAGCCAAGCAGGATACCAGACCAGGTGTAGCTTCTATGGAGAGTAAAAACAGAGTCGTAGGAGAAAAGGAAGTAGCAGAGTGAAGAAAATTGGTAAGTCTGTCCTCCAGCAGTCTAAGCCTATAGCAGCATAACTACAGAGATAGCCCAGGATGACCTAAGCCACTCTAACTATAAGCTTTATCAAAAAGGAAAGTTTTAAGCCTGGCCTTAAAAGTAAACAGAGTGTCTGCCTCACGGACTAAAGCTGGGAGCTGGTTCCACAGGAGAGGAGCCTGATAACTAAAAGATCTGCCTCCCATTCTGCTTTTAGAAATCCTAGGAACTACAAGTAAACCTGCAGTCTGAGAGCGAAGTGCTCTGTTGGGAACATATGAAACAATTAGATCTTTGATGTATGATGGAGCTTGATCATTAAGGGCTTTATATGGAAGAAGAAGGATCTTAAATTCTATTCTGGATTTAACAGGGAGCCAATAAAGGGAAGTTAAAACAGGAGAAATGTGATCTCTCTTTTTAATATTCATCAGAACTCTTGCTGCCACATTTTGGATAAACTGAAGGCTTTTAATGGCATTTTGTGGACTCCTTGATAGCAAAGCGTTACAGTAGTCCAGCCTTGAGGTAAAAAATGCATGGACTAGTTTCTCAGCATCACTCCTGGACAGGATGTTTCTAATGTTAGCAATATTCCGGAGGTGAAAGAAATAAATCCTAGAAACACATGCACTGTTTAGAGCAGGGCCACATCAACAGTAATACACACATAACAAAGATGGGGCATGAGTTCTTCATGTTTACTCACATGTAACACGCTTTTTTCAGTACACCAGCATTTACTTTGACATATAACATTTCACAGACTGAAGACTTTTATGATATCAGTTTATTTTTATGTAAACCTAATCTTTTTTATTTTTATTTGTTTGACCAATTTCAGTTCAGGTTTGTTGTTTTCAGAATTTCTATCCTCTATAGGCCATTTGTTTTGACTGCTTCTAGTGAGTGTTAAAGAAAAACATTCTTTTTCTACTGATTTAAAATATTTGTCAGTATGAATGACTGAGCTGAGCTTTGTGATTTTAGATGCGGGTGGCCAGGTCAGGCCTTTGGAGAATAGAGAATGCTTATTCTGTCCCCATTCAGAGGAGAATCCTTTTCTATAACTTCCTCTATTCCATCTGCCTCCGCTATCGTCTAAATGTCATCCAGCCTGAGAGCACAACATACAAAGATAGAGGGAGATCCAGTGTCCTCTGGTAGAATAGCTGCTGAAAGCATATACGATGACACACTTTTCCCATTCAGTCTGATGAGCTATTGAAAGGCAATTTGACATTTTGCAATAATACATCCTATAGTCCTAGCATTTAGGGATAGTAAACAATATTCATAAATTTGTGATGCCTGGCATATATATTGATGTTTGTGGCAACATTTTCTGTCAAATCGTTCCTGGTTTCGCTTCTCTTATTTGCCAGGAAATGTAGCACAGCTTGACAGAGTGTTGAACCACGACACCGAGCTGTTAAAGGGAGATATATTACCACATTGTTTAGGTCAAGGAAAGTAAAGAGCCGCAGGGAATGATGTGACAAGATTTATATTGCGACTACCCTATAATTATGAAAAATGATCTGACGCGTAATCACGCTCTCTGTGATTGTCGGAGTTATAAAACATCAACAACCGAGTTCAGGCTTCAGCTTTGTGTCCTACTTACGGTGGAAATTCAGCCACATCAGCTCACACATACTCCTGCAAAATCAGGTTTACATGATGAGAAAAATGATTTAGTTGACACACTTTCCCTGGAGTGATTGCTTGAAAACTCCCAAAACTGCATTTTTCACTTAGCGCTCAAAATGTGTGTATGATTGTGTGTTTGTTTCAACAGTTACTTTTTTTCCAGCAAGAGTAACCCACATGCTATGTGAAATACTAACAATATAGCAATTTTTGGAAATCAAGTTCTCTTTTAGGGAATTATATGTGAGATTGTGCTATTATGCTTGCCCTAATCTAACTCTTTCAAGTTTCCACTTTTCACCTTCTTCTGTGTGACATCTTCTTCCATCTTTTCTTTCTCCATCAGAAGAGCATGTTGCTTCCTTTTATGTTGCTTAATCGGTGTAAAGTCCTCATGAAGGGTGGCAGATTAGCACCATTTTCTTCCAGATAATTTTAACAGCTGCAGCACTGGTGTTGATGCCATCATCCAAAGCCTCTTGTCTCCAGAGAGAGTCTCAAGCTGTTGTTTGAATTTCAGTTGCTTCATAGCAGCTCAGCTGGAGAAACACTAAGCAGGCAGATTTTGGTTGCTCCAAATCTCATTGGGTGTTCAGGCGTCACAATGCTGAAGTTGAAGTATCAATGAAAAATTGATTGGCCTATTCTGAACGGTCCACATGAAGTTTATCAAAACAACCTGACTCAAATTTTTATGTACAGGGATAGCCCACATAGCCAAATAAACAATACATCTGCTCTCTAATTTAAAAGCATAGAAAATTCTAGATCAATTTCAAATGCAATAATATCCCCTTCCTGCTCGATTCATAGCAATGGCATTCACAAAGCAGCTAAATAGGATATATGTAACCAGAGTCAATTTGTCCAGGTGATCTTCCTGAGCTGTGAAAGATCAACGTGTGGTTATGAAAATATTTTTCTTTTAAAAATATAAGAGGTCATATTTGTTCAAGCTTTTATCTGTGTTTGCTCTGTCAGAGACCTTTGGTTTAAATGTGAAAAGGCTGGTCAGAAAGTCATGTGTAAAAATTGACACAAGCCACGATATGTTCTAGGAATAAGATGAATGATGAGAGGTGCTGACAAAAATGTTGTTAGCAAAAGTAATGTTATGGAAGATTAATGAAAATGTCCATTTCCTTTTTATCTACAAGCTAGCGTTAGTAGTGTTGTGCATTTATAGCCTGAGAATCATTTACTCAAACTTTTATTTTGAAATCTGAACCTTCATTGTGGAATATGACCCTCTGAAGAAAAACACAGCTCCAGGGCCTAATGTTGAAATCTCTTTGTACTTGGAAATATAATTTTCAGGGTTCCTAATGAACAATGATTCCCTATTGATCAGCAACTCTGAGATCAATATCCAATATGGCTGCAGGCATACATGTAGATCATGTAGTGAACATTGCTGGTAAAAGGTACAAGCCAAACACTTCAAATGGTTTGCATTCTTTCAGAATATTGCCACACACACACACACACACACACCTACACCCACAAACACACACACACACACACATATATATATATATATATATATATATATATATATATATATATATATACATATGTTATTACTTGTGGTTACCTTGCAGTTGCAGTGTTGATTAGAAATATCAGCTTGTTTTTTAGCTAACGAGGCTTATCTAATATGAAGTGATCACTGCGGATTGTTGCATTTTTAATCTTCTGCTCGTTTCAATCGCTTCTTCTGATAGTGTGCAACCAAAGAGGTCTTTTGTTTGCCTTAAAAGAGGTGGGAGTTGATGGAATTCTATATAACTTGCACATTTTGTTATGTCATCAAAGGGATTTGTGCAACCAACAGCACAAAAAAACATGATTGTGTCTCTTTCTGCAGACAACATGCGCTGTAGAGCATGGAGTACAGTAACTTAGATCAATAATCCCTCTATATGGCCTGTGACTGAGAAGAGACAATCACATGGAGTAGCAGAGTGGGTTGAAATGTGAATTAAACAGGCCGGGTCATTCTTTGCATGTGCAAATGTGTTAAGAAAATTAATCACGTTAATTCTACAAATTAATCGACCTGCATTAACATGTTAATTTTGTTAACACCAAGATAGCTAGCAAATCTTACTGTTGTTTTACTTTTAACCAGAATGCTCACAACTCATTCCCATTTTCTTTTTTCTCATCTGGTTTCACTTGAAGAGGATCTTGTTTTTCTAATCTACATCCATGGAGAGAGGACCTCATCTCAGGTGGTTCTCCCCCGAAAAATCCATCACCCTGTTCTAAACTTGGGATAAAACCCCTTGCTGTTTCATTGGTAAACAGCAACTACTGCTTTCCAAGAAGCCATTGCAAGCCTTCAGTTCCTTAAAATGCTCTCAACAAATGGTTTGCCTATAGATGTGGAGCCATCTCCTTGTTTCCTTTTTACCGCACCACAAGCAGGAATCACAACCCAAGAGCAGAGTTAACCTGTAGATTACCTCTTCAAGATTATCCCGAGATACGACCAGGCTCCTTCATCAAGTAACACAAAGAAAACCAAACACTGGACAAGAAAAGTCATCTTTTTTTTAAATGCAAAGTAAGTTTGCTCAAAGGAAGAAACAAAACCAGAATGTCAACAAAGTTACTAGCTGGTTATGGCATAGTATTTTAGCTGAGCACATGCCCAAGCTTACATGCTTTTTACTCATGTAAACAGGTATTTCCTTTCTAACAACCCTCACTGCCCTTATGCTTTCAGTGAATTTATGAAATTGGCTTGGTTGTTAGGCAATGCAGCCACTAGAGGGCAGCTCTGAGTTAGCTTCTGAAAACTTTAACACCAGCAAACATGGCAACTCTGGATGAAATCTTAATGCAAATTCTCAGAAAGAGACGGAGATAGAGGCACAGCATTAGAAGGAGGAGGGCAATGGGATTATTAAATACATCGCAGCATATGGATGAAGAAGTTACAAAATTTCTTTACGTGTCTTCTTTGTTCTTTTTGCTGATTGTATGCTAACTATACTGCACTATATTGCACCACACTGCCCCCACAGTTACCGATTATAGCACTCCATTAGTTTGCCTTTGGGTACGTTTTAACAAACTCATTCATGATAGACTAAAAATGTACAAAATTATTCAGATGCAAGACAGAAGTCTCTGTCCATGTATCATTGACTATAGACTAAGGTCATTTTCACACCTGATAATCGCGTAGGCTCATCTCAATTGGGGATCAAAATTGCAACATTAGGAATGTTTCCACTGTCGGAACTTCAGGGTAATTTTACAGGACCTTCCCGGTATTTACGTGTCTCTACTGCACCGGTCCAGGCCGAGAGGCCCATTTTTGGGCCATTTCAGGAACCGGCGGACTACCAGTATGGGTGTATGTACTTGGAATGGCCCAATTGAGTCGTTGAGCGGAAGATGTGGTAAAGCCATGCTGATTGGTTGTAATTCAGAAGGAAATGACCAGATGTGACCAAATAACCGGCTTTGTAAAATTAAGAGGAGTTACTGGTGAAGCAGTTTATAACAACAGAGAACAGAAAGATAGCAACAAGCCCTGCTTCTTCCATGTCAATCTCTTGTTATTTCTGCTACTGTGGGGGCCTTTTGGCTCTGATCAGTGACAGCACTTGCTGCTGAAATGGTCGTGATATGCGGACGTCTTTTAGCTGATTCCTTAAAGGGCCGACTGTGTATGGAGACACAGCGGCTAGGGGGAGCGGGCCAACAGATTACCCCGTCCGAAAAACAGCTGATAAAATTTTCCTGAAGTTCCAACAGTGGAAACGTGCCGATTGTTGCTTTTTTTGGCTGGTGCGGTTCACTTTCAAATTGAACCAAACCTTTTACTTTTTACCTTTTTACTGCTTGCATGGATAGCTCAATGTTAGCCTCTAGCCTGGTCGGTGTCAAAGTACAAATGTTGCCGACTATAGGCAATCTTGCGGACTCTCATGTGATTGGCTCTGGAACGAGGAAGTATGGTGGCCAGACAGATTGTAAACAATGACTAAATCCCTCTGCAGCATTTTTAAAATGATCAAAAACCTCAAACCACCCACCTGGCTGAGAAGGAAATCTGATTCAATGTAACCTTTCTGTCCAACATGATTGAGAAATTAGACTGTTGATTTTTTTTCCTGTAGAATTCTTACATATTGCACCTTTATGTTTAATGTGTATTTGTCTCCCTCTTTCAGAAATCCACTGTCCTCTGTATGTGTTGAAACACTAAAGGGCAGAGGGCATCTTACATGCGTAACGTTGTGTACTGGATCCACTATTTTGTAACTCACTTCTGTGTCATCACAGGAGTAATCTTGGACCAGGCTGATCTCATGGTGAAGGCAGCAATTTCCTCACAAAACAGCATCACTTCTTTATGAGGCTATATGCAACACCTTTATGGGGAAGAATGGCATTATTTGGAAAGTTTTCAGTCTGCTGTTTCTTTTAACTTTTTTATATTCTATCATTAACACCTTTTTCATAATCTGCAAAACTGTTGCTGTTCCCAACATTTTTTGAAAGGAATCAATTCAGAAGCAATACAGTAAAAAATCGGAAAGCTGAAAATTTTAATTTGTAGCTAGACATTTTTATGAAAGAATAGAGTACATTGAGGATTTTTAAATGTTTCAGAGAGGCTTTGTAAGCGCCAAAACAAAGATTTCTTTCACTCTCATTGTAATGAATTAACTCAAAAGACTGTGATCCAGAATCATTTGCAGCTCTGTGTTCAGTTTGCATTTGACTGAAAAAGCTCATGGTGATAGCTAAGAGAACAACATGAGGGCTGTTAGCGGATCAGTAAAGCACTAGATTGAAGGTGAGGAGAAAATTGCCATTAAAAGGGATGATACAAAAATTGAAAAAGAGAAAAGGCGATAGCAAAGAAAAGCCTTGACAAGAATTAAACAGTGGACTCCACAGGGTTACACTGCAGCACACCTCCAGCAGTGAAGGCAATATTTGCTACCAAATCCTCAGCCAGCACCCTCTCCTCCCACTCTCTCTGCTAGCTGTAAAAAGGACCTAATTACAGCAAGTTTTAGTCTTGTTTGTTTTTGTCATAATTAGATTTTGTAACACTGGTCAGCTAATGAAAATCAGACAACAGATCATACCCTTGACTAAAAAAGAGAAAGAAATGAAAAAATGCTATAGTAATAAGAAGGGACATGTAAAATGAGCACCAACGCTTTCTCAAGTTGTCTAATGCCAGCAGACTTTACTTTACTAAAGAATTGTTTTGCCACTTTAATCACAAGGAATAGGCTGGTACATGATTCTCAAAATATGATAACATTGAGACAAAAAAATGGTTGCACAGTAGCATGTTATATGTTAATGGCACAAAGATTCAAAACAAAAGAACTGTGTAGCATGATCTAATTTCTTTATTTAAAACAAAGTGTCAGTGATTGTTCCAACTCTCATAAAAACATTAGAACAAATTGACTTTGTAAAAATATTAACACCTTTAACATCCATGTATTATTTGTATTTTCATACATATATCTACATATGGAGAGTGAGAGAACACAAGTAATTTTGTTGACAGTCACTGTTTGAAATCCAAATTCATTTCACTTTTCCCAAGACAATTATTTCCAAATCAGTTTATTTTAGCTGTAGTTTGAAACCCAAGGACACAATTCTAGATCTTAATGAAAAGATGTAATTTTCTTGCAGACACACACTTACGCAACACATGGAAAAAATAAAAAATCAATTAAGAGTTTTTAAGTAAATGTGTTAAACTGAATAGGGTCCCTTTTTGTTATTCTATTCTGTAGTAACAAGTTAGGAATGTGGAGCACATTATCTGGCCTTTCATAAGAAAGATTTTAAATCTTGGAAACAGAATGATAGAAATTTTTGCATTTCATAAGTATGTCTTGATGCTGTAAAACAACGCACATTAAATCTCCACTGATATTGTGTCTGATACCTCCCAACTCTGCAGACTTCTTCACATAGGCAGGCCATGAGATCCAAGAGCCTAAGGAAACATGGGGTATACCTTGTGGCACTAGTTATCAATAGCTACAAAATTAATGCCCTCAGGCACTCTTAAGCGACAGCAGTTGTAATAAAATAAAGGACCGACTCATAACCCTCTGTTTGTTTTGTCTCTTCCAGACTGCTTTAGTAGAATTTAGTATATTCTAGACTACTTTAGTTGTCTAAAATATAAAATAATAGGGTGTACTGAAAATGAGTTCATGTCATACCACACTAATGACTTTTTATATAAGTTATTGTGTTCTATTTTTGCCTAAATAATCTCCTAAAAACGTTTCTTGCTGTAATGATTGCTTGTTTGGTTCAACTAAGTAACTTTTAAGAGTTTTTGGTTGTTGTTGTTGTTAAACAGCTCCACATTGATTCATCGAGTCGAGTGTTTGACACACAGTAACTAAAGCCAGGTGCACTCACTGGCCCGAGTGCAAAGTAATTAAAGATTTTGTTTTAAATTAATATAATACAAGGCACCTCTGAAAATTATTGAGCCTTGTGACCCAAAGTCCATCAGTTTATAAATGGAGGCTTCACTGCATACACAAAAAATGCAGTCGTTTTTCACACTTTCTGTTTGGACTATTTTCACCAAATCTTTGAGCAGGAGTGTGAGTGTAAAATCAACAAAATGCTTTCAAGCCTCTTACATAAAGAATGATGAATACTAGGAATTTAAGTTAAAGGATTCACCAGGTCCTTTGACCTTGTTGCACTTTTTGCGTCTGCGGGCTACAACAAATGCCTTTAGATAATCAGAGAAATGTCTCCGTGGAACTGATCACGAAAGCAGACCAGGGCTTTAAGTAAGACAGAAGTATAGAGTGCATTTGCTGAAGTCTTGACTAGATAAATTGGAGACTTGGCTCATTCTGAAGCAACAATCAGTCTTTAGAACCCTGAGGAGGGATTTAATACTGCCAGGACACGCTCTTCCATTTATTAAATGATTTTACTGGCGTTTCATAGATGTGTAAATGTCAGCTCACGTGCGGACCCTTTAAATCTTGTCTGGGAGATTCATCATTAAAGTCTTTCCTTTTTCTGTATAACTGCATTAAACTATTGAAATAGAAAAATAGTGATGAATACACATGTTGGAGGACAATGGCAAAACTATTTTTAAATTTTTTTTGCCTATTCAGTGCCTTACAAAACTATTCATATTTCTTGAACATTTTCTCATTTTGTTGCATTTCAAGCAGAAACCTAATTTCAAGTATTGTATTGGTAATGTATGTGTTAGACCAACTCATATCAGTGTATAATTGAGAAAAGGTTAAAAGAAATAAATCATTCAACAAATGAAAACTGCACAGGTGTTCAATGGTTTTTTATTCTGCTCCCCTGAGTGGGTAGTTTATTGAACCACCTTTTGCCACATTTACAGCACTAGGCCCATTTGCCTTGGCCTTATCTTCTTTGGAAAATGGCTCAAGTTAAGTCAGACAGACTGTTGGGTTGAGGTCTGGACTTTGATTCGGATTCTCTAATACATGAATACACTTTGATCTTTTCCATTATGTTTGTTTTGCTGGAAAGGGAACCTCTGCCCAAGTCACAAGTCTTCTGCGGCTTTTAACAGGTTTTCTTTTAGGATTGTCCTGCATTTAGCTCCATCCATTTTCTAATCAGCTTACTGAATAAAAGTATCCCTACAGCATGATGCTCCCACTATTGTGTTTAACTGTGGGGAAGATTCATTCAGGGTTACGTACAGTTCCACCTTTCCCCCACACCTGACATCCATCCGTCCATCCATTTTCTGTACCTGTCATTCCCATGCAGGGTTGGGTGGGGGAGGGGGTTGGGGGGGGGGGGGGGCTGGTGCCTATCTCCAGGGGCGAGAGGCAGGGTACATCCTGGACAGGTCGCCAGTCCATCGCTGGGCAACACAGACACACAGGACAAACAACCATGCACACACAATTTAGAGAAACCAATTCACCTAACAGTCATGTTTTTGGACTGTGGGAGGAAGCCAGAATACCGGGAGAGAACCGCATGGACAGGAAGAACATGCAAGCTCCATGCAGAAAGACCCCAGGCTGGGATTTGAACCCAGGACCTTCTTGCTGCAAAGCAACAGTGCTTCCAACTGCACCACTGTGCCACACCTGACATTCTGGGCTAAATGATTTATTTTGGTCAAATCTTCATTTATAGCACCCCTCTGTTTACTATGTCCCCTACAAGTTGTGGGATATTGTTTAATAACCTATGATGTGGGCAAAAATCTGTCCACATCATCATCTCTGACCTGTCTGGAGTCTTTCTTGTTTGTTGACTAATGTTCTTGTACAAACCTCTAAGGCCTTACAAAACAACTGCATTTATATCTACATAAAAATACACACGGATGAAATTGATTCAGAAATTAGGTAGCTTCTGAAAGCAATTCGTTGCAGCGTATTTTGGCTCAGGGTATCAGAACCAAGGAAGCTGAAAACAAATGCGCACTACATTTAATACAGATGTAGAATTTCAGTTATGAAAACGATTAAATATCATTTTCCTTCTTCAAAGTTATACACTACTCTGTGTTGCTCAGTAACATTAAATTCCAATAAAGTGCATTAATGTTTCTGGCTGTAAAATGACAAAATAAGTTAAGGGATCACGAAATGAATACTTCAGCATGGCACTAATATTCAGCTAAAGATGCCATGACAAACACACAGCCTAGGTTGATTCTGCACTGATTGCTTACAATGAGGCATCCGGTGACCCACACTTTCTAGAAATACCACACTTACATCTGGTGCATAATTTAAAAAATATTGCAGCCGTGTCATTTTTATAATCCTTCTTCGAGAATTAGGGCTGATGCAACTGCTTTAAGTCTGGAGTTCCTGTAATGGTTGCTGCGATGTGAACATCTCACAAACAAATACACGTGCATGCACAAACAGCCTGTTCTCATTTTACAGCCACTCACACAGCCACCAAGGACCAGTGGATTTATGGTGTGTGAACAATAGTTTTTTCCCCCTTGTTTTAAAAGACAGGGTTTAGGCAAACAGTATTTGGAGCCAAGTCATCGTTATGCTGTGCATTATCCTATTTGCTTGAACATGCTTCTCTGTTTGCCCGTAACAATGGCTAGAACTTGGCTCAACTCTCCAGCCGATTAGACAGTTGCTGCTTCCTGATTGAAAGAGTTCAGTCCTAGGAATTTGTGGACATGTGTTTCAAAACAGACATACTATTTGATTGTATCTGCAATGAGATTTTTTCTTGTAAAGATATTAACTGTATGTTTGTTCCATAGCTACACCATGTACAAAAGTTAGGACATTCCATTAAGTATTCAGTTCTTGATTTGGATACAGTATGTTTACATATTGTTGTGTAATCTTATTATTTTCATTTAGCTCTGAAAAAAGTGATGTAATAGCACTAAAAAAAACATTTACCCTGATTTACTCATTAAACAAAAGACAACAACTAATTGTATTCTAACTAAGAAAATTATTTAGAACAGCCTACTACCTAATAGCCAGTGTTACCCTCCTCAGCTGAATTAATGTCAGTGGAACACTTGTTGTAACCATCTCCCAGTTGTTAACATAGGTCTGAGGAAGGTTAGTCCCACTCCTCACTTTCAACTATGAAGTGTTTGAGGCATTTCTTTCATGTTCAGCTTGTTTCAAGACAGCATCTCGAAATAATAAAAATACAGGCTTTGGCTCCATTCCAGGACTTTGCCTTTCTTTGTTTTCAGCCAGTCTTTGGTGGATTCACTTGTATGTTTGAATTACCTATCATGCTGCAGGGTCCTGTTCTGCTTCTGCTTCAATTTAGATGGTCTCAGACTTTCCTCAAGAAGCCATACACATGACAGAATTCATTATGAATTCTATGATGGTGGGCTGGTCAGGTCAGTTGCAATCTGGTTCCTTTCTTGGAGTGCTACATTTGTTTTAGGCTAAACATTTGCTGTTCTGGTGTTCTTTCCACAAAGAAACTTGACTCTAAAAGTCATGGACTTTGTCTATGTTCTCTTTGACAAACCTTAGTTTCATGTTTGGCCTTCATGTTTTTTCTTGTACAACAGCCAGCTATAGGTCTTGTGAGGATATTTTAAGGCTTTTGGGAACTTCTTTTAGCATCTTGCAGTCTGCTTTCACGTTGGAGTTACTCACATGACCAGACCGTGATCTGTTGGTAGTTGTAAACTATTTTTCCAGCATTGGAATGGCTCAAATGCTTTTGAGACATTTTCAAATCTCTTAATAGACTCATCAGCTTTTACAAACTGCTTTCTGAAGATTTCTGAAAAAAAAGCACATTCAACTTTATGCTGCTTTTCATTCTCACATCAACAGTCAGGAGCACACCAAATTAAATGTCTCAGATCATGTGCAAAACTATACAACCTTTTTTAGTGGATATGGTGTTACTCTGTTTGAATGTACAACATAAAGAAAAAAAGTTATAGCTTGTATTGCCATAGCAGTCAAATAGGAAATGCCACTGGTTTTCAAACTTGGAAATGGAACATAGTAAAGTTTAATTTGATCTCATTCCGAGATCCATTTTAGTACTTCAGAGGTAGGGTACATGGTAGCCTCCAGGATTTATTCCAGTACTGTCTGTTTCGGTTTGTTCAAAAGGTTTTCCACATAATTTGCTCTACTGTTATTATACACAAATTTTGCTATAAAAACAAAGATCAGCATACTTCGAGGACTGGCTGGTGATGGTTGTTGACTCCACATCACAGTTAATTTGTCATTCCTCGCAAAAAAATGGACACAAAAATTCCTCATGAGAATTACCAGTGGTACTTATACCACAATTTTAAAACCATAGGCCTGAAGTATTTTGTCACAATATGTGTCAATATAAATTTATAAAAACAAATAAGTTATGATTATTTAGTCTTTTGTCTTGCCAGCATGTCAGAGTTGACCCTTTCAATAGTTGTCAGATAAGTTACTCAAGAGACATGGCCAACTCCTCTGCTGTGTTAGCCACTTCAATCATGCTGTGTTAGCCACTTCAATCATGCGTTATGACTAGGTGAGTGAATATTCATCAGTGCAAGCAGCGAGTGTCTGCACAGTGCAGCATGAGATTAAAAAATGTCATTATCAGTTCATAACTAAAATTATTGCATGGAATTGGCATACATCTATCTTAGCAGTGACATCTATGCCCAAAAATTCTTTGGCAACCACACTTTGCTGGACATCATACAGTAGGTCCAAAGGGTACAAAGTTGATGCTGTAAGGTTAATTATGTAAAGATGCATATCTTAATATGCAGGAGATACCCAGATGATGGGGGCATAAATCAGTATAGCCATTACAAATGACTTAATGTGTTTCAACAAGTTTCAGTACACATGTCTATCGCTGGTGTACATAGTTAATAGGACATCTTACCTTAAAAATGTGCTTTTCCAGTAATGTTTCACCAGATAGATTGTTTCATAGATCTCTGGGAGGAAACGAAGTAGACTACCCTAGGATTGAGATTTTCAGAGTCTCTTGGGGCCTGGTGCAATAATGATATAGATAATATTCAAACTGTGTTGCCAAAAAAATCTGTGGGTACTGGTTTTGCTCCTTAACCCACTTTAGCCACAAAGTTGGCCTAAGAATATAAACCGGAATTAAAACAAAGGATGAAGCTCGAGCTATTGTTTGAAAAAGAGGTTTTTGGTTGTGGGTGGGAGAAGAACACACATACAGGTGGAGCACATAGTATTGGACAGAAATCCAGAGGGAGCAGCAGAAGTGGGGTTAAAGAAACATTACTGTTGACATTTCATCATCTGCAAAGTCTTTTAGCATTTTCAACAATTAATGCACAACTTACTTGCTTTCAATCATTCATTTTTCAGTGTTAAATATTTGCTGCGCTTGCAGCAATTCTTTTCTTTTGTTGGCAGTAAAATGGAGCAGTAATATTTTTTATTTCTTTATTTTTTGGCAGAGTTAGTTCAACTCTATTGAAGCTCAAGGGTTGTGTAAGTGTTACTGTTTTTCGATATGATTTGCACAGCATGATATGTAATCTAAGTGTTAAACGAACATGTCTTTAGCAGCCAGAGGTGAACACAAAGTTTTAACTGATGGTAAAACAAGGAGCGAAAACTGTAACTTTAATTCATTAAAAGTGAATGTGTTGGGTAAAAGCTTGTCAGCAAAAAAAGAGAAATAAATGAGGTGCTTATGTAATAAATTACTCCAGCAGACATTTACACTTAAGAAAAACTCTAATTAGGTATGAAAGTCAAAAATTCTTTCAGATGACTGATTAAAGTATTTTCTGTGTTGATTTCCCACCCTCCTACTCCTTCTCCCTGATAAGAGTCTCTGATCTTGGTGGCTCACACAAATGAGACAAAGCAGCCCAACCTACTCATGGTGCCCTTTCTGTTTGCCGTTAAAGCAAGCATAAATGGCCTTTGACTTTGGAAAAGTTTTTGGACGTTGCCAGACTTTGCAAACTCCCCTGGTCAGAATAATCAGATATGCAGCTGTTTACACCTCTAACACCAGAGTTCTTACCTTCTTAATTTTTTCTACCAGTGGAGCAAACCCCCCTAAGGATTAGCTTGCCTTATGCAAGTATGGCAGCAGGGTTTGAGTACACTAAAACAGAAGTCTATGAGCAGAATTTATAGGGGTGTAACAGCAAAGTCTTGCAAGTAGTGTATATATGCACCTAGCCATTACATTACAGATGGGTACATGCAGTCACACAGGGGATACATCATCCATGCTAGTTTTACAAGAGGTTGTGCACATGTGTTTTTATTGCCCTGTGTTCGAAAGCATGAGAGAAATGTATCTCTAAATATATCTTACACTTTGCAAAGCCTTAGAGTATAGTCTAATTAAATAGGCTACACCATCAGGAATTAAATAATCCAAACACATGGTTAATAAACGTCAACATTTGCTTAATTAGGTGGTATGTGACTAGGTTAGTGGTAATTGTAAACTTACACTTTTCAAAGTTTTTGACTGTCTGCATTGCCTTATATTTTACATAAAGGCGAAAAAAACAGTCATTAAATATATATATATATTTTTTACAATTTTCTATTATATTAATAGCGTGAACAAACTTTTCAGTTAATCAAACCTTTTGTTTGTCATCTCTTTATGGACAAAAATCAAAGATAGACATATTCTTTCCTGACATAAATGGGCAACTCTATTACAGCATATGCACAAGGACAGATGGGGTGTTTGTCTGACTCTGTGTTTAAGAGAGTTGTTTTTCTTTTAGAATAAGACCAAATAAACAGAATTTGACATTTAACTCTTTTTTTCTGACCTCGATCGCAAAAACAAGGTTGTATTCGGGATGTATCTAGGTTTTGTCCAGAGTGACAAAACCTAGATATATCCTGAACAATTGAATTGTGTGTACTGATTTACTCTAACAACCTCAAACTCGTGTCTTATTTATGCCTATCTAAGTGCAACAGACAAATGACAAAATTATTTTGAAACCTAAACAAACATCAAACCTGTAGCTTTCCAAATATAGTAAAACCTCTAAATAGAAAATGTATTTGTTTCAGCAGGCCAACTGGAATTTTACAGTTTCCATGTGGAAAGAAATTTTCCTATTAAAAATAAGAAACGAACAATTCTTGGTTCCAGTTCCCCACAAAAGCATTGACAAGTTGATATCCCCTTCCAAGGGTTTAAGGAAAGACATCATATGGTGCCTTCATCCTAAACCATTTGCACAAAACCCATCCACCAGCTCAACACCCACAAAATTTGGCAGCACTGGCAACCTTTACATCACTGTCTATTGAAGCGCTGGCAGCAGTCGCACCACTGCCTCCAGGCTATCAAATAAAAAGAAACATTTTCTGCCTGTGCTTGAAAATTTTATGAAAGATTGTTAAAACAAAGCTATGCTGCAGGAAACAGCAGAGTTGTTTGGGGGATGCTGTGCACAAAAGCGTTGCACTTTTCCCTACATTGCACACACATTTAGGATTTCTCAAGAAGCCTCACCACCACTGGCTTCTTTGCCAACATCATGCATGAAGAGGAGAAGCGGGAGGAGGAGAAAGGGCAGCGTGAGAAACACATCATCCATGTAGCAGAAACATCTGGAGCCTTCTGACAAAATAAGGCCAGGGTTGCAGGAGGTCTAGCCATGAACCGTCTTGCTCATTCATATGCAGAAGAAATATTTGGATCGGTAAAGATTAGAATTACAGTTTACCCTGTAAGAATGTGTACTAATTTGTTGTAAGAATGGGAATCACCAACATAAACAGCAGAAACTCAAAAAACATTAAATAATTTATTTTAACTCATGCAGAACAAGCAAATAAAACTCCATCCTGTGATGGTTATTTCTTGATAATTATTCTTACATAGTATTCAAACTTCAAGTGGTTCAGTTTTCACACACAGAGAACAAATGGAAGGTTTGACTCCTTGTGTCATCGGTGAGGTATAGCTCACAGTGCAGTTTCTTGGCATTATTGTGACCTCAGGCAGCCAGTCTTGGATGAGCTGCTGGTTTTATAGCACCTCTAATGAGGATCCTGTCTTCTCTTTCAGTGTTTGATTCAAACATATTGTCGTTGTAGCTGGACAGTTCCAGATTCTCGGTGAGGAAAAATTACTATCTAGTATTAGATCATCTTTTTCCTATTTCAGCCAGCAACATCAGCTTTATATTATTTAATTGAACTAAGGCAGACCACTTTGTTTCCCTTTTCCCAAGCAAATGGACATCTATTACTATGGAGGACCACCTAGATGTACACAACACTGGGTGCAACCTGCAAACAGTTTCTGGCCCTAGTCTTTTGCTATTGCTTTCAATTTTATGACTTACCTGATCTTGACCCCACAGCCTGCTCTGTCCTATAATATAGTTAAATCATCTGAAATTGTTGATGGTAACATTTTATAGGCATAACCAACCTATATTATTTCCTCTTTACTTTCTGAATATTTCTCGTTATATACATATTGAGGAACCAGTCATGCAATTTAATGTAGTAAGCATGATGTATAATAAAAACCAGATATATACATTAACTATATAAAGAGAAACTTTTAATCAGAACAAACAGAAATCTGTGGACTCTGTGACTCTGTGACGGGGTAAGCCGTATTGCGTCATTTCCTGTTGTCGCTGTTGCGCTCCGTGGATTTGTTTGGTGTTCAGACTCTCTTGAATTTATCTTGTTTTCTCTGTGCTGAGGCATCTCTAAGTTATTTTAACACACAAACACACTAAAACACACGTTTTGTGGTGGTGTACTTTACATTTTGGGAACTCCTTGTGTTTCACACAGCTTTTCTTGGGGTGGTAAGATCTCGCTAGCTCAGTCAGCTTAGCTTCATTGCGGCTATGGCTACTCTTCTCTCTCCTGTCTCTAAGTCTTCTCTTCTCTCTTGCTCTCTCTGTCAGATGTTCAGTTACTTCCCTGCCTCCTTTAGTGATAATGGTAACTGTAATAAATGTAATTTTTTTGTAGCTTTGGAGGCGAGGGTATCAGAATTAGAAGCACGGCTCCGTGCTGTTGAAAAACCAGCAGATAGCCAAAGCCCATTAGCCAGCGCGGAGCCAACAAGGACAAAACCCCCTAGCCGTCCTCCAGTAGAGCCCGCGCAGCCGAGACCTCAGGCCGGCTGGGTGACGGTACGTAGGAAGCATAGTCCTAGGACCCAGCCCACGGGCCACCACCAACCGGTCAACGTTTCTAACAGATTTTCCCAGCTCAGCGACACACCCGCTGAGAAGCCGATCCTGGTAATTGGCAGCTCCATAGTCAGAAACGTGGCATTAGAGACACCATTGACCATAGTCAAATGCTTGCCAGGACATCAAATCCTACCTGAAACTGCTGGCTAAAGATAAGCGTAAATACAGTAAGATTGTTATTCACGCTGGCGGTAATGACACCCGGTTACGCCAATCGGAGGTCACAAAAATTAGGTGTGTAAGTTTGCTAAAACAATGTCAGACTCGGTAATCTTTTCTGGTTCTCTGCCTGATCGGACCAGTGACCGCATGTTTAGCCGCATGCTGTCATTCCATAAATGGTTGTCTAGGTGTTGTCCTTCAAACGATGTGGGCTACATTGATAACTGGCGAACATTTTGGGGAAAACCTGGTCTGATCCGGAGAGACGGCATCCATCCCACTTTGGCTGGAGCAGCTCTTCTTTCTAGGAATATGGCTGAATTTATTAGTCCTCCAAAACACTGACAACCCAGGGTCCAGACAAGTAAGCAGAGTCGTAGTTTAACCCACCTCTCTGCTGCTTCTGTACTGTTACCCACCCATTACCCTATAGAAACAGTGTCTTGCACACAGCCAAAATTAAATGGATTAAAAGTTAAGCCAACAAAAGCAAATTATCGAAATTTCATAAAGATAAATACGACTTTGACTGAACAGAAAAATAAATCTATTAAATGTGGTTTATTAAACATAAGTCCTCAAAGACTTTGTTAGTAAATTACTTGATTTGCTTTGTCTCACAGAAACCTGGTTGCAGCAGGAGGATTATGTCAGTATAAATGAGTCAACTCCTTCCAGTCATTTAAATTTTCACATTCCTTGAAATACTGGGCGAGGAGGAGGAGTTGCAACCATGTTTCGTTCTGATTTACTAACTGATAGCTACAGTTCTTTTGAACATCTAACCCTTAATTTTCCTCATCCAAGTTGCAAAACATTAAGACCATTTTTGTTTGTGGTTTTGTATCATCCACCAGGCCCTTACTCTCAATTCTTGAATCAGATCTCACATTTTTTATATGATTTAGTGTTAAATACTGATAGGGTCCTTATAGTGGGGGACTTCAATAATCATGTGGATACTGAAAGTGATAGCCTAAATGCAGCCTTTAATGCTATTTTAGACTCAATTGGCTTTACTTAAAAAGTACAGGGATCAACCCACTCGGGTAAATATACTTTGAACCTTGTACTGACATACGGTTGAGTGTGAGGAAATAACAGTCCACCCACATAACCCGGTCCTGGGCAGAAAGTCTGCCTTAACGGGGCCCAACCTCACGCCAATGACTGACGCAATCTGCTGGGATTCCTTAAAGAGGAAACTTTTTAACTGATTGGAAAGTTTGTATAAATGTATTGAAATGACTTCTTGTTAAGTGCCTTGAGATGACATCTGTTGTGAATTGGCGCTATATAAATAAACTGAATTTAAAACTGAATTGACTCTGATGCTTTTTTTCATGGTTTGACATTAAATCAGGAAGAGAATCGTGGACCTTTGCATGTCTAGTTTACCCTTGGACATAATATCAAATTGTTTCAAAATTAAGATCACAAACTTGAGAATGATCTCCCAACTATTGAGTACGTAAGTAGAGACATAATGTTGAGAGGTTGTTTTGCTGTAAGGAGGAAAAGATGCTCTTTACAAAATAAACAGAGTCATGAGGAAAAAACATTAAGTGGATATCCTAAAGCAAAAAAGACATCAGGCAGGGAATCAAAGTTTAAACACAAAGTGGTCTTTCATTTAGATAATGATCCTAAGAGTACAGCCAAAATAATTAGACAGTAGCTTTAGGATAACAAAGTCAATGTTTTGGAGTGGACGTTGCAAGTTTGCGCAAAATAAAACTGTTTTAGGTGTTTTAAATGGGCAGAGATTAAAAGACTAAAAAACTGCATAGACAATGACAAAACCTTTTGGGCAATCATCTACCAAATCAAATCAAACTTTATTTATAAAGCACTTTTCATATAAACATTACAACTCAAAGTGTTTTACAGATTAAACATGACCCCACATACACCACGTTCCCATCCCTCCCCAAAAGATTTGAAAGCAATATCACAATTATACCCCCCTCCCCCCAACCCAACCCCCATGCGCACACGCACTCAAGAGCAACAATAAAAGGACATTGGGCAGAGTACAGATGAGCCATAAAAGGAGCCATCTGCACGGGTGTAGATACCAGATCTGCTTGGGGGGCCTGCGCTTGCTGATAACGTCACATTACGGCAATGCCACACGGACAAACTACACTGCACCTCATATTTAACCATGCCAAGCACTATATGGTGTAATTTAAAAGAGACATAAATGTTAATAACAACTCCTGTGGGGATCATCAAGAAAACGTAACACATGTTTTCTGGTACTGCTCTTTTACAAATGGGCAAGAGATTTTCCCTTACGATGGACATTTTTTTTATTCAGTTTTTTTTTTCTAAAATACTCAAATTATGATAAATGCTTAACTATACATGAAATCAATATCAGACTATCAAGTAAAAGGCTATCAAAACAATTCATATTCATAATTTTTTGCATGTACAGTATTTATTTAACACCCGTGACAGTTTGTATCTTTTGAATTCTTCTATATACTTCATTTTTTCATGTGTTGTATATTTGCTATTTGTTCAATAAAGTTTGTCCCCCCAAAAAAACTGCACACTACGTCAACGTCCAGCCAATCATGCAGTGTAATGTCAGTGTCCAGCCAATCATGTAATACGACGTCATAATCAGGTGCAGGCCCCCAAGCAGATCTGATACCTACACCGGCAGCAGCACATCAGCAGCAGCAGCCAAGGCACTAACACAGGGTGCACAGAGGAGGCAAGGCCGAGACCCCTACCTCCACCCAAGTGCTACCTGGAGAGCACCCAGCCAGCCACAGCCAACCACCGCTCACGAGGCAGAGGGCTCCCATAGAGGAAACACTGAAAGGAAGATTAAAATAACAGGTTAAAATATAAAAATAAGTAGTGGATAAATATGATAAGACTAAATAGTAAAACACTCATAAAATATAAGCAAGAAAAACACAGAGCAATTAAGCAGACTACAATAAATAATAATCAGTTAAAAGTTCGGCAAAAAGGTGAGTTTTGAGCCGCTCTAAAAAAATATGAAAGTTTTCTGCGGCCCTGAGGTCCTCCGGCAGCCTGTTCCAGAGGTGAGGGCCATAGTACTGGAAAGGTGTCTCACCATAAGTGTGTGTTCTGACTTTAGGGATGACAAGGAGACAGCTGCCAGAGGAGCACAGAGACCTCAAAGGTTCATATGATAAAAGCAGTTCTGAAAGATAAGAAGGCCCAAGATCATTAAGACACTTGAAGACCATTAAAAGGACTTTATAATCAATCCTAAATCATATGGGGGGAGCCAACGCAATGAATTTAAGACAGGTGTAGTGTGCTCCCGCCCCTTGGTCTTCTTCAGGACATGGATCTATATGTATTTTATGTTTGCGTGTGTGTGTGTGTGTACTTGTTTAGCTATCCTATTTAGGACCTTCTCTGGCATATTTGCTAACCTTCTGAAGACCGATGGACCTTATAGGGACCAAAGCCGGGTCCTAATATGGTGGATCCCCTTTCTTAAGGTTAGGGTTTAGGTTTAGAGATATGGTGTGAATTATGTTTTGGTTAAGGTTAGGGTTAGGTATAAACTGATAATGGTTAGGGTTAGAGTAAGAATTTGGGTTAGACATAAATGCAGCTATTAAAATGAATGGAAGTCAATATAAAGTCCTAATATGGGTTGTGTGTGTGTGTGTGTGTGTGTGTGTGTGTGTGTGTGTGTGTGTGTGTGTGTAAAACCATGGTAGAACCAGCAGACCTGACTGACATTTGTTTTAGCTGATTCAGTATAACAGTAGGTATCAAGTCAATAAATTAATGAGATCATTCTGATTGGATTATTAGCATAGTGTGCAAATTATTTTGTGTATTGATGCAATTTTACTTGTGTTAGGTATTAAAGCTTTAGATTATATACTGTATTTACCCAGTAAGTAACATAAACCAGCCATACCTTTTAAGAATTAAGTATGTACCATGTAGTTCAATTTTAGGAACTGAGTAAGTAACACATAGTTGCCCTGTTAGTATCCTGTAGGATCCTTGTGGGAACTGTCTGAGTACCATATACAGTAGGTGCACTGTATGTTTTCATTAAGGACACAAATGGTTTCACCTAAGTACCCAAGGGGAAGATGGTAAGTAGATTGTACCAAGTCAAACATGATAATACACCCTGATTTCTGCAAGCACCATCCAGGTATCATAAACTGACTTGCTTTATGAGAACTAACTACATATTGCAACATAAAGGAGGCACATCAGTCTTCTCAAACAGAGCTTGAAAGTCAGCCAAGGCAATGCACCACTGGAAATTATATTCAGTCCATCCATGTATGTGAAACTCTGTTTACAAGGTCAAATGATACAGAAGGATTTGTCTCAGACAGATGGACATCAACAACATACGTTTAACAGATATAGTCACTAAGACAATTTCCCCCCGGATATGTGGTGCTCGCATTGACCTCTATTTTCAGCTTCAAATTCCTTAAGAGTTTGTTGTGGGCAATTTATGGTCTCATGACAAACGGATGATGTTTGTCTGAGCCGAACAGTTGGTTAAAAAAAAAAGAAGAAAAAAAAGAGTACTTCATGTCAGCCTCTGCACATTACTTGTCTTTGTGCTGAAAATGGAAAATGAAGAAAATCAGTTCTGACTGGTAGTTACAAAATCATCCAAGCTTGACTGTCCCTTGTGTGATAACCATTTCTCAAAAGGCCGTAGAGCAAAAAGTGCCATCATAGGTTGAGTATCCCAGGGATAGAGGCACACATCCATTTTTAGAACTCGCCAGAGCAAAGGTATTGAAAATTGACACTTAGTGATTTGTTCATGGCACTCTCTGGCAAAAACAACCAGTGCAAAGCAATGTATTCCTGCCACGCTACAAAAAAATCAAGCTTTGACAATTCCCCAAAATGACTTGAGTTCAAATCTGATTAAGCATCTGTGGAATGCACCACAACGTGCTGTATGAATCAGTAAGTAATGTTCTACACCACAGTTTTTCAGTTGTTCACGTGTGGTTTGTGCACTTTTCAGTACTCAGGGTTGTCAGAACTTGATGCTGGAAAGTGGGGAGTTTTTTTGTAACAACCCTATCTCATTTGTTAGATTAGTAGATACATTTTAATTAGATTCATAAAAGTGAATGTGTTACAAGTAAAAAAGAAATATAATTATGATGTCAGTAGAGGGTAGAACACAATAAGATTGGAGATGTGCCAGCCAAAAATTGTCATGGCTAATGCACAACCACCACTTTGACCAGCCGATTGTGAACAAGATGTATCCAAGGACATTATTCAAAGTTTTTATTTCATCAATTACCTGCTCAAAGGGATAATTAATTATTTATTTTATGAGCAGAAGAAAAATTGTTGCTACAAAAAAGAGTTTCACTGACATTTTCAACACAAAATTATTCAAGAGTTGCCATTTCAAACTTTAAACTAATCAGCAATCAGCATTACAAATTGTACATTTTAGTGCCTGTGAGAATTCCATAAAGAATATAAACCATGTATTTGTAAAAGTTTTAGAGACCTGCACATATTTCTTGTTTCAGCACATTCTATGACCGACAAAGGTTGAAATCTAAGAAACCTTGAAACAAATGAACTTTTCTGTACTTTGTTCAGCCTTCCTGTTTTCTGATTTAAGTCTCATTCTCTCTTGCTCTTACAACATGAATGAAATTAAGACAAATCTCAACATGTTATTTAGCAATAGTATTTTTCACTCACAAGAGTTCTGTTATCAGCACAACCTGTTTGCGCTTAGATATGTTGCAATTTATCAAAAAAGATGACACTTTTGAATTTCTGACAGGTCAGTCACCAGTCACGGTCAACAAGCTCAAAATTTGATTATTTTGGTCAGCAGGTAATTTCTCAGCAAATCTTTGACTTAAGATGCATTAAGGTGCTCCTCCAAGTGCATTAAATTGTCAACAGATTGAAAATAAATTCTAATTTAGGTCAGCAAAGGCAAGTGCCTCCATTAGCAATATGGTTACCTCATTTATCATTGAACTGAGAGAATATAATTGTTAAGACCAGAGTAACAACTACATATATGTAGACACCTTTATAATGTCCTCTTTGGGTACTTTGAAGCTTTACATTTTCTTCTAGGCAAGTTAAAAACAATATTATACCTTCAAATATCAGTAGGAAAAAAATAACATTGATTGGTGTTGTGTTACCTGAGACATCAATTGGAGCCTGCAAATAGCAGCATAGAACTGACGCATTGCCACTCTCCACTGGGCTTGTCTTCTCCTCCCTTCTCTGGTCCTCTCATCTTCTTTCCTGCCTTGTTCTCTAGTTCTAGGACTTTCTTCCTTTACTTCAGGTGACAGAGTGATGGATTGAACCCAAATAACTCGTTCATCTTTCAATAAGAGACAGTGTTGAGGAGGTGCCAGTGATTATGAAGCTGTCTCAATGTCTGCTGCCAAAGAAGTGATGGAAGCAAAGAAAAAAGTAAATGAGTAATAACATTAATGACAGAAAGAGATGAAAAAAGGAAGAAACATAGAGATAAGCAGAGCAAGGTGTTGAGTAAAAGATGTTGGAAGATCTGAGAAAGCAGATCTAAGTATTAAGAAATAAATCCCATGCTACCATAGGAACAAAACTCCCATGCCTGTGTGGCCACCCACATCCTAGCTCTGCACATCATTTTGCTGGCACTTTTACGCCACATTGCCTTTCACTAATTTCACTTTTTCCCTTTCTTTTGTTGCCATATAATGTTATGAGATTGATGATTCCCCCCCCCCTTCTCTGAGTGGCTTAGTCATGTAGTTGTATTGTTGAGAAATGTGGATGTGTGAGTGTGGGAAGCCCCTTGCACCGTCAAAATATCTTGATTGCTTTTAGGTGCAGAGCTGCAAAAGGATCAGCGAAGGCCTCTGATGAATCGCTAATTAATTCTGAAGCTTGACAACAAACTTAAACGTACAGTCAGTCCTGAATACCAACGTTCAGCAGGGAGGAAACTAAGGACCTCTGCAACAGATGGTGTGGCCCCAACTGAGCCTTGATGTCAACATTGTGAAGCCACTCTGGAATTACATTAAACAGAGGACAGTGCCACAGACTGAATTCAAAGAATGACACATACCTTTTCAGTGTATTTACACAGCAATTGCGCACTTACAGTGGGGAAAATACATTTTCAACACTTGAGCACTTTTTTTTCTAATGGGCTTATTCATATGGGGAACAACCAAAGGAATTTATACATTCAAAGATAAATAAATAAAGCCATAAATAATAAAGTGGAATGACACAGCAAGTAATAATTGAAGAGAATAAAAATCAAAAACCCACGCTAAACCAAGAAAACGCGAAATCTGTCAGTTTTTAGAAACCTCTATCATTATCACATAGGTTAGTCTTAATTAAATGCCTCCAAAAACGTATCTCTGAGCATAGGATCGAACAAGAAGCATCTAATTATGGATATGTGACTCTGTCAAGGCTAACGCAACCTTATCGTTGCATGCTGATGCCGAACATGCTGACGGCACTGGTTCCAGAAATATGTCTAAATTTCTGAAAGAACACTGCTGGTGCAGTTTTCTTGAAGTGGGAAGACAAATCTTTCCAAATAAATCAGGGACTTCTTGCAAGGTTTCTGACAGAGGAGTCAATTAAATAATCAGTTTTCCAAGAGCCAAAGACCACTGACAGAGGGCTGTAGAAAAAAGCAGTCAGTAATGCATTCAACAGATTCTAGACACAGTTGTTGTGCAAGACTCCACAGCTGAAGAAAAAGCCCATTTCAGGTTGTTTCAGGTTTGCTGGAGAACATTTGTACAAACCAATGAAATACCGTAGTATGATTAAACGAGACCATCGTGGACACCATGTTTGAAGGAAAACTCCTTCCTGCCCCAAACACATCATAATAAGAGCAACATTTGGAGTTGAGAACGTCATAGTGTTTGGCTGTTCTATACATGGAACTGGCAGGCTTTATATAACTGAGCGAATAATGGAGAAATTAAGGCATTCTTGAGAAGAATGTCTGTTAATATGACATTTGTCCAGACAGTGTTGCTTTCTTTTTATGTAGGATTAATTGGGTCGTTACTGACATTTGACGTGAATTCCATGTCAGTAGGCCAATTAGAAATAGTTCTGTATTTAATTCTTACTCTTTCCATTGTATTTTGACTGTAATGTATAAATGCTGCATAGCATGCCTGTTTAAATGCAGTGATGGGTAAGTGTGAGTACACAAAAGGAAAAAGACAGTGATAACTTAGTTCTCTTACCATTATTCTTTTTCCTGAAACCAGTACTGAGTAGTTGGCATATTTTCTCTATTTTCCACTTTTTCAAGGAATATTATGTACTGTAGGCACACGGGGACGGGTTCTAATGAATTTGAATGAGTGTCTCAATTTATTTTCCATGTTTTATTTATTTTTTCAGGGTTCTGGGAGTAAATTGAATCGACGCCGGTGATGCGTGCGCTAGTCAGGAGCAATATAGGGACCTGCTGTTCTGATTAAGTTCCTGTTATGGAGCCGTTCATTATTGATTTCATTTCGTTGCACTTCTCCTCCCTCTCACATTTGCATTTGCTCCATAGCGCTTGCTTCTCAGCGGGTCTCTCCCTTCTTTCGGAGTGCCTCTCAGTCTTTCCTGCTTTCCTACCATCAAGCTTTCATTTAAGAGCAGCAAGCTGTTATTTATAAAACAGAAAAGGTGATGAGGAAATAAAACTCTCCTGTTGTATTTCAAATTTAATGCAAAGGGCCATTTTTTTTATCTCTCTCATGCATTTTGGTCTTTGAGGATCCCTAGATACATTTGAACCAGCAAAGCCAGAAAAACAGTTTAGCTCTTCTTGATAAATGAACTTCATAGCAGGCCCACATTATTGACCAAATGATGCATACAAACCTAAAGCTTTGGCTCTCAACAAATCACTAAATATATATTCCTTTACGATAGTAATCAACCAACTGCCTCATTTCTACAATCACACTCCTCTCTATTTAAGCTCCTGGATTTTTGGTGCTGGTTTCCCTCTCTGATATGATCTGTTATCCTGCCATTTCCACCATATGTTACCCAGTCCATGGTTCTAGACCTGTTCACTTTGTTAAGAACTCTGTTACGTTAATCTCAAGTTCCTGTCTGCGTTTTGGCCTTGCCTCTACCATAACAAACATATCAAAAACCTTTTGCTCCTGCAAAAGTCTATGTTGTCCAAGACTTAAAGATTTTTACCTATCTACGTTGGATTTCTCTCCAACATGTTTCACTAGAGGGCTGCACAGTGGCGCAGTTGGTAGCACTGTTGCCTTGCAGCAAGAAGGTCCTGGGTTCAAATCCCAGCCTGGGGTCTTTCTGCATGGAGTTTGCATGTTCTCCCTGTGCATGCGTGGGTTCTCTCCGGGTACTCCGGCTTCCTCCCACAGTCCAAAAACATGACTATTAGGAGAATTGGTTGCTCTAAATTGCCCTTAGGTATGAGTGTGTGCATACATGGTTGTTTGTCCTGTATGTCTCTGTGTTGCCCTGCGATGGACTGGTGACCTGTCCAGGGTGTACCCTGCCTCTCGCCCCATGACCGCTGGAGATAGGCACCAGCTGCCCTGCAACCCTACATAGGATGGACAGGTATGGAAAATGGATGGATGGATGTTTCACTAGAATTTAAATCCCGGCTTTCTCTTGGCCTTTTCATAACCTTTTTGTGTATTTACACTTTTTCTTAGGCCGATATCCAGGTAAAATATTGACCTTTATTTCAGTTTCAACTTCTACAGATGCCATTGATTGCAATTGATTCTGGTATTTAAGTACTATATAGCCAGTGTTGGGGTAGTTACTCAAAAAAAGTAATCCATTACATATTACTCATTACTTCTCAAAAAGTAATCCCTTACATTACTTAGTTACTTTTTTGGAAAGTAACATAGTTACTACTAGTTACACTACTCTTGCATCGTTCTAAAACATCATACCTGAAATGAATGGCGAGGTGATTAAAAGACTAAAAGGTGACTAAAAACGGGAATAATATGACAGAAAAAGAGTTAGAAAAATATATTCAAATAGAAAATGCAAATACAACCCACAAATATATTTTAGACACACCTATGTACACATATCTACATAAATACCCACACATAAATATATATATATATATATACACGTATACACAAACGCACAAAACGATGTGAACAAAAAAATATATATACAAACATCTAAGAACACAATTAGAAAGAAAACATCTATATAAAATGGCTGACAGAGAAACAAAGCAAAATGCTCTAGCACCAGCTAGTTGGGACATACCTCTCTTCCTCCGGTAAAATTCGGTTTTCCTCTTCTGATGATGAGTCCTCCACACAAACCTCTGATGAACTATTATTCCAAATAATCGCCAGGGCTTCGTCAGTGATGATTCTCTTCTCTTGAAGCACCGTTTTTCGAACGCAAACAAAACAATCGAAACGGAATCGTCATCTACTCACCTGATCACTTTAGCTCGCCCCTGAGCTAAACAAAATATCTGTTTTTAGAATTATGCAGACCTGTAATTCCACTTTCTATTGGCCGATTGAGATGATTGACATATGGTTAGAATCGTAGGATCCTATAGAATCCCATTGAATCACGCTGACATCAGAACTTTGAAGCAGATTGGACAAAGCAAATGTTTACATGGGGAAAGTTTACAATGCGCATGACAGACAAGGTTGAGCTTCCTCGAATCAAATGTAAAAAATAATGGCAAAGGATTACGTTTTTTTCACTTTTTCTTTTCTAAATACACACTGGATATTTTAGTTATTCTGGAAATACAGTCACATCATGGTGGATTATTCTTTGTAGCAAGGAAAAAACAAAGGTAAGAAAGAATTTATGCTCTTGTTTTTCAGGGAAGGCAAAGTTTGCTCGGTTCTGTTCGGCAGAGTGACCGACAGGTTCGGTTGAATGTGTTCATGTAAAAATCGCAAAATAGCACAACTGCTCTTTTAATTGCTTGTTATTTTTTCTGGTTTTGGAGGTCACAGAAAATATTTATATGAGTCTTTAGCTGAGATTCTGAGGTTGATAATGATAGGACATGCTTAGCAATCAGTGACCACAGGTCAACTAAATTCGGACATTCTCTCCGCCCTTCCCCCACAGTGACCCGGCGGCGGGGCTGTGGGGTGGAACAGGTTATGTAACGACATCATATTTTTGAAAGTAACTGTAAGGTCATTATATTGTTTGCCGCAGTAATGCGTTACACTACTACGTTACAAAAATAGTAATGTCATTACAGTAACTAGTTACTTTGTAACGCGTTACACCCAACACTGTATATAGCACAGTATAAGAACATGATTCTAAATATTGTTTTAGCTTTCCTGCTATGAGCATTCATTAATTAGGAGCAAAGCCACATGTGCAAGAGCAGTTACTCTAAAATAGGTTTACTATAACCTAAAAAAAGATCAAATGTTCAGAGTTGACATTTTATTTAGCAATAGTTATGTTTAGCATGACAAAAAACAGGCTCAAATGGTTGGAAATATTTCCAAATCCTGCATGTTCCATGACAGATAAAAAAATGTGAAGCATAAAACTGATTAAGTTTACTGTAAGATTTATCCTTCCTGTTATCTGCTAAATGTTTCACTCTGTTGCAGTCTGAATTAACCGTAGACATGTCTTGACATGGTGTAGAAAACATAGTATTCATTTAAATAGGTTCTGAATCTTTTGCTACCCCCAACTTTATTATACTGTAAACACCTCACCAACATGAGAATAGTTCACTTTGACATCTCTTCTCTCAGAAACAACATCCACACCAAAGAGTGTTGTTAGTGTGACCTGATAGCACTAAACATAAAGAAACATGTAGTGCATTCACTGATCAGCACAAGATTGGATTTTTGAGTTTCCAAATGGCCAGCCATTAAGCTAAAAAATAAAATAAAAGTATGTTCAGGAACCTATTCTTCAATTTATCTTTACTCTCAGCAACAACAGTGCCTACATTTAAGAGTTTAATGTGATTCTTTGTATTTATTCTATGCATGTCAAACATTTGATTATGATGTTCTCTCAATGGCTCAATATTCAGAAAGACAACTTAAAAAACCCGTAAGCGTTCTGAGGGCATGCGGGCGGGCCCAGCCCATTTCCTAGTTTAAATCCACCAATTTTCTGACTTCTAACTTTTATGAACCTATACATGTTTTATATATTTGGAAAGCTAAGAGTCTTGTGATTCCAATTATGCCTGGCGTTTAAGGATACAATCATAACTGAAGACACAGTGAGCGCTTTTGCCAACACAAACGTTCTCCTGATGGAGGTATAAAAATATGGAACTCACCACTTTGTAGTCCAATAAACGTGACAAAACCAATCCATCCATGGTCTTTTTACATCAATAAAGGTCCGATTAAATTCCTCCGATAAAGTTATTAGACCAGGACAACAGCAAAACCAATAAAAAATGTAAAACAAACAATGAAAATGCGCTCCCGAAATGTCTATGGCCATTTTTGTAGTCTTTAAGGCTTTGTTTCCGATTCATTCGCTTCCACTTCCGCCTACAAAGGTCACTGAGCATGCCCAGAAGAAAAAAAAATTAATCCGGTGTTTTCCTTACGTAGGGTACATCTCCAACCAATGGCGCATGGATGGAAAGTCACGTTATGTTAAGCAACTCGAACCGACTGCGGTCCAGAACTCTGATGATTGACGCATCGAATAGCCAATGTAATGCTGTAAACGCAGATATATAACATGACCGAGCGGACTTGTTCGCAGTCATTGTATATGACGTGCGAAAAATGTCTTATTCATGAAGAGATTACCCACAGTGCGTACCAGTAACATACTGTTTCAGCACCGTTTCCAAACACCCTTTATGATCAAAATACAACATTGAAGGAAGCCGTGGAGCTTTATATGGTAAAATGAAAGTTATGATTCTGATGATATTTTTATTTCAGTGAGGACTACGGCATTTACCCAGGAGATGGCGCATATGGCACACTTTTGACCACCTTTGACCTGTAGTTATAAAAATGTGTGCAGAATATTCATTTTTTGGTTTATTGCTGTCAAATTTGGTGTGGATGAAGGTAATACTTCAGACTTTAGACCCAAAGTGTGTTTTAGGTCACCACCTCTTTTTAAAGCCATTTTTACAGCATGTATTTATATAAAATAAATATTCGGACACAAATAAAATAATTTTTTGGGGTATTAAAATTAATATTGCTTGGTAACAATAGCACTCAGAGATATTAACACAGTTCTGGGATAAATTTTAGAGTGTTTGCTTTCCAAAGAGACCCCAGCTATGTCTCTACTCAAAATGGTTCAAGAACAGCTTTAAGTTAATTTTGGGTATGCGTTTTTTAAAAATGTAGGCCGGAAATTGCAGGAATGTTAAGGGGGTGCTAAGAGGAAGAAAATGTGGGATTTAAACGGTCCAGAGGTATATTTTAACAAGCTACATCCCAAATTTGCTAACCTATTTCGAAATAGCTGAGGTAAAGGACAAAAAAAACTACGAATAAAGTCAAATTAAAACCTATGCTTATTTGCTGTTTTTAGATTTTAAGGTTAGCTTGAACAAATGACATAAAATCATTGTTTATGGTTAAAGTTGTTTAATGCCCCTCAACTATCCATCCAGGATGGGCACAACCTGGACAGTTCTCCAGTCCATCGCAGGGCAACACAGAGACATACTGTACAGGACAAAACAACCATGCATGCACACACTCATACCTATGGGCAATTTAGAGAGAGCAATTCACCTAACAGTCATGTTTTTGAATTGTGTGAGGAAGACAGAGTACCCGGAGAGAACCCACGCATGCACAGGGAGAACATGCAAACTCTATGCAGAAAGACCCTAGGGTGGGATTTGAACCTGAAACCTTCTTGCTGCAAGGCAACATTGCGACCAGCTGCACCACTGTGCAGCCCCTGGTGCAGGTTATGATGGTGATTTTAGGATATAACATCCCTAAATACTGTTTAATCCCCTTTAAGCAGGCTGCTGTGGAATCTCTCTTTTTTTTCTTTTGAAAGATTTTAAGGTACACACTGGCTAAACCCTCAGATCTGCAGCTGTGTTATGTCCCATCTAAAATCCCCTGTGTGCTGGGATTTTATGACTAACTTCCTATAATCTGACCTCTCCATGAGTCAAGCACCATAACCATAAAGGAAAAATGCAGCAGCAGGTCCCATGGAAAAACAAAGAGGAAAACCTGCTTCTGGCATTTTGTCAATAGCTTAGTCTTCAGTTAATGGCGGTGTGGGTGTTAGTTTGGATTTCAGATTGTTCCACTAAATCAAATAACATTTATTTTCCGGTAAATTATTTATACTTCTTTGGGTTCTTCCTGGTTAATAAAGTCCATCTGCTCTATTTCTCATGCGCTTGCTTGGTATATTTGTGTCTGAGTAAATATTTGTGGGTTCTCTACAGTGCGGTCAAAATGTTAAAGTTACAGTATCCAAACTTTTTTCTGATGTATTTAGTACTAAACTGCTGTCACACTGTGTCAGATTTTTCCACGTATGTTGGCAATTAAATGCCTTTTAGGTGAGTCCAAACATGAACAAATGAAATGTCTTTTTGTAATATTGAATAGTTGTCATATAGAGTAAGGCTCAAAATAGCAGGAATATGTTTAAAGTGAAACACTAAATATTAAGGTGAGAAAAGCTTAAAATCTTTATAGTCACTAGACAGTTGTATGACCATAAAGTTAGAACTGCACGCATCTAAAGCAAAACATGGAAACAAATAAAACTTTCTACAGAAAGTTACAAAAAAGGAAAAATTGAGATTACAAACTGAAAAAAACTGCCAGAAATCTTTTTTGTTATCTCAACAATGTACTAGAAAAACTGTAAAAAGCTTGAAGACTTTCCTGTGAATCACTGAACTAATACGTAGTTGTATAGGCAATCTTTCTGAGAAGTGCTTCAAATGTGTTGCATGGATTGGACCACTTCTGGCACCAGCGAACAGGTTTTCCAGCCCAGAAAAATGGGAGCACATCCCAAAGTTCCTCTGTATTTCTTGGTTTTGTCTCAGAAACAGCATGTTTAATGTTCCTCCACATGTTTTCTGTTAGACTAAGGTCTTGGGTTGGGCTGGCCACTCCATAACCTTAATCTTGTTCAATTAGAACCAATATGCTGGTCACTTGCTGGTGTGTTAGGTTCATTGCATTGTTAAAGCACTGATTTTAAGGGTTTTATTCTTTGACATAAGGCAACATGGCAGCTTAAAGTATTTTTACATATTCAAACTTATCCACAGTATCTGGTAGATAAACAGGACCAACACCATAGTATGATAAACAACCCTAGAGTATGCCCCCTGAGCCACCATGCTTTGCAGTGTACTGTGGCTTGAATTAAGTTTTTGGATTTTTCTGACAAACTGTCTAGACCCAAAAGGAACAATCTTATCATCATTACATAAAATATACCATATTTATCTCTTTAGACCAATCAGTAAGCTTTTTTGTGCTAATTGTAACCTTCATAACATGTAATGTTTTTCAACAGAATTTCTTGCCAAAAGCTTGATTCCACAAATACTTATTCTTATTGTTACTGTACTCAGAGGTAACCAATTACCCTGGAGCTGATCATTGGCTGAGTCCTTTCCCGTTTTGATATGATTTGATAAATCTTTTGCTTTGCTCAACCTTGGTCCTCGAGATCTACCGTCCTGCAAATTTTAGATGCTCCAACATATCTGAATCAAATGGCTCAATTCCCTCGTCAGCAGTAAAGTATGTCTTTATATGTATATGTATTGAAGCCTGGTATGACATAAGTTGCTTTTTGCCTTCTTAGATGAACACTTCAGTGGTCTATACATAATGTATGAGTGCAATCCAATGTTCATATAGTTTTCCGATAAAAAAGTAATAAAACAAGACAAGCAACAACAGCGCCTACGGCCATTTGGTTGGCTGCTAAATTGGGCACTTCCAGCATTCAGCATGGTGGGGTGAGTGAATCTACATCAGTGCAGATGGAGCATCATTATTGTTTAGTATGACATTAAACAACATTAATATCAGGTTATTGCTACAATTCTTTATCATTGGGGCATATTTGTGGTATATATTAGGTCTTTAAGACATATCCAAAAAATCCACAGCAGACACTTAGCTGGGGAATACATTACGCATTCTACACGATCAAACTGGTTCAAAGTTGATGCAATATTACTTACTCAGAGCCATGTATTTCATATGCCAATAAAATACAAGGCAGCAGTACAAGAGTGTGAGAAGGTTATTATAGTTGATTAAACATGTATGAGTTTATTTTTTTTTAAAGTCAGCTTTACATCTGTAGTTACTGATGCATTTACCATCCCTTTTGAATACAGTAGATTTTCCCTCTTCTTCTAAACAATAAAAGATTAAGTGTGGGCTCCTGAAACGTTTGTTGTCTCAGCATTGAGAGAATCAGTCCACATAAACTGGGGTTACGGATTTGAGCTTTGGATTGTGAATGGGGAAAAAGAGCTGGGGTGAAGTATTGGTGAGGATGTGGTGCTGGGAATCAAGGGAAGCTTGCTAGTTGAAAGGTCAGTGTTGAGGGAAAGGAGGCGTGAATATCTGAAGGCTACAGAGTGCAATATGTGTACTGTAGCTAAGAATTAAATAGACATGTTGTTAAAACTACCATGAAACTTTTGTGTTTCTGCAATAAAAGAAAACAAAAACAAGTTGGATCTTCTTTTAATATTTTTGATCAAAGTTATAAATGAAACACCAAAAAACAGCAAATCACTTTAATGCTAAGTCAATATTTTTATAGCAGGATTTGGTGTTAGAAAGATGGCTGGGGAAAAGACTTGTATTTCTGTAATGTGGAGAATGTGGTGGAGCATAAATCTGGAGCTGGTTTACAGCCCATGAATTGAGGTTTGAGAACATAGAGTTATGTTTTCTTTCTCTCTCTCAGAGCTCCAAGGGAAGGCTGTTGTTGCAAAATGTCTGCTGTGTCTGAAGCTGTACTGAATAGATAGATGGATTACAGATAAATTGGGAAAGAATTTGGACCGAGCTGGAACATGTGAGAGCATAGCTGCCTTTCTGTTTTAGAAGCTGTTCTTGGGGCTCTGCAGAGAGAGAGTTGGGATGAGGGTCAGTTGATGCTATTTTGGGTGTGAGGGCTGAATGTGAAGAGGGTCTTTCTGACACCCCCCCCCACCCCCCTCCCCACCCCCACCCCACCACCCTGCTCCAAAACACAATCAAAATCTCCTTTCATGCTAAGCCAGTTGCATCTAACTCTGGGGAGACTTTTGGGAAGATGATAATTTGGATGATACAGTACAGAAAGTAAAATGACTCAGCCACAGAAATGCTTAAAAACCCAAATTGGTTGGCTGGACTCTACACATAGAGAAAGAGATGCAGAGGAAAAGTATCTAAGCAAGAAGTATGAAAGTCAACAAGAAGAAAAGTAGAACTACAACCACAGCAGGAATATGTCATTTATAGCAGTGTGAGATTCATTATTAAAGTTTTTCAATTACAAATTAAAGGAAACAATGCAAAAGTAACAGGAGATACACATTTCATTTTTAATGTCAACTGAGCCACAGTCACAGTATAATTGAGTAAATAAACTGCCTCACAATATTTTAGTATTGCCACACAGATTTAAAACCAAAATCTATAACATAATCAGATTGATTTTATTTAAAACAAAAAATCAAGAAATATTATTTAACTGGAATAATGTTGCCTATTTGTTTTATTTATAGATTTAAGCAAAAACATAGAATTGATACTGGATAAATTTAGTTGTAGTTTTTCAAGCCATCATTGAACAGAATACTAACACGTTTTACTGCTCTGGTCTTTATGGAGAAACACAATTATGACTTGTTGATATATTTATCTTTTATGAGGTAACAAAAATGATAAAGATGTTTGCTTTAACTCCAAAATTCAGCTTTAAGAGTTATAATTAAATAAAAAAGGAAAGATCATCTTTCCCCAGTTTCTTTCCTTTTCATTGGTCCCCTCTAAATTGAACTGAATTTGAAATTCTTTTTACATAAAAAGTCCTAAATAATCAAGCTTCATATTACATTAGAGGTTGAATTTTTGAATGTGTTCCCCACAGAGCACTGTACTCCTGAACTGAGTTTTTAAACATGGAATAGGAAGCAGATCTTTTTGTTATCAAGCTTCTCTCCTATTTAACCAGTTCCCAGTTTTTACTTACTTTTAAGACTAGATTTAAAACCTTCCTTTTGATAAAGTTTTGATATATTTAGAGTGGCTTAGGTTATCCTGAGCTATTTCGGCCACTGGAAGACATTCTGACCACTTTCCCTCAATCTCTTTCTGCTACTACTCTTCACTCAGTGACATGCGGTGAGGTTCATGATTAGTGAGGCACAGAAACTTATTGAATCTAAATTATTAAAGCCAAATTAGAAGCTTCTATTTCAGGTTTTTTATTAATTGGAACATTTGTGACGTTTTAACAACGTTTAATTATGCTTTAATCAATTCCATGCTATTTAATAATATGATAGCTTGAAAAATATTATATTTAATAATAACATATAAATAATAAAATTAAAAATGATCGTACCTTTGTGTATGAAGTGCTTGCATGTATCCTGATATCCACAATATCTCCATCATTCTTATGTAAAAATCCTCTTTGTTTGCCTTAATTTAAAGAAATCTGGAGATGATCCACAAGGAGGAAAGTTGTCCTGTATTGCTTCTATTCTGAATTTGTTTTTTGTATTTTTTCGACTGTTTTCAATGAGTAGAAGAAGAGCGTCTGTTACCATTGTGTCTACTGGGCTCAACTTGCCCCCTATCATTGAGGCATAGTATTTTCTGCCTGACCCAGCACATTTTGACTGCCCATTTAAGGGCTATCAGAAAGACTAAATATGATTATTTTTAGTGCCAATTTTATTTTGTATTATGACAGGTGAGGCAGTGCCTCACCTGGCTTTCCTGTAGGATTTCCTGTAGCGGTCTGTATTGCAGGGAAACTGAAGAAGCCTCCGACTGAAGACGCTCTGTTGTTGTATGATAGTCTCATGAAGAGGATGCTCAGGGTTGTCCATAATTTTTTTGATTTTATGAATCCTTTGGATTATCATCTCCAGATGTTCCACGGTTGTCCCAAGAACAGAACCAGCCTTTATCAGGTTGTTTTTAAAATCCCTGGCTCTGATGCTGCTACCCCAACAGATGACGGCTGAAGAGATTACACTCTCCACAACAGACTTGTAGAAGATCTGCACCTTGAAGGACCTAAGCTTCCTCAAGAAGTACAGCCTGCTCTGTCCCTTCTTGTAGTCGGCTTCACTGTTCAGTCTCCAGTCCAGTCTGATGTCAAGGTGAACTCCGAGGTATTTATACTCCTCAACCACCTCCACTTCTTCTCCCATGATGGAAACAGTGTTTGACTTATCCCTGTTTCTTCTGAAATCTACAATCATCTCCTTTGTTTTGTTCACATTCAAGGTGAGACGATTGTTTCCACACCATGTCACAAAGCGGTCCACCAGCTCCCTGTATTCAGCTTCCTGTCCATCTCTGATACACCCGACAATTGCAGAGTCATCTGAGTATTGCTGCAGGTGACAGGTCTCTGATTTGTATTGGAAGTCTGAGCTGTACAGAGTAAAAAGGAATGGTGAGAGTACGGTCCCCTGTGGTGCTCCTGTGCTGCTGACCACCTGGTTTGACACACAGTTCTTCAGTCTCACAAATTGTGGTCTGTTTGTCAGGTAGTCATTGATCCAGGCGATTGTTGAGGGCTCCACCTGTGTCTTCAGGAGTTTCTGACAAAGTAAATCAGGCTGAATTGTATTAAATGCACTGGAGAAATCAAAGAACATGATCCTCACAGTGCTGCCTGCTTTGACCAGATGACATTGGGTTGGTTGAAGCAGGTGGATGATGGCATCTTCAACTCCAACTCCACAGCGATAAGCAAACTGCAGCGGGTCCTGATACGTTTTTGTTTGCTTACTCAGGGGTGCCAACAGGAGTCTCTCCAGGACCTTCATGATGTGGGATGTCAGGGCAACAGGTCTATAGTCATTGATGACTGATGGGTGAGTTCTCTTTGTTACTGGAACAAGGCAGGATGTCTTCCATGACACTGGGACATTCTCCTGAGTTAGGCTAAGGTTGAAGAGGTGCTGCAGAATCCTACAGAGCTGCTCTGCACAGGCCTTCAGGACTCTGGGGCTGAGACCATCTGGACCTGCAGCCTTGTTCCGGTTCAGTTTCTCCAGCTGCCTCTTCAGCTGACTTTTGGAGACAGACAAGTGGGAGGGGGAGGCAAAGGGGGTAGCAGCATTTCCTGACTTGGTTGACGTCAAACTTGTAGAATCAGAAGAGTCCATGGCTGAGGTAATAGATAAAACATCTGAGGTTTTACAGGGAAGCTGTTGATCAGAGGAGAGTGGGATGTCTGTTTGGCTGGGAACAGGAGAGGAGGATGCTAAGCTAGTTCCTGAACTGAACCTTTTGAAGAATATGTTTAGCTCATTGGCTCTGTCCAGACTTCCATCTATCCAATCCTTCCTGTCCTTAAAGCCTGTGATCTTTCTCATTCCTGACCAGACATCTCTGATATTGTTCCTCTGTAGTTTGTTCTCCAGCTTCTTCCTATATGCCTCCTTGCTGTCTCTGATCTTGACCTTAAGTTGCTTCTGTATACTCCTCAGTAATTCCCTGTCTCCCTCCCTGAAGGCTCTTTTTTTCTTGTTTAGCAGTTCCTTCGGGTCACTGGTGATCCAGGGTTTGTTATTAAGGAAGCATCTCACTGTTCTGGTGGGGATGATGTTGTCCACACAGAAGTTTATATAGTCAGTCACACACTCAGTCATGGCGTTGATGTCCTCTCCATGTGCTTGGCAAAGAGTCATCCAGTCTGTGGTTGCAAAACAACCCTGCTGGGCTTCTTCAGCTTCCTGTGACCATTTTCTCCCAATTTTCTTTGTAACAGGTTGCCTCTGAACAATTGGTTTATATTCTGAACTGAGAAAAACAAGATTGTGATCTGATTGTCCCAGAGGAGGTCTTGGTTTGGACATGTATGCCTCCTTTACATTTGCATAAAACAAATCCAAGGTCCTGTTTTCTCTTGTAGAGCAGCTGACAAACTGTTGAAATGTTGGAAGTGTAGTAGAGAGCGAGGCATGATTAAAATCACCAGATATTGCCACAAATGCATTGGGGTGCTGGGTCTGTAGCTTAGCAACAACGGAACAGATGACATCACGTGCATTCTCGGCAACGGCTGAAGGTGGAATGTAAACAACTGCCAAAATTACACTGGTGAACTCTCTTAGTAAATAATATGGACGAAAACCTACTGCCAAGAGTTCGACATCTGGGCTGCAGAGACGACACTTCACAGTAACATGTCCTGGGTGATACCATCTGTTGTTGACAAGCACTGCTACTCCACCACCTTTTCTTTTCCAGTAAAACACATAACACTGCATTCACGGTACTCTGTCTGAGTCCTTGTAAGGGCTTGGAGTTCATCCATCTTGTTAGCCAGTGATCTTACATTGCCCATTACGATCGATGGAAGATATGGCTTGAACTTCCTCTTTCTCTGTCTCCTTTTCGCTCCTGCTCTGCATCCACGTCTCCTCCTCATCAACTCATCAGGGATTTGTGGCTTCAGTTGAGGTATTATTTCAGCTTTTGCGATGTTAATCAGCTGCTCCCGGCTGTAAACCACATTGTTGCCATGGTTACGCATCATAACAAGTTGTCAAAAAGTGAAACATTGACAGCAAAAATTCTTCCAGCTTCACAGCACCAAAAACTAGAAAGTATGCAGGTCAAAAAAAATTATGCTATTCACCTTATTTTCTCCTTATGGTTTTCCTTTCTGTAGAAGATATATCTGGCCTGGCATTACAACTAGGCCACCCTGCTGGACTAGTGCACTGACTAAGCTACAGTTGCCCATCACTTAAAATTTTCTTTGTATTGTTGACTGACTAAGCCCTGTCTATCTCTGTTTAACCTTATATTTCTCCTGGACAAAGCCACTAAAGGAGACACAGCTGCAGCTAACAATAGGAGTGTTTCCACTATCAAACTTCAGGGTAATTTAACCAGATCTTTTTCTGGCGGAGTAATCTGTTGATCTGCTCCTCTCAGCCGCCTTGTCTCCATACACAATCGGCCCTTTAAGGAATCAGCTAAAGACATATCACATATCACGACTGTTTCAGCAGCAAGTGACATCACAGATCAGAGCCAAAATGCGCCCAGAGTAGCAGAAATAACTAGAGATCGATATGGAAGAAGCAGGGCTTCTTGCTTTGATTCTGTTTGCTGTTGTTATAAACCGCTTTGCCAGCAACTCTTCTTATTTTTACAAAGCTGTTTGTTTGGCGACGTCTGCTCATCTCCCTCTGAATTACAACTAATCATCGCGACTTAACCACATCTCCCACCCAGCAACTCGATTGGTCCATTCCAAGTACATTCTCCCATACAGATACCCCGTTGGTCCATGAAATGGCCCCAAAAACGACCCTGTCAGCCTGCCTGATAAAGTGGAGACACGCGCTCACCTGGTAGGTCAGGTAAAATTACCCTGCAGTTCCCATAGTGGAAATATGCCTTATATGCAGCCTACTCAGTTTTCATCCTGAAGTCCACTAGTAAGAGCTCTTCTGTTCAGCTCTGTCTTTTTTCTAGATAAACCAATTACTGATGCAACTGCTTTCATCAACACTGTATGTTTTCTTTAACATAAAAAAGTTCCACATTTTTTGTGCTTCCTCCTTCAGTTTTAAATGGAACAAAGGGTGTATTATAATGGGTATAAAGGAAATATTTCTAGTAGAACTTCCCTTTCTTGTGAGAAAGGAAAAAGTGTTGCAGCCTTTTTTCAGCAAGCTGACCGACAGGGCACAGCAACGAGTTGGGGTAGGGGGAGAGCTATGTTAACTCGTAGGAACTGTATGACGGGAAGTATTCAGTGGTTTCGGCACAGTAGCTCCTTTCAAACCTTGGTATACATTTTAATCAGTAAACAGCTCTTGCCTACTGTCAACTGAAGTCAGATCTTTGTCAACACTACTGATGTGTTTACTTAGGCAGGCTGTTTTAAAAAAATATCTGCTCTAAAGACAAAAAAGTAATCTCACAGAGGTTAACTGCTGAAAGTCAAAATAAACACTTAATGAGTATTTCATGATGTGTCGTGACTGACTGTAATAACTGACCAGAGCCAAAAGCTTCCAATTCAGCCCCCCAGAACGTTTGTTCTGGGTCTCAAGTTGTTTATCTTTGAAATTTGTTCGTGTTGCAAACTAACAAAGTGGTCCAGTCTTTCTAGAACAATCTAAGAGTTTAAAGCTTTTTAGAGAGTGTAAGAGGAGACATCTCTCTCACAGAACTTTGTGTCGTTTTGGTAAATTCTGTCTTGGTAACAGAACAAAAGCAGCGCCACTGGCAATCTCTCTTGCACAGAGTTTTGGGGTTATTGTGCAACAATAGCGCAACTAATTCGAGAAGAATTCATCAAATATTGAATGCTCTTCTCCTTTTTTTGGAATCTGTGCTGCAATTTGGGCCGACACTCCAGGTTCTGTCTGTTTTTCTGCCAAGCTGAAAGAATCCAGAAACAAGCTAGGGATGTGACTGAGTCCAACAGGCTGTTTCTCTGCTGTTACAGGACACACACAGCTGGAAGCAAGTGTAATCCAAGGTCTTTGTGGCTGCATGGTGGATTTTTGATCACGTTTTCTGAACATTGCTGTTCATTAAAAAGCAACTTTCATCAACTAGAAGAGCAACATACCCCCCGACCCTGTTATCTTAAACTCAGCTACATTAGAGGAAATGGACAGCTGAGACCGATTCCAATAGTGAGTAAGCTTTTACTGTAACTGTGGATAATAAAGCAGGAATTTTATGATACGTAGAGGAGCGTGGATTCAATTTAATAGAAAACAGACTTCCTTTTTGAACTGTTTCAAATGCCTGGGTTATAAGTTGTGTGTAAAAGCAGCAACTCGTGAAAAAGATGTGATTACCAAAGAATACATTTAACCTTGATGGAGAGAGTTGGATCTAAAATAAATGCTGTACGCGTAACAGGAGTCCCACTTGCTCTTGTGCCAGTCTGGCAGCCGAACACAAGCAGAGTAGTTTAAAAGTGCTGACTCACTGTTGAGCTCCTGGTATCGTGTACCTTCCAAACTTTCTCAGTGTTGCAGTGACCTTGAGCAGTGCAAGATAAAGTGAGCTAGTGAGTGACGGAGGAAAACGAGACAGGGAGAGAGAGAGAGAGAGAGAGAGAGAGAGAGAGAGAGAGGGAACCCTCCACCCGGCATCTCGACAGATAATCTGTCAACCCCCTGTGGTCCCCAGACTCAGGGAACATGTGGCATACACACACATATGCTGCGGAAAGCACACACACACACACTTACCTGTTATCAGCCGCCCACTCCTGCAGCACAGCTGAGAGCCTGACAGAAAGGTATAGCTGGGGGAAGACATCCTTACTTCCTTTTCTTGTTCCTCTTCTGCCTCGGCTTCATCCATCATACCCTGAAAACTGCTTTTTCTCCCTATTTTTGACTTGCTGTTTTCTGTCATCTTTTTCATAGCCCTTCTTGTTTTCTTGCTGTGGGTCCGTTACGCTATCGCACTCTCGCAGTCTGTTGCTCAATTTCTTTTGTCGAGTTTATCTCTTCTGTGGAGAACACGTACTGATCTGTAATCTTAGTACAGCAGAACTCTTGTTTATATTTGCTATGTAAAAAGCTGCTTTCTAGATGCACCTAAGTGGCCATTATTAACTAATTCCGCTCAATGCAGTGTATGTTTATGGCACCAATGCACAACAAATGTCAAGTCAAGGCTCTTCACGAGACAGATCATTCAAAATAGCAAAATATAGATTAGCTCATTGAGTGCTAGTCCACATGGATACATATTTAGTCTGCTTTATTTCTCAAAAACAGTAGCAGTAACTCGGTCTAGTCACTGTTTCACTGGTCTATCTTGAAGCATTGGCTCTCAATGTTTGCACTAAGTTGTTGACGTGTACAATTTGGAGTTCTAAATACCTGCTTTAAATCTAAGGAAAATTTTGGAAGAAGAAAAAAGAAGAATGGAGTCCAAGAGGAAGACATTTGAGGTCCTGTAGGGTCTGATGTCTAAAAACAATCTTAATCATGGAACAGAACAGGAGAGGCTCTAGTTGAGTGAGAAGGCTGTTTACTTTCTTCAAACCCACTTGGGCTTTTGTGTCGGGTGCCGTCAGCTCCTGGGCCTCTCTCCTTTGAGCAGAGTGATTGTCAACCTTGGCTTCCACAAATGTTCTGTCTGTCCAGGGAGGTCACTCAGGAGTCGGAAGGCTGTTCTGTGTTACCTTCTGGGTGTCTTTGTGGTTTGTGTCTTTAGATTCAGAACCCTGCTTTTATGTTTCCTTGAAAACAATGAAATAACCCTACAGTTTAGTGTTGACAGGAAGCATAGAAGAAAATGCCAGCTTTTGCATTGCATACTAGCTCTTTACAACTTTTGTGTCACCATTTTCTTCTTTTTCTGAGTACCCAAAATGCTATTGTTTAAAGAGTTTTAATGTGGTGGGGAGTTCTTTAGTGCTTATCCAACCAAGCATTCTCAGTCAATTCCATACAACTGGCCAATAACTAAAAAAAACAGTCCTATTTATCAAAGTAGGAATAATGAGCATAGATACATGGTCTCAAGCCCAAATCACCTACTTTTATATTCTGGGCACATAGTCATAGCTTGGATTAAAAACAGCAGCTAGGTAGTGCTTTGACTTTGCTTTGAAAATAAATATTGTGGTTTTTGTTTTAAAATAGGGAAATATCATGCCCCAAGATCATACCCTTATTCTACCAGAGTGCACGGCGAAATCTGTACCTGAAGTCACTGACTATCAAAAGAAACCTCTTTATTTTTGCTTTATGTTCAACACCAGCAAATAGTAGCCAAGTATTAAAAACCGATCCAGCAGCTTAGGTGTGTGTGAAATTTTCCTGAGTGGATCAAACGGTGAGTCAGTGGGGTTCATATTAACTATGGATCATATATGCAAACTAAACAGATGTATTGACTGGAGATGAATCATTACTCAAATCGGAAATAATTATTGCTCGTACTGAATTCATTCCCACATTTTGGATTTTAGTTCTGTAAAATTTGTCAGAGCATGCATTGGATTGAAAAAAAAAATGCTCCACAACTGGTTAAGAAAGTACAGTATATTCTGAGGATTCAGCAGCATGTCATCCTTTCTCTGTCCAGCTCAATGTCCATTCTTTGTCAGGCTTGCACAGATTGTTGTTTGAGAGATGAATTTAGCTTTTTAGAGAGTAATTTGATTTGTGAAACATTCTCCTCTATGTGTGATCATTTAAATCATTACCAGTCATATTGTTCGCTCTCGGCATCTGCTCCTCCTCTCTTCCATTATTCTGCCAGCATAAATTTCCTTGCTTTGTGAGTGTTAGATTTATAGATGTGTCCCCTTCGGAGCTGCTGTAGGAGGCTTAGCAGAACAGATGTGATCAAGCGCTGTCCAGAATCCAAGAACCACAGTCTAATTCCCAGTTGGTGTCAAAAGCCACATGAACACTGGTTGGCAAACCTCTAGAAGTGATGTGAACTAAACTTAGCTATGCAGGGAAATGTCCACTTAGTCTTTATTTCTGTATGGGGATGTAATTGCTGTTTGTTATACAGTTTTTTACACAGTTTTTTATTATAGTGTGCATATTGTTTTCTGCACTTGTTTGCATTATATTTGTGTTGCAGCAAAGCCAGGAACACATCTGCCAAATCAGGCATAATTCAATGTTTTTGACCACACAGTATCAGTCAGGTCACTGAAAATATCTACATCTAAAATACGTAATATAATTAATCTACATCTGTTTTATTAGTCGAATTTAGAAGTTGGAAAACATTCAAATATGGAAATATACAGACTATGGCTAAGTCCAAAGTAAAACTAAAGAAAACATAAATTAGTTTATCAATTATTAATTAATTATTACCATAAGGAACAATAAACAGCATGTTTTATGCAAAAAGGCTGTACATCTTTTAGTTTAGAATTACTTGATTTTCCTTTACCTACATAGCAGTTTGAAAATATTATTTGTTCTTAACCTATGTAATGTGCCGTATCAGTTTAAGCAGAAATGTGGGTGATATTTGTGGGTGATGACAATCAACAGATCTTCAGCTTGATCGACCCAGACTGTTGATTTCCAAGTTTGAATTGATCTTTTTCCAGTGAACGCACCATAAGTTAATGCTACCATTTTATAATGACAACAACTTTCAACGATGTGGACACAGTTGCTTATTAAAGAAGAGGAAAAGTTCATTTTAATTAGTATTGGAGAGGTGTTAAAAACTCAAGTGAGTGGAAGCACAACAGTGTAAAAGGTATTTAGCAGTTTTCCAAGTCAAGTTGCAGGTTTGCCAACTTTTGAGTGGAGCTTGGAGAGAGATTTGTCCTGTAGATGGAGTGCAAGAGGTCAGAGCATGTGTGTGTGTGTGCGTGTATTTGTGGAAGGGAAAGGGATTGGATCTAACTTTTATTAATACCTTAATACAGGAAATTTTAAATAAACTTTTTTTCTTGACAACAGCTGTATAACCTGCTCTGTTGCTTTACAGTGTATTTAAGAAGATTGATGCTGTTGTTGAACTGAATTTATAAAATGTTGCTAATTACCAACAGATGCAAATTTGCACATTATTATGAAACATGCAGACAAAGTGACTAGCCATAGATGGTGACCGCACGGCACACAGAAATGGCAAATCTGAGGACATGATGTGAAAATGACCTCTTTTTCCATGTGGACAAAAACAATAAGATGATTTTGCACATAAGGAAACATTGGACACAACACGGCTACCCAACCATTAGAGGTGCTGAGGATGCACGGATGGAAGTTGCTCTGTTTTTGCCAATTTTTATATTAATCTAAAAATATTGTTTAATGCACTTTCACATCAGCACAAGGGGTTTTCCTGCTGCAGTTATGACCACCCTATCACAATGATGTGTTTCCTACATATATGGTTTGTTTTTACCCCTTTACTAGCGGGTTTAACCTGCTGTGGAGGATGAAATATCATCAGCAAATGCATCAGCTTAGAAGAGGATGCTTGGGTTTTTTGTCTAGAGAATTGCACTCTACTGCGTACCATTTGTGTAATACTTTTAAACTGGGGACAGTTGAAATAATTGATCCCAATCTGTTAAAGTTATGAAGTCAGTAATTCTTAGTTTAAGTATTAAACCTCAGTCTTTAAAAAACACTATAACAATATTAGATATCTTTGATCAAGTTTATTTGCCTTAGTAAACTTTCTTTGATTATTTCCAAGCCAAGTCGGTAATTTATTTTTATTGTTTTCGTTTTCTTTTGCCAAGTTTTTACATACATAGAATTATTCTTTCAAGATGGTAGATGCATACATTCTACCAGAAACAGGGCCGACTTAGCTTCTTCTTAAACATTATTGGCAGACAACACTCTACTTAGGTTGGTAATCAGTTTGACTTTCCACACCCTGGAGGCTTGAGGCTGGAGTTACTAGTCTGCCGTCCAAAAACCATGCTGTGCAGGTGTTCATGAGCCTTCACAGCTGAGACACTGAGAAAAATAACCACCTGCATGTTCACACATTGCGTATGTATTTTAACAAAGACAGTAAACAGTGAGGACACCTGCTCTCTAAAAGAGAGATACAGTCATAATTGCCTCTGCATTTAGAATAAAGAATCATAGTTAACCCGGAGCAAAAAAGATTGTTCTAGTTTAGATCAACCACTTTTTCTATTTGGAATTAGTTTTGTCTGGGCAAAGAGTAAGAGAGAAAAAGTGTAAAACTCATAAATCGTCTACAAATTTGGAATGATATATCTCTGGTTAAGAAGAAGAAATTGTAAATTAAAATCCTGAACTAAAATCTTACCATGCTGCAGTATATCAGTGCCTTACTTTTCCTTCTGAATGATGTCCACCAAAAACAATGTGTATGACCATAACCAGTTTTTGCCTTGGAAAAACTACAGTCCCCCTTCTACTGCTACTTCATATTGGTGCTGCCACCTTCGGTCAAACATCTCCGCATGAACATTCGAAGTGACATCACTGCACATGCTCAATACAAACAATATAATCCCAGAAGTTTTTAATATATTCATCATGTTGGTGTATTGTTCTTTTTTTTTTTTTTTAGTTAAGAAACAACTACTTAAAGCCTCTCTTGTCTTGTTGAGACAATGGCAGCTTAAGGGAACTTCTAAAGTCATCAAATTAGTGAAAAAAAACAAAAACCATTGCTTTTGCTTAATGACACATTTCATTCCCATCATTGTCTTGCCAGCACTACTGGATTCCAATGTATCTTTTTTTATTCTTGATGTATGTGAAGCGCAGCAGAGCAGCCAGTCTGCATAATTTTAGATGGAAGGCTCTGAAGCGGCGCCTCAGTGTTCACAATGGGTTCGTAATGAGAGTCAATTCTCTTCTGTAAAGACATGACTGATGTGTCTGTGTATGTATGGTTGCTCGGTATATGTGTTTGAGAGGAAGAGACATAATTGAATGTAACTGGTGCCTATCAACTGTGACTGTATATCTCTATGGTAGCGAAACCTACAGAGATTTGAAAACCCATTTAGCTGTACCACTTCGAAGAAAGCAAAATACTATGGAAAAATGCTACTAGCTGTGGTGGCTTTTTTCTCTTTGTAGAAATGCACAACAGGAATGTGCATGGTTAAAAAAGGAAGAATTTTAGCTACAACTTTTGTTTTCTTATGTGATGTGATTTTTATATTTGCATTCCTAGGCATAGGCATAAACTTGTGTTAGAATGCATCTGTGCACATCTTTATGAGTGTTTGCAGAAATGCTCATTAGTGTGTCGGCTGAAAGAACAGGAAGCCATTCTCTGGCTGCAAAGATGAAAAGCATTAGAGTTGAGTCCAGTACTTCCTCCCTGGTGTATTGCTGCATCTTTACAGCCTTTCACAATGAGATCTCTGACAAAGACAGAAAGAAGTATATACAATTTCACAGGCTCCCCCAACCAACAAAATCAACAGTAGAAAATAGCTTAAAACAGGAAAATAATATATATATATATATACCATTTTATGTACATTTCACTATCTAGTTATGTTATATATGATGTGTTTTCTCCCTATTTTGGTTTTGCCCTGAAATCAGTATGCAAAACATTTGATATTACTCTAAGCATTTGGTTGAAACATTTAGGCTGACAACATGACTGGTGGTGGACAGGGGGGTTTATGGAGTACCTGGGCTTAACCCAGACAAGATGTGATATTTTTGTAATAAAATAAAAGAGTATTACAGTAGATTGTTGACTATAGCATACATAGTAAGGTGCCTAAATTCTAATTTATTTTCAATGCAAGCATGTCAAAATAGTGTAATGTGTCATCTAACATACAATGGCTTATAAGTTTGTATCTAATGTTCAATTTAATGCTTAATGTTTTGTCTTTTGGAAAATTACATTTGAAAACAGCAAAACCAAACAATAATTTAGCTTGATCAATCTTTCTTTAATTGATTCTATTGGTCTCCCTATTTTCATTTTTACTTGAATGTCCCTTTCTTTATCCCATTTGTCTTTGCTTTTTCCATCTCTTTTCTTCCACCAGTGAACTCCCCAATTTTTTTTAAATTTAGAATTAGATTGTTCATAAACACCGTGCACACACTATCCTTCATACACTAATTATCTGTTGGTGTCTCTTTGTCTTTATCTCTAGCTGTTGTCGCTTCTCTTCTCCCTCTCATCACTTGGTTTTTCCCATCATTGGTACTGTCTTGGATAGTCTGTGGCTCTGTCAATAATGCCAAAATTGTAAATGAGCAAATAAGGTAAAGCAAAGCTTTATTTATTTCATTCATTTTGTCATCAAGGACCTTTTCTTATTAATTATCCATAACACAATGTTAGAATATTCAATTGTCACCAGTTCACACGCCTAATGATAACACTGGTGCTTCAGCTGGAACTGGAGCTGCAGCTAAAGCTCCTCTCTTTAGATCATCTCTCATACCCTCTACAAAATCATGACATCAGAATTAAGTGTGTAAAGTATGATTATTGTAAACTAATAATACAAAACACAAACTAAATGTCCTTATGTAAACAACTGCGCTACATCAAGTCATGATGCATCAAGAGTGTTACAAGTGTTTACTTGGTTAGCAATCGCTAGCACAAAAAAAATTCTTCTTAAATAACTGCGATCAATTTCCATGTTTGATTGGAAGACTTTTGCTGATGCTGGCTCCTTCTCTGTCTGTAGCTCATCTTTGCTTCCTTCTGCAAAATTATTAAATCAAAGTTGGCAACAAAGCAACTGCTGCAGGAGGGACGTGAGTTAACGAAATTATCAGAGCCATAATCTTAGTGTTTCCCACATTAGGTGTGCAATTATATTTTTTATTTTTGGACTGTGCTCTGTAATTAGAAAGTTATTTTGTTGCTTTTGTATTCATAATTTTTCATGAATTTCCTTATTCAACTTGCTTACAAAGGCTAACTAGTTTGCTACCAACAGGACAGCTACATAAAATTATGCATAAGCCAGCGTTTGCCTTTGTGAATTCATTTTACAAAGATAAAACCTTACCCTTTGCCTCAGCTAAGGAGTTGTAACAGTTGTTTTTTATAATTTTTCTATGTTGCTAATTGTAATATGTCTTCTGGTTTGATGTTATGCAGTTTTCTGTGCATGCATGTACAGAGTTGCCTCGTTAGGAGAGGGGAGGGGCCGTGTGCCCACAGTAGTGACATACTGACTATGGTAAGCCATGGTATGGCAAGCCGTTAACATACGCCTTTGACGTTAATACCTTAATAAGGTGTTAATACACACCTTATTTTTGATACTGATGGTTTGCCATAACTGACTGTAACCTGACACCGAGTAAAGTGAGCTGCAGCGCTGATCAGAGTAGAGCACACCCAGCCGTTCTGAGTGATTGAGGGAGTGGTGAGCCTGCTGCTGGTGAGTGAAACAACATAAATCCCAGGCTAGACTGAAAACATCCGGGGCTGAAGTCCTGGAAAAATCGGCTGACTGGTGCACAAAGCTGCTAATATATGGGTTCTCGCAGTTGGTAAACTTTTCAGAATAAAGTCATTCCTTCGTTCCGTTTGAAACATCACTGTGTTAATGTATGTTGCAACAACACAGCTCCTTTTTCAAACAGCCCACGTTTTTTCCAGCCATCTATGGAGATTCTACAAAGAGATGTGATGGTTTTAAAGGTCTCATTCACTTAGAAACTGTTTAAAACTAGCTCACTTTGAAATAAGATCCTTCACTCTGAGTAGGACATGTCTGCTGCACGTGATACTGCTGCCTGCATTGGCCACAGAAAGGAAATGTACGCAAAAATGAGCAACTCAGAGAAAGCCGTTTTATCTACGACTAAGTGTATCCCGGCCACACCCACCTTGGCTTGGCTCTCTTCTGTCTTGTCAACTCTTCTAGAGCCTCTCTCTGCATTTCCCTCTTAAACCTCAACCATGAATCTGGTCAGCTGGTCTCTTAATGCAGTTGATCAAATTTTTTCTACCCGAAGAACGGCTAAGGGAGAGCACTCCTGTCCTGACCAACATGTCCGCAAATTAAAACGACCATATAGGTCGATTATGAAAAAAAACGACCTGTGTGAGCGCTTTCTGGGGTCAGGCACCGATCCAGCAGCGACTAGCTACCAACAGGGCATGCGCGTCCTTTCTCAGAGGAGCTTTGCATACATTCTCTTGATTCCATCATTCCCGTCTTGCTAGCCTTTTGGTTGTGGCAGTGTAGTTATCATAGCGCATCAATTCCAGACGATCCAGTTACAAAGTTTACCTGAGGTCCAAAAACACTCTCTGCCTCCGTATGTTTAAAAGGCATTTGTTTTCATTCTTTACCGTTTTAAACATGGGGAAATGACACATCCTTTGACATGTGAAATTAAGACATATTAAAGAATGGCACTGAATTACCAAAACCACCCAGGTGTATATGAAAAAAAGACCAACCTGTATCTGTGTAGACGGCATTTTCTTTTTTTTAAGGTTTTGTGGCCACACAGTGGCCTTTATTTGAAAGTGCAACACTCTGCAAATGTCTGTGGGGTGGAAGTGAAGCCCCGCATCCCTCTGAACATGGGGCACCCGTCTCAACCACTGTGCTACGCGACACGGCTTTTATCCTTTTTTTTAACCATGTGCCTCCTAGTAAACCCCACTGTCTTCAGAATAACAATGTTTATTAGTTAATTTGTAGTGAGAAAGGTTCGATATCTGCGTCATCATCTGTTTAAATGTTGTTTTTTATAGCTGACATTTTAAACCACAAGGGGTCGCATACGGAATATAGGGTCGTTTTTTGTAAATTAGCTGTCACAATCGACCTATATGGTCGTTTTAATTTGCGGATGGACTGGTCCTGACGGAACACACGCTGATGGATTCTTGGGTGAAGTGGAGGATCATGTGTCTGTCTCTACTGTCCTTGGAGGACGTCGAAGATATTTGTTTGATTGGATTACTGATTACTGATTCCACCCACTCCTCTTGTCACTGTTTCTTATCTGCATGTGGAGCCCCACTACCTGATCCTGTAATGTAACTGTGTGTGTTGTTTGTATTGTCTTGGACGGGTTGTACTGGAAACTGAATTTCCCCTTGTAGAATTAATTAAAAATGTATTAATTCATTGCTAAACTTCAACTGTGGGAGATAGAATGTAACAAAATACAAGAAATCACACTATGATTTTTAAATAATTAATTTTCATAATGGTGCAGAAAATTAGTATTTGATCAATAAAGAAAGTTCACTTCAATACTTTTTGTTGTAACCTTGGTTGGCAATGACAGAGGTCAAATGTTTCCTGTAGCTCTTCACCAGGTTTGAACACACCTGGTATTTTGGCCCATTGTTTCATGCAGATTTTTTTTCTATAGCTGTGATGTTTTTGGGCTGTCGCTGGGCAACAAGGACTTTCAACTCCCTCTACAGATTCTCTGCAGAGGGATTGAAGTCTATTGGATTGAAATCTGGATACTGGCTAGGCCACTCCAGAACCTTGAAATGCTTTTTACATAGCCACTTCTTCGTTGTCCCTGCGATGTTTTTGGAATCATTGTCATGCTGGAAGATTCAGTCATGCTTCATCTTCAGTGCTCTCACTACTGGAAAGAGGTTTTTGCCCAAAATTTCACGATCCATGGCCCCATTCATCCTTTCTGGATCAGTCGTACTGTCCCCTTTGTAGAAAAGCAACCCCAAAGCATAATGTTTCCACCCCCATGCTTCACAGTGGGTATGGTGTTCTTGGGATGCAACTCGGCATTCTTCCCCCTCCAAACACAGCAAGTGGCCTTCATAATAATTCCAATAATGGTCAAATAATTCCATAGTCTCATTTGACCACGTGCCATTCTTCCAATTCTCCTCTGGATCATCCAGATGGACTCGGGCAAACTCTGGACATGTGCTGGCTTTAGCAGGGAGGACCTGTTGAGTGCCAAATACTGCAACCATGCCAAACATGTTACATTTCACTGTATGCATACAGGTTAATGATTGAGGTAGATAGAGATAGATAAGATAAAACACAGTTCATTATCCAATTGGAAAATTGTTTTGTGCTTAAAGTATTTAGTATCAGTATTGATCAGTATATACCAACTACAGTCAATATAAAAAAATACTCTGCTGCTTTCATAGAATATGAAGACAATATTTTTGTATTTGCAGTCTTGCAAACAACCTGTTTTACATTCAGTTTGAGGACTGTGCTTTAAAACATTTAGACAGAGTAATTTTAATAAAACAGATAATTTTTCAGTTTACTTTTTTCAATAATCGCTGACTCAGTACAGACTCGTACACGACTTCTGATTGTAAGTTGAATGTTAGAGCCTGCTGATTAAATGCTACTGCATGATAGGGACAGTGTAACATTATGGCTTCTTTTTACTACAGATAGTAAATCTTTGCAATGGTCCCTGCAGATTAATACCTACATATTCAGCAGCAGGAAAAGTGGAGACAGTAAGGAAACTGATTCTTCTTTTAAAGGTAACAAGCAAAGTGCATTACATATTTTTTGTGTTAACAAGGGGAAACTCATTCCCCCTCTTCCACCCTCCTGTCCCACATCCAATCGCCCCCCTCCTATTTAAAGCCACAAGAATATGAGGCAGAAGCTGTTGCTGTGAAGATTGAAAGCCATTGAGTTAAGCTTGTTGGGTTTAATGGAGCAGGGAGGCAACAGTGGAAACAACAGCTGAGGTTGAACTCAGCTACAGTTCAATGCGGTACCACAGCTATAGGGAAAATGATTTTATACCCTGGAACACATGATCACGTATGATATGTATTTATTTTTACGTTGAATACTATACATTTTTAATTGAGGCTTTGAGGTACAGTTTTATGGAAAGACAAAAAAAACTATTTTACCAAATAATCAATTTTAAATTATGCTGTAATTTCTTTGTGTTAACATTTTAAAGCATCCTTAATGTATGCTATGAAAGTTTGAAATGGTTGTTACTGATATGTACAACATGTATTGCATAGGTGTTTTAATAATGGTCAAACATCTGTGAATTGTTGTTCACCCATTGATCTATTGATTGATTTATTGTCATCTGGACATGTCATCCTCTTTCTTGTCCTTTCCTTTATGACCACTTCAGGAGGAAGATCTTTTACCTGAGAAAGGTCAATACATCCTTCTGCTCTGCTTATACTACGAGACAAAAAAAATAAAAAATCCATATACCTTTCTGACAGTTTCTCAGTGTATATTTCTAATGAAGCTACTTAATTAGCTAACTAACCCAAGATGATGGTAACAACCTCACGTAATCCACATACAACGAAACCCCAGCAAATTGTTCTATAACTTATTTGTAATAATGTGGAATAACACATGGAAAAGTAGCGAACATGCTTACTGAAATGTATTCTGTACTTAAAAGAAAAGCATTTTATTGGTCACACCTACTTCAAGAGGAGTTGCAAGCATTGCTCAGATGTGATTTTTAAAAGATTCTTTTACACAAAGTGTATTTAACTGTTAAAAGCTTTGCTGGGCTTTTTTTACGCACTCTGATCTTCAGTTCTTTCTATAGTTTTTCACCTGGATTCAAGTCATGTTACCGACAGGACAGTTTTCTTTACTTTCTTTTTCTAACTGAGAGTTTTCTTGGTGTGTTGGGGAACAATTGTCTTGCTAAGAAATCCCCGTTTGTTTCATCTTCCAATTCTTATCAAGAAGGTCCTTGACGTCTGCCACTACCATTTCCTAAAAGACAGCAGTACGTCGTGATAGAGCCACCTCCAAGGCTCACTGTTGGTATGGTGTTATCTTTTATATGCAGTGATATTTCTCCTTCTAACATCATGTGTGAAATGACGTCCAAAAAGATTTTATTTGTCTCCTCCAGCCATATTATATTTCCTCAATATGTCAATGACTTTTTAGTATTAAACAAGCTGCAAAAGGCTTTGCAGCTATGGAGTCTTGCATGCATAGGGGCCATTATGGTGTAGTGCATAGCCTATTGTTTTCATGGAAGACTGTACACTACTAATTCCAGTTCTCTCTGTGAGTGGTCATTGGCTCTTGAAAAAATTCTCTGATTATTATTTTCTCTATTCTGTTAGAAATCTTGCATGGTTGTGAAGGTCCTGATAGGGTATTTACTTTTACCCATTATGAGATGCTTCTTAATCATAACTCTGTTGTATGCTACCAATAAGGACTAAAACTGATATGAATTTCCACTAATAGGGGAAAGCTTTGTCTTTTTAAATATTGACATATTTCAACTATTGTCTTCCCTTCCTATGCCTTTTGGCAGCTCATTTTCTTCATATTTATAATACTTTACAATATTATACAAAATCTATGGACTTATATTTTAGATTCATTTGCACATGGATTACTTGGCTATCACCAAATCTAGAGTGAATTTCATGTCGATAGCCCCATTAGAAATATATTGGTGTGCTCAATACTTTTTTTTCTCTTGTGTGTGCTTGCAAAGGGATACGTGTGATAATACAAACACAAATTAGCTCATATGCTCTCACATATTTTTTAGCTTATCTACAAAGAACACTTAACCTGCACCCCAAAATTACTCATTTGTTAATATATCATTCTCAGACAGAAAACATTCTCTTATTACTATTGTAGCTATGGAAACAACTGTTGCTGTTGGCTCCTCATATGGCCATATTAGTTTGTTCTCTGTGGTTTACTGTTGTTAAGCCTGCCAAGCAGTGAGGCTGGCATACTGCTGTCATATGGTCCTGCAAAAGCTATAAAGGGCCCTGTCATACAATCCTGCAGATCCATAAACCCCTAGGCTTGATGTCACTCAGTAATGTATGTCTAGCTGTGAAAACACTGACATTGAGGCAGGCTGTGTAACTCGCTTTGGCAGGGGGAACAAAGCCGACTGGGGCTGAAGCTCTAATAGTCTGGCAACCTGATATTGTTAGAGGCAAACAGAAAGGTTTTCACAGCACTTGGCTGACCGAGTGCGGGGTAACTGCAGTGTGGCCCTGTGCTCCTCTGGGTCTAGAAATTGCGAAGGAGGGGGAAGTGGCAATGTTACATGGTGTTGAGTTATAGTACCAGTCATTTACAGAGACGCCTCAGCTTATTTGATCTTTCACTAATTTATAGACGTAAATCATTAGATTGTTAAAGACTTGCTGAGTGTATATGGAAAGCTGCAGTTGGAGCGACTTCACATGTTTACAGTAGTGAATGGAAGACTGCAACCTTACTCCATGGTAAAGGCTGCTTTTAGCATCACAGCAACCAAAACTACAAAAAATATTTTAGAGTGGATTTTAATTTAGTTTTCAACCTTAAAATACCAAACAAGCTCGAACCTCAGTAAACATTCATGTTCTCATGTTTTGCAGTCACGTTGGCTTTTTCCCCAGCCCTATCTATCAGCCATATCAATGAACATTTGGCATCTTGTACTTTTGCACATTCAAACATTGTTTGAAATAATATCTGTACAATCGTTTTTTTCGTACCTTTAAGTTGAAATTTTCCTACTTTTTATATCCTTTATTTAACCAGGAAAAGCCCATTGATTGGGGGGTGCTCCGGGAGTATGGGGTACCGGGCCCCTTGATACGGGCTGTTAGGTCCCTGTACGACCGGTGCCAGAGTTTGGTTCGCATTGCCGGCAGTAAGTCGGGCTTGTTTCCAGTGAGAGTTGGACTCGGCCAAGGTTGCCCTTTGTCACCGATCCTGTTCCTAACTTTTATGGACAGGATCTCTAGGCGCATCCAAGGCGTTGAGGGGATCCGTTTTGGTGGCCTCAGGATCGGGTCTCTGCTTTTTGCAGATGATGTGGTCCTGTTGGCTTCATCGGAGCGTGATCTACAGCTTTCGCTGGAGCTGTTCGCAGCCGAGTGTGAAGCGGCTGGGATGAGAATCAGCACCTCCAAATCCGAGGCCATGGTCTTGAGCCGGAAAAGGGTGGGGTGCCTCCTCCGGGTCGGGGATGGGGTCCTTCCCCAAGTGGAGGAGTTTAAGTATCTGGGGATCTTGTTCACGAGTGAGGGAAAAATGGAGCGGGAGATCGATAGACGGATTGGTGGGGCATCTGCAGTTATGCGGGCGCTCTACCGGTCTGTCGTGGTGAAGAGAGAGCTGAGCCAAAAGGCGAAGCTCTCGATTTACCGGTCGATCTACGTTCCTACCCTCATCTATGGTCACGAACTCTGGGTGGTGACCGAAAGAACGAGATCACGGATACAAGCGGCTGAAATGAGTTTCCTCCGCAGAGTGTCTGGGCTCTCCCTTAGAGATAGGGTGAGAAGCTCAGTCATCCGGAGGGGGCTCAGAGTAGAGCCGCTGCTTCTCCACATCGAGAGGAGTCAGTTGAGGTGGCTCGGGCATTTGGTCAGGATGCCTCCTGGACGCCTCCCTGGTGAGGTGTTTCAGGCACGTCTCACCGGGAGGAGGCCCAGGGGAAGGCCCAGAACACGCTGGAGGGACTATGTTTCTCGGCTGGCCTGGGAGCGCCTTGGGGTTCCTCCCGAGGAGCTGGAACAAGTGGCTGGGGAGAGGGAAGTCTGGGTCTCTTTGCTTAGGCTGCTGCCCCCGCGACCCGACCCCGGATAAGCGGAAGAAAATGGATGGATGGATGGATGGATGGATGGATGGATGGATGGATGGAAGCCCATTGAGATTAAAAATCTATTTTGCAAGGGAGACCTGGACAAAGAAATTGTGTAAATATCTTTTTTTTTATTCCATGCATTTTACCATAACCCAACTCTTAAGGAAATGATGAAAGGGAGACACAGCTCAACAGCTAAATAACTTTTTTTCAATAAAGTAACTTCAATTTTACCCATAATGTTAAACCAAAAGCATTATGGGATGTTCTGTGACATCAGAAAATTAGTAGTGTAGGGTACACATGTTTATAAAAGCATGAATGTGAAAGTGTTGTATGTAATAAACCAATGTAATAAACCCAGTCAAGACAAAATTGAACCAAAACAAAATCAAAGTGAGATCAAAATTGTCAGTGCTCCCCTCTGTCTGGAATGCGAGAGGAACTAAGGACCCCAGCAAGCATCTTTATATAAACTGAGAGCACTGGGTGTACCTTTAATAGAATTATGGGTGATGATTCTTTGGTTTCAACACCATGATGATCCATATTTTTTGCAAACTTAAGTTAATGCATCGTTTTCAACCATCTGACCAGTAGGGCTTCTTCTAGAATATTTTAGCAATTTTGAAAATATAACTTTAAAACCTTGGTACTAGTAACTGGAAAACATTTAGGTGGTTCTTTAATATATATATATGTGTGTGTGTGTGTGTGTGGAACAACCTACCAGCTGAGTTCCTTTAAAAACTAGTGTACCTAGAAGAATTGATGCTGTTTTGAAGGCATATGGTCGTCACACCAAATATTGATTTGATCTAGATATCTCCTTTGCTCAATCACTGCTTTTTGTTTTGTTGATTGATGAAAATAAATTATCAAAACTTCAATTTTTATGTAGATAGATAGATAGATAGATAGATAGATAGATAGATAGATAGATAGATAGATAGATAGATAGATAGATAGATAGATAGATAGATAGATAGATAGATAGATAGATAGATAGATAGATAGATAGATAGATAGATAGATAGATAGATAGATAGATAGATAGAATTTAAGTTCTTGACCCCTTGGGGCCACACATTCCTCTGTTTGTAGCAATATTTATTTATTAGCCTTAAATAACCCACCTGAAGGAGAAGGTTGGACATATTGTTTCTACCAAAAACAGTTCCTCCTTACAACCATCATTGCTTCTACACTTATTCCCACCTATACATCTCCTCAGTGTATGTTTGAAGTTGAAGTGGCAATAGGAAACTCGGTGAATGCTGCCAGTTTGGGGGTTGATTTGAAACCATCATTTGCACTGACACTTTTCTTCTTGGTCCCCAAGGGGTTTCTAAAGTTTGCGTTCAAGGACATATCTTATGAGTTCCGAATTTTGAACTGTTTTCTGTTTTTCGCTACACCTTTACTGAAAGTGTCAATGCCACAAGCAGATAAAACATCAGACTGGAGAAAGCAAAATTATCTTAAATTATTTTTTAACTGAGCCTGTCTTTTAAGGCACAGTAGCTACATTTGATCACTACCTTTTTCTGTCTTAGTTGAAACACAAAAAGCATTATCTGAACAACTTTATTGCATTCCTGATTCTGGGCTTTGTTATCCACATGGTACTGCTTAGCCTGCTTAAGATGCAACAATTTCAGTGCAGACTTTGATCTCACCAGTTGTATGCATCATAATGTTTTTTGGTTTTCATAGAGGAGCAATGGATAACTCTCCCAAACTTTTGATGGCATCCTTTTGGAGGCTGGAATTGACAGTGAGAGTTCTGATTAATATTAAAAAGAGAGATCACATTTCTCTGTTTTTTGCTTCCCTTAATTGGCTCCCTGTTAAATTCAGAATAGAATTTAAGATCCTCCTTCTTACAAATAAAGCCCTATTAATCAAGCTCCATCATTAATCAGAAATATGATTTTTCCATATGTTCCTAACAGAGCACTTCACTCTCAGACTGCAGGTTTACTTGTTGCTAGGATTTCTAAAAACAGAACGGGAGGCAGATCTTTTAGTTATCAGGCTCCTCTCCTGTGGAACCAGCTCCCAGTATCAGTCCGTCAGGCAGACACTCTGTCTACTTTTAAGACCAGGCTTAAAACTTTCCTTTTTGATAAAGCGTATAGTTAGAGTGGCTTAGGTCATCCTGAGCTATTTCTGTAGGCAAGGCAAGGCAAGGCAAGGCAAGGCAAGGCAAGGCAAGGCAAGGCAAGGCAAGGCAAGGCAAGGCAAGGCAAGGCAATTTTATTTGTATAGCACACTTTCAACAACAGGGTAATTCAAGATGCTTTACATGATTTAGTGATAAAGAAAAAACATAGAATATAACAATTGGACATCAAAAGCAGCAATTTAACATGAAATACACAACACATGATACACAATAAAGCATGAAAAACAGCAATAAAACAATAAAGTATGAACACATATGATACAAAATACATTAATCGTTTAGTCATAGGCAATTCTAAACAGATGAGTCTTTAGAATTTATTTAAAGCAGCTCAGTGTTTCAGCAGCTCTGCAGTCGGCAGAAAGTCTGTTCCATATGGAGAGCATAGAAACTGAAAGCTGCTTCTCCATGTTTGGTTTTGAGTCTAGGGATGTTTAGTAGGTTAGGGTTGGAGGACCAGAGTGGTCTGGGTGGTTGGTACGGTGACAACAGATCTTCAACATACTTTGGTGCTAAGCCATTCAGTTATTCATAAACCAGTAGGAGTATTTTGAAGTCCATTCTCTGAGCTACAGGAAGCCAGTGTAAGGACTTTAGAACTGGGGTGATGTGCTCTACTTTCCTGGTTCTGGTGAGGATGCGAGCAGCAGCGTTCTGGATCAGCTGATGTAGTTATGCTGCTATAGGCTTAGACTGTTGGAGGACAGACTGAACCTTTTTTTTACTCTGCTACTTTCTCTTCTACTACTCCCCAATTGGATTATATGCTGTTATTTCAACTGTTAACTTTGTTTTCTCTCAGTGTTTTTTTCTCTCCATAAAAGCTACACCTGCTCTGGCGCTACATGTTCGTTCAGGAGGAGTGAATGCAGCAAGTCAATGACTCGATGCAATCTGCTGGGTTTTCTTAAAAATATTTGAACTGATTGGAATAATGAACTGAAAGATTAATTGGAATGTGTGTACGATTGTATTGAAACTATTTTTCTTGTAAAGTACCTTGATGACATGTGTTGTGAATTGGCGCTATATAAATAAACTGAATAGAAGCCTCCTTAAAGCGATCGTGGGCTCTATGTGATAAAATGGTAGTGAGGATTATTATCATTCTTCAAATCAGAGCAATATCTACTTTTGTAAGATTTAATAAATTTTTTCCAAGATGTCTTACTCATCAACTGGTTGCCTATTGCTTTCAGGATAAAATATAAGGTGTCTTTAAATCCTTACATGGTCTTGCTCCCTCCTACATATCCGACCTGCTTTCTCTAAATTCCCCCACACGCACGCTTAGGTCCTCGAGCTTATTACTTTTACAGGGTCCCTAAAGTTCACTATAAATCGCGTGGACAAAGAGCTTTCTCGTTCGGAGGTCCAAAATTATGGAATGAACTTCCGCTTGTGGTTCGGCAGGCATCCTCCTTGGCTGTTTTTAAGTCTCTATTAAAGGCTCTTGATTTTGCTCTTGCATTCGACAGTTAGCTTTAGATTGGCTCCTTTACATTGTTTTTCTTTTTTTCTTTTACAAATATCATTTTATATTAACTGTTTTGTCTGTTAGTTTTAATTGTTTGTATTTCATTGCATTGTATTGCTCTACTGTTAAGCACCTTGGTTGGCCATATGGCTGTGTTTTAAAGTGCTATATAAATAATGGTGGTATGGTATGGTGATTTTTTTCTGCAAAAACAGGAAGAAAACCTTACATGCTGGCTTTCTCTGTTCATACTGTCCCAACCCCTGCTGGTCAATTGCCATATATTATCTATCAAAATACATGTCAATTCAAGGCTGTCTGAAGCTGGGGCCCTAATGATCTCCAAGGGAGGTCCTCATGTGGTCCTTTGTGGTATTTCCGATACTGGATCAGTTTGGCTATTTCCTCACAGCAAGAAGATCAAGAATTTATCAGATGTAGTCAACCCTAAAGGCTCCACACCTAAAGGTCATGTGCAGATTTTTTAGTTTTGACTCTTAGTTTTGTATTTGGGGAGAACATATGGTTTCAATCAAAATTATTGATGTACTGTGTATGACATATAGTATCTATCTGTTTCATTTCTGTCACTCTGAATAGTTGAGGCTGTATTTTCCCGCTTACTGCAGTAGGTTCTTGCTTTGCTTTGTGGCATGAAGGTCACTTGTGCAGTCACATGGTGACATAGTGGGCTAAGGTGTTCTTGAGACTTAAAACTGCTCAGTAGCTAGTTGGTCAACACAGCCAACTGTCCTGTGGTTCCACTGTGGATATGACAGCCCCATTCATGACTTATTTGTGGCTCTGCATTGTACCATAGAGTGCTAGATTTGACCTTGAATTGCTGACAGGTCCATGCTCAGTATGTATGTCTCATAGCATGTGTGTTGCTCTGACAACAACATTCTGTTACCCTGCTATGCAGCTGAGCTTAGTGAATGGGCTGTGTGATGAATGCGATGCCAGGTGTATTTCAGGTGCCTCTCATTCCCTGTTAGGCTTGATAAAAGGTATCATTATGAACACAGAAAGGCTTCAGATCTTGAACTTGTACACTGAATGCTTTGTAGACTGTTGTTACTCAGAAAACAGAAATAGTGGACATACATTTTGTTTTCATTTCAAAAGAGATGCAAACAATGTCGCAACTGCATTCTGTGCACAAACTGGCTATTTTGTTGGCACTGCTGGCCAACAGTTTTTGGGAATTTTTACTGAGGAATCCATGACTTTCTGTATTTCTCAAGTACACATACGATGAGACACAGGGGCCTACTGTCCCTAAGCTAAACAAGGACCCATGTTTAATTGCCACGACCCACAGTGAGCAAGGTAGTAAGGACGGTTGAAAATATCCAAATCCAAATTCTGGAGATGCACATCAAAAAGCAGACTCTAAGCTAACCATTAGATGGAATCTACGTACCATACCATACCATATCATACCATACCATAAAATACCATGTTTATTTATAAAGCGCACTTTATGACAGCATGAGAGCTGACCAAGGCGCTGCACATTTCAAAATAAACATGTACAGATAAAAATAAGATAATAATCAATAGATAAAAAGAATTAAATCAATTTAAAAGACTATAAAATAGATCAAATGAAATTAAGTCGAAGGAAAGGCTAAAGAATAAAAGTACGTTTTGAGTCGTGACTTAAAGTGTGCAAGAGTTGGCGACAGCCTTACTGGAAGCGGAATACGATTCCAGAGTGAAGGACCACAGAGTGAAAAAAGCGCGGCTGCCACGGCCTTTATATCTAGCTTTGGGAACTTGTAGTAGATGCTGCTCTGCTGACCTAAGGGACCGCGCTGGAATGTATGGAGAAAGTAAGTCAGAAAGGTATGTGGGAGCCAAGCCATGAAGGGCTTTATAAACAAACATTAAAATCTTAAATTCAATTCTGAAGCGGACAGGCAGCCAGTGCAGATTGGCCAGCACTGGAGTGATATGTTGCCTGGATCAAGTGTTGGTTAAGAGACGAGCAGCAGCATTCTGAACAAGTTGGAGTTGGGCAGTTGTTGATGAATTTGTCCCATATAAACATGAGTTAGAGTAATCAATCAATGAGGTGATAAAAGCATGGATGACTGTCTGAAGATGATATCTTTTTAGGATGGGCTTAAGCTTAGAGAGGCGTCGCAAATGAAAAAAAAAAGACTTGACTACATTGTTAACATGCGCATCCATTTTAAGATTGGAATCCATCTGGACTACATCTCAGCCATTTGTTTGGGAGACAAGCCAATATTTGCTAAACTACAGTGGGACTTCAACAGGAACCGTATGCTTTCTTAAAAGGAGTCGATGGTTGGATTATTGGCAGCAAACTCTCCAGGCGCACTTAGTGTGAAACAAAGAATGAATACTGCTTGTAAAAAAGCACCCCATCTCTACTGTCAGGTATGATGGAGGATTTGCGATGCTCCTGGCCAGTACTTTTTTTTTATCCACCCAGAAAACCTTGTTAATATGCATGGCTTCATAGCCCATTGAAATATCAGGACATGTCAATAAAGATCTGGTGGCTTCTGAAAAAAGACTGAAAATGGGTTGTATTTGGGTGTTTCAACAGGATAACGATCTGAAACATGTGCCCAAATCAATAGAAATGATTCACCAGACACAACCTCAACATTCATCCCATGTCATCTCAGTCCCCAGAGCCAAATCTAAAACTGAAAAGAAAAGAGCAGAAGGGAGGACCCAGGATTCTGCATGATGCTGCAGTAAGACCAGTAAGTAGGGTATACAATATACTACATAGGAGTATTAGATTGTTATATACACATTAAGTTATCTTGTGGCAACTGACAAAGTGAAATAAGCATGCTGTGTATGTTACCAATCAGGTAACGCAGCTATTAGGAGTCCTTTAATGTGCCCAGGGATGCATTGTATTCAGACAGCCAAATAAATGCAGACACAAGCGATGATGATCAGAAAAGACTTCAGTGTTGAGTGTGTTCACACTTGTATTTAGTGCTGTCTGGATACGATCAACTCTCTTGGTGGTTTCTAGTGCCAGGTGTAAACGGGTTCCAATTCGTGTGAACAGTAACCATACGTGGAAGAGTGTAGGGTGAAAATCAGAATCCTCATTGTTAGAAAGGGCAGTCTGTTGTTGAGAAAATAAAGCTCTAAATGAAGTCAGTGTTTTTCCCGATAAGGTTGATATAGCATGCATAATCCAGCCATTGACCTTAACAAAAGGAAAATTAGTTAGACCAGGTACATGTGCCAGAATTTAGTAGAAAACAGTCAGTTTTGGTTATCAAATTAAGCTCAGATCCAGAGTAATGTCATCGAACAAGAGTACCAGGAAGATGTTTAGCCCATCACGCCACACGTAATTAGCAGTGATGATGTTGGTCTTTGATGAGATCTGATGAGATGTAGTGAAATCTTCCATGCATTCTAATTTGTGTGGTGAGCAACAGAGTAGGCGTTCAGAGAATTAGCTCCATGAATATGAATGTTGGGCGAGCATCATGAGAGTAAATGTGCTTACTCTATTGATTAAATTTTCCATCAGTCACCAAGCTGCTCAGTCCCCATCCCCTCTCCTCACCTCCGCCTGTCTTTCTCCCTCTCCCACACATAACCTTACACATCTCTGTCAAGGCGGGCTCAGTGGAGTGGTTAAATTGTCCATAGCGCGTAAACGCTCGTTTATAAAAGCCGACAGACGTGGCGGTCGTTTGCTGAAATTAATTACCCCTTCGAGCCACAGAAAGCATGGGCTGTTGTCAGTCAGTAATGGTCCATCACCTCCCAGGCCCTGTACCTGCGGAGAGACTAAGAGAGTTAGGCTGCAGGTAAAATGACTTTATTTGCAGCACTTAATCTGATTTCAAAGAAAGTAATAAGTAAAAAAAAAAAAACAAACAAAAAAAAAAGAAAATAAAAATAATAATAATGATAATAATGAGGAATACTTACAATTAAGCAGTGGTATGTTTTTCTATTACCACTAAGAAATGATGGCACAAAATGTACACAAGTTTCCAGGAAGCAGTATAAGTCCCCAGAAAAACAAAGCAATTTGAACTAGCACAGTTTTAGCTGTGAGTTACCACTCCTTTCCCATATTTTACTTTGGCATACGTTCCATGGGGAGCTTTGCATTGACGCAGCCCGAGAAGATAATGTGATACAGACCATGATGACATCAAACTAATAAGAATGCATTCGTCTTCAGCTAGAGTAAGTTAATGAACTTCAGCAGTATCTGATGCAACACTTTTCTAACATTAATAAAAGCTTCATCTCCTGTCTGATTTGCATAATTGTTCAAATGAATCCACTGACGCACGTTTTTTTTTCATCTGTTTTAATAAAGTGAAGATTTGTGTTAAAGTTAGATGTGGCTCGCTGTTGAGAGGAGACGGTGGGAGGAAAAGCAGGAGGCGGGATGGAGTGGAGAAGACGATGGGAGGAGAGGGATTTGCTAAAGGCCTAAGGTGATTTGTCTCCTGTTTGATTCCATCCTGCAATGAATTACCCACTGCTATACAAGGGCTTATTGAATTGAAGTGATACTTCAGATGCTCTCATTGCAACGAAGATAATCTTAAATGTGGTCCTCACAAACTGTAACTTAGTATCTTCTTGGCCTCATATCATTGACTTGATCGCCCTGTCTTTTATATACTTTCTATGATGTCCAATGCATAGTATATTCTGACTCAGTTTATGCTGAGGTGAGTCCTCTGCTGAAGAAACCCAATCTTTATGCCAACTCTGTCTGTAACTTTCAATATACATTATACTTTTTGTCTCTAATTTATTGGAAAAAGTCGCTGAGACCCTGTTCAGAAAGGCTGTTTTTATTTAAAGTATACAATGACCCTTTGATGGAGATGCAGGGACAGCTACATGTTCTCAAGGCACCCTTTGATAGTTTAATAGTGTCAAACGACAACATTTTAATTTAACTGAAAGTTCTGAGTGGTGTCTCTGGTACTGCATTAGAAGTATTTTCTCCTTATCTGTCTGATTGGATATTCTCCATCAGGACACAATTCTCCTGTGACTCCACTTCTATAACATGTGGCATTTCATGTTGAAGGTTTAGTTCAGATCGACCATTGTTTTCTTTTCATGTCCTTCCATTAGCTGTCAACATTTAGTGGCTTTTAAATTTTCATACTATATCTATGAGGATGACATCCAGTGAGTTTTTTCAAATGCTACCAACTGGATAAGCTGTCCAGTCTAGTCAGATGCCAACTTCTCTATCGTTAGCTAGCTGAGTGCACAATATTTGCTTATAGTAAATACAAATTGCATCTTGTCCATCACTCTACCCTTTATTTTTTACCTAGATACCAAAATGCCGCCATATAAACACATTGAAAGTGGTAGGGGTACATTTGAAATGCCTGTGTAACCAAGTGTTGTGGGCCAGCCTGATGAGCCTGTAAAGGTTAGACTTATTTCACCGAGTATCCCTTGGAAAAGAGAGTTTAATCTCAATGGAATATTTCCTGGTTAAAAAAAATCTCAAATAAAAAACGCTCATTTGAAAGGAAATATACTGAGTAAGGATATCTTCTACCATGAGAGGTCTTTACACCCCTTGTCACTACATGTTTAAAAGTATTTTTTTTTCCAATGCAAGCTTGTCAAAGAACAGCTTGTATGAAAGCAAGAGTGGCTTAGATACGTTTTTAATGGAAAATTTCATACTTTTGTGAAAGTTGGTGTTGGAATTAGAGGTCTCTGGGCAAGGGACATTTCATACTAACATCAGCTCATGTACCACCATGGATCATTTAAAGTAATTTTATACAATGGATTCATAGTCCACTGTAAGGGATTATGAGTCACTGACAGTATTGCTATACCAATACAATAAAGATTATTTTGGTTTTATCAGGGATCGTAATCTGTCACGTCAATTGGTACAAATATGAAAGTGAAAAGCTCCAGATTCTAAAGCCTGAGTTTGATTACATTTTAATGATAAATAACACAAATTCTGGATTATTCTGTACAATTTATTGTGATTACAATCCTTGAGCTATGCACAAATAGTTCTTTATCAGGTCAAAAGTCTTGCATATGATGGCACAGTAAACCGTGCATAGCACTCTGTTTGAAATTATCTTCATCCTTTCATGCAGCTGAGAAGCAGTTGAAGATACTAATGATGTCTCCTCCTCTAAATGTGGGCTGAAAAGGATGGTGAAAATGCAGTGACCTCCCATATATGATGGTAAATTGTGTAGAAGTCAAGAAATCGCTCTTTAGCGAATGTGATACTCGTGGTATATCATAATTATAGGCTAGTCAGAAAAAGCAGCCGGAAAAACAATATTTGGGGAGTACTAAGAGACTAGCAGGATTTTCAGTGCTTTTATGCTGAAGAGACTTTCCCAAAATTGCCATAGTCATCACACATTCAAAGGAGTTGTGAAGGTCATGGAGAGCTTGAGTCTCAGTTGAGTCAGAAAACAGGCTGGGCAAACAATGGTTAATAGTTTAAGAAGTGGTGGAGGTGGAAATAAAAACTTTTTATATTGATAACTATCTGCTTTTAGTTTTTCTCCAGATAACTCGTCCTTATCAGGTATTTGAGTTGTAGTTAAACTGAAGTAGTGTGAGGTTCTGTGTTTGTGTGTCTGCTGTGAGTCATCTATCGCAGGGAGGATCTGTGGTGAAGAGCTGCTGCACGGGCTGATTACACTCACCTGTTTTCAATCAGGCCTTTTGTGTCCCTGGGCTTCTTAAGGAGCTGGCTGACAAACATTCAACGCCTGATGGTTGCCCTACCGGTACCTCCAAGCCTCTGATCTCCAGGTATCTCTCCCGAGATTGTTCCCAGTGATCCCCTGCGCTCTTTGTGTTTCCCAGGTTCTTACTGAGGAGTCTCTTGATCCAGCCAGTCTCCATTTTTCCACCTGCCTGCCCGCTCTCAGCCACGCCGCCTCCTCCTTGTCACCTTCCACCGGACCTCAGCAGCCTCTGACTCCGCTCAGCAGATCTCACTTATCTCCGCTGGAATTGGAAATCGCCTCAGATCTGTGAGTACCACCGCTCTCAAGAATTCAGTTAATTCCCATCCGTCAACGACCATCTCTAACCTCATCTCTCCATATCCAGATGCCCAGCAGTCCCCGCTGTTTCCAGCTGATCATTTTCGTTTCTTTAATAAAAACATCTTAACTTTGTTCTGTGGTCCGAGTGTGGTTCTGCATGTGGGTCCGGAGGTTAGACAGGAACATGACAGAACCATCAGGCCAGTCTGACCCAGCAGAACCATCTCGTGATCCTGGCCAGATTCTGGTTAAACATGAATCCATGCTACATTCTCTTTGTGACCAACAGAACTATACTTCCCAGCGTTTGGATCGGTTATCCGGAGTCTTGGAGGAGATCAACCGGAAGCTGTCGCCCCATGTTCAGCCGCCCTTAGATCAGCGCCCGCTGATCCACCAGCTACCCCACCTTCACATCCCCAGTTCCGAGACGCCGCCTCCCCAACCCCAGAGAACTTCTTTGGGGAGGTCGGTAAGAGTGGGGGCTTCCTTCTGCAATGCTCCCTAGTGTTTTGTCGTTCCCCTCGCTCCTTCGTGGATGACGCATCCAAGATTTCCTATATAATTGGCTTGCTCAGAGATCGAGCCCTCAGCTGGGCCGAATCTAAGTATACTTATTCCTCCATCCTAAATACTTCGTTTAAGGATTTTATCTCTGATTTTGAGCAGACTTTTGGCTACAAGAGCTCTGAGACTGAAATCACCCATAAGCTGTGGAGTCTAAGGCAAGGGCGCGATTCGGTGGCTGAATTCGCCATCGGTTTCCGCACGTTAGCCGCGTCATCTGGCTGGAACGCCCAGGCTCTCAAAGGTGCCTTCCTAAATGCTCTGAACGATCAATTAAAGGACCTTTTGGCCTTCCAAGACGAGCCCGGGATGCTAGAGGACCTTATAGCGCTAGCCATCAGACTGGACAACCGCATAAAGGAGCGAGCCCGCGAGCGCAGGTATGAACGCCCTTCTGTGGGTTTGTTTCCCGAATCTCAGTCGTCCTCAACCCAGCCAACCAGCCCATTGTGTCAACCCCCAGAAGAACCCATGCAGATAGGTCGGGCCAGACTTTCCCCCAAGGAGCGCCAGCGGCGTATGGAAGCCTGGGCGTGCCTATATTGCGGGAAGGCTGGTCACTTCATTGCTTCCTGTCCTTCTCGCCCAAAAGGGGTAGTCCGCCAGTAGATGCGGGAGTACAGGCGGACGGACCTCTTAGAAAGAAATCCCGCATGTTTTTGCCAGTGAAATTACTTTTTTCTACAGAATCTTTTCAGACCCAAGCTTTAGTGGACTGCGGTTGTGAGCAGAACCTGATTGACTCTTGCCTTGCCAGACAACGTGGCCTCCAGTTGAAGCCTCTGTGTGCTCGGATCCTAGTGAACTCCTTGGATGGAAGGGGGCTACCAACCATTACTCACCAGACTGAACCCTTGGAGCTCGTCTCTTCAGGTAATCACAGAGAACAAATAACCTTCTTTGTTTTCCCGTCTCCACAGTCCCCAATTGTCCTGGGTTACCCCTGGTTGGAGAAACACAACCCTCATTTGAACTGGAGAGAGGACAGGATCGAATCATGGAGTCTTCACTAAGCTGGATCTACGTAATGCTTATCACCTGGTCCGGATCAGAGAAGGGGATGAGTGGAAGACAGCGTTCAAGACCCCGCTGGGACATTTTGAATATTTAGTTATGCCTTTTGGCTTGACAAACGCTCCAGCTGTCTTCCAGGCATTAATTAATGACATCCTCCGAGATTTCCTTAATCAGTTTGTGTTTGTTTATTTGGACGACATACTCATTTTCTCCTCTTCTCTCCCAGAGCACAAGCTACATGTCCGTCTGGTCCTACAGAGGCTTCTTCAGAATCACCTTTTTGTCAAGGCGGAGAAGTGTGAATTCCATGTGCCATCTGTCTCATTTCTGGGCTACATCATCGAGAGCGGGCAGGTGAAGCCAGATCCTCTGAAGATCCAAGCTGTCGCTGAGTGGCCGACTCCATCATCCCGGAAGCAGCTCCAGAGATTATTGGGGTTTGCGAACTTCTACCGCCGCTTCATTCGAAAGTTCAGCCAGACCGCTGCACCCCTTACGGTGCTCACATCCACAAAGAGATCGTTCCGTTGGACCCCCGAGGCAGGTCAAGCGTTCCACAAGTTAAAGGAGAAATTCATCAGTGCCCCCATCCTCTCTCAGCCTGAGATCTCCAAGCAGTTCATTTTGGAGGTCGATGCATCCGACTCAGGGGTGGGAGCGGTGCTGTCCCAGGTTAGTGAAAAGGATGACAAGCTACATCCATGCGCTTTCTTTTCTCGACGTCTGTCTCCCTCAGAGCGCAATTATGTCAGCGGGGATCGCGAACTGTTGGCCGTGAAGATGGCATTTGAGGAATGGCGCCATTGGCTGGGGGGGGCGCAACATCCCATCATCGTATGGACAGATCATAAGAATCTGGCTTACCTCCAGGAGGCCAAACGGCTCAACCCTCGGCAGTCCAGGTGGTCCTTATTCTTTTCCCGTTTTAATTTTATTATTTCCTATCAACCTGGCTCTAAAAACTCAAAACCGGATGCCTTGTCCAGACAGTTTCCCCCGAGGACGATAAGGCGCCTGCTACATCCTCCCCCCCCCCCTCCTGTGTTGTGGGTGCAGTTACCTGGGACGTCCTGGAAGCGATTCACGAGGCACAGCAGCGCGAGCCCGATCCAGGCTCGGGCCCTAAGAACCGCACTTTTGTGCCTTCCGCCGTTCGTTCTCACCTGATTCAATGGGCTCATTCTGCCCCATTCTCCTGCCATCCTGGGGTCAGAACAGTTTCCCTTCTCCGTCGGACCTTTTGGTGGCCCACCCTCTTCAGAGATGTCAAGGACTATGTTTTGGCCTGCCAGACCTGTGCCCGTAACAAGTCCCGCTCACAACCCCCCCATGGGTTGCTCCAACCTCTGGCAGTTCCGTCCCGCCTCTGGTCACATGTGGCCTTGGACTTTGTTACTGGGTTACCGGTGTCCAATGGTTTTCTGTTATCTTGACCATAGTCGACCGGTTCTCCAAGGCCTGCCATTTGGTGCCGCTTAGACGACTTCCTACCGCCCTGGAAACGGCGCATCTTCTCGTAAAGCATGTTTTCCAGCTGCATGGCCTTCCCGTGGAGATCCAGTCCGATAGGGGCCCTCAGTTTACCTCGGCGGTCTGGAAGGATTTTTGTGGGATTTTGGGTGCTAGAGTGGCCCTCAGCTCGGGATTTCATCCCCAAACCAATGGGCAGACTGAGCGGATGAATCAAGAGCTTGAGACTGCCCTCCGCTGTCTTTGCTCGTCCAACCCTTCCTCCTGGAGCACACACCTTGCATGGGTGGAGTATGCCCACAACAGCCACGCTTCCTCCTCTACGGGCCTCTCCCCTTTTGAGATCTCCCTGGGTTACCAACCTCCTCTGTTTCCCTCAGATCAGCTTCAGGCCGCTGTCCCCTCTGTTCGCTCGCACCTTACCCGCTGTAAGAAGATCTGGTCCGACACGGTCGCCGCCCTCCATCGTGCCTCTGACAGACATGCCCGCTTTGCCAATCGCAGGCGGCTCCCTGCTCCCCAGTATACTCCCGGTCAGAAGGTTTGGCTCTCGACACGGGACATGCGCTTGAAGAACCTCAACAAGAAGTTGGCTCCCCGGTTTATTGGTCCCTATGAGATCGAGAAGGTTCTGAGTTCCTCTGCTGTTCGTCTGAGGTTGCCCCCTAGTTTGAGGATCCATCCTGTTTCTCATGTTTCCCTTGTTAAACCTGTGCGCTCTAGTTCCCTTTGTCCGCAGCCCGACCCCCCCCGCATTGTTGATGGTCGTCTGGTTTATTCTGTCCGGCGGATATTGGACAAGCGCCGCCGAGGCCGGGGGTTCCAATACCTCGTTGAATGGGAGGGGTACGGCCCTGAGGACCGCTCCTGGGTTCCTCGTTCTTTTATCATAGATAGCTCGTTGGTTAGGGATTTTGAGGTCTCTTGTTCAGCTGGTGTTTCCTCGCCGCCAGGTGACGGCCGTTAAGGGGGGGGTAATGTGAGGTTCTGTGTTTGTGTGTCTGCTGTGAGTCATCTGTCGCAGGGAGGATCTGTGGTGAAGAGCTGCTGCACGGGCTGATTACACTCACCTGTTTTCAATCAGGCCTTTTGTGTCCCTGGGCTTCTTAAGGAGCTGGCTGACAAACATTCAACGCCTGATGGTTGCCCTACCGGTACCTCCAAGCCTCTGATCTCCAGGTATCTCTCCCGAGATTGTTCCCAGTGATCCCCTGCGGTCTTTGTGTTTCCCAGGTTCTTACTGAGGAGTCTCTTGATCCAGCCAGTCTCCATTTTTCCACCTGCCTGCCCGCTCTCAGCCACGCCGCCTCCTCCTTGTCACCTTCCACCGGACCTCAGCAGCCTCTGACTCCGCTCAGCAGATCTCACTTATCTCCCCTGGAATTGGAAATCGCCTCAGATCTGTGAGTACCACCGCTCTCGAATTCAGTTAATTCCCATCCGTCAACGACCATCTCTAACCTCATCTCTCCATATCCAGATGCCCAGCAGTCCCCGCTGTTTCCAGCTGATCATTTTCGTTTCTTTAATAAAAACATCTTAACTTTGTTCTGTGGTTCTGCATGTGGGTCCGGAGGTTAGACAGGAACATGACAAGTAGTGTGTTAAACTAAAGTGGAGTAAATTACATTCATCATTTTGAAATACAATTATACGCTATATTGGATGAAGTATTCATTCACCCATTCAAATAATGGAATTGTGTTGTAATTACTTCGATTGTAACAGGTGTATACAATCAAGCACATTGCATGCAGATTGCTCTGCAAATATTTGTGAAAGAATCGATTGTTCTTAGGATTTTTGTGAATTGTAGTGTACCATGATGGGTTGCCACTGTTGCAATACACAGACAAGGAACTCTTAATGTTTCCGCATACCATGAGATTTTTGACAATCTCATGTTTCCAACTTTGTGGGAACACCTTGGGGATGGCCTCTTCCTAGTCCAATATGACACACTCAGAGCAATGTCCATGAGGACACTGAGTGAGTTTGGTGTGAAGGAACTTGAGTGACCTGCACAGGGTCCTGACCTTAACCTAATACAACACCCTTCAGATGAATTGGACTAAAAACTGCAAGCTATACCTTCAAGTCCAACATCGGCATCTGATCTCACAAATGCATTTCTGGAAGAATGGTCAAAAGTTCCCATAAAAACACTTTCAAATCTCAGCAAAGGGTACGCCAGCATCCTATTAAACCATGTGCATTAAGAATAGGATGTTGATCAGGTTCATACAGTATGTGTGTCAAAGCAGATTAGCAAATATTATATAATCGCTATATAATGTAAAAACATATATATTACACCTTTATCACATTTGGTTTTCATTATATTTTTAATAGTGGTTGACTTTCATGTATTTTTATTAAGTAACCACACTGCAAGCGCGACGCGCACTGAGACCTTTTAAGTCAGTAGGCTTCTGTTTTATACTGTGCTGACAGAAGGTTTTTAGATATCTGGGTTTTCCATTTATGTTTTCCTGTCATCTAAAACTAGGTAATTTAATTTTCCTCTGTATATATTTCTGTGCATTTTTTATATTTACAAAGTACCACAGGGTTGTCTTAAGCATTTGTCTAATTAAGGATAAAATATGTATTTTTGAGTTCAGATCTTCCTTAGTAGACAAACAACTCAGCTCTGGTGCAACCTATTTCTGTCAAATCTTGTCTTGCTTTACTTTAGTGAACTAAACTTTTGCCTGACTAAGACATATATACAAAGACTGAGAAGACAAATACTTTCCAAATCTAAAGTTGTATTTCAAATAAGGTCCCCCAATAATGAGATAATTGTCCATAGATCTCTATGATTCTGCAGGATTTAAAGAGTAAGAAAACCCCAAAACTTTTTTTTGCTTCTAAACTGTATAACTGGGTCTTTACCAATGTAGTCTTTCAGTTTCTGGGGATTTTTTTGCATTTTGGTGTAAACTTGTTTTTTCTACACTTTTTGGTCTAAAAACGTCTTAGTGCTGCCCTCTTAGGGTTGAAATGTGGCAACTGCATTTGAATTTTGTGATTGGTGGAGAGCGGTACATCTCTACGTCACAGGCATCGACTGTGTCACAGCAGTCAGGGTCTCACAGACACGCCCCGTGGCTTTGGGTGTAAAACTATCAGACATACCGGCCCCATGGTGAGTTTGGAGTTGGATTGCGTTTTTCAGGTAACCATTATTATCACATTAGCACTTCGTTAGCTTAGCTAACATACTGTTTTGAATGTTAGCCTACGTTAGCATTACCATTCAGAGACTGGACTTATCCTGTCTCTCTCTCCCTCAGCAGCAGCGGCAGCCTCGGACAGCGCTGACTCAGCACCGCAAGCCAGCGGCTCGAACTGATACGGCTCGCGGCCGCTGGGCTCCATAAAGCCTCCCTTTACTCTATCTTCGGTGACGACGGAGGAGATCCGCTGGCTCAGGGCACCGAGCCAGCGCCGCCGATGCAGAGAGAGACAGGAGGAGTCCAGTCTCTGAGTGGTAATGCTAACATAGGCTAACGTTCAAAGCAGATGAATGTTGATCAGATCGTTCAGTCGCAAAACTGCCAACGTCGCTTTGGTCACTGTCCATGTTTCAGTGTCACATTAAGCGAGCTGTCATTGTCCTCCGGAACACACCCCCACGTTCCCCCCTCCGCTTTTCCTCAACACTTGGCCACACCCTTCTGTTCTTCCTGCCACCGCCCACTTTGTAGAATTTCTTAAATGTTGTCTGGGGGCGGGGTTAGGATTTTTCATGGGGTTCAGGTACACTTTAAGATAAGAAACAGTTTGTTGGTCAGATAGACTACCAAAAGAAAATGTCAGTATTAGTTGGACCCAGAGATAAAGTTGGACATTGTTGAAAAAAATATATATTTTACACTCCAGTAATAATTTCTCAAGGTTTGTGGGTAGAGGAGAAACCACAGAACTGCATTTGTTTAATGCAGCCAAAGGAAGAGGAAACATGAATGATTCAGAATATACTGCAATCTGTAATGGAGAGGTTTTAATATTTCCTTGTTCACAATTTTTGAAGGAATTGTTAGATATGCTTGTTCCATTGTGCAGATATTAAAGACAACGGAAACCTTTGGATAAACAATAAACTGCAATAGAGAGCCTAAATCTCCTCCCCTTCTGGTCGGCCCGTGGGTCCATTGACCGGAAAAAAAAAAGAATGAAAGTCAATGGAGCGATAAAAGTTGTTTTCTGGTCCGCTTTGCCTTACGCCCTGAATCACACATATGCTGTACCTCATTTCAAATGATAACTAAAGATGTGTGTTTCGACTGTGTGCGTCATCTGATTTGTGATTTATTTGCTTGTAAAAATCTTTAATTAAAAAAAACTATAAATCAGAAGTTGCATAAATGGTGTTAGTTAAGCTTAGCTAGCACTGGAAATACTCACCAAGACCCTTTTTGACCTTGTCCTGCATTTTGGATGCCAGTCAACTATTTGTCACCCAGCATAGCTGCCACTTTGCACATGGCCAGATTTATAGTGTTTTTTTCCATGTTTAATTCTCCTACCTTCATCCTGGAAGAACGATGAGAAGCTCTCTAAACTCACAGACATTTTTCTTCTCATCCTTGTGTGGTTTGGTGATGTAAATTTCTTTGAGACGAGCAGTTGTAGTCCACTACCTGTTTTCACACAAAACCTAAAGTAACTTTTGCTGCCTGTCGAAAATGAGCAGTTTCTCTGCATCAAAATGCGTCTTTAAAATCCATGGAGATCATATGTAAAATCCATAGCACATTTCAAACAGGATCAGAAAACAACCTTCATCACTCCATTGACTCTTATTCATATTTTTTGACAGTAGTTGACCCATGGACCAGAAGTAGATGGGCTTGTCTTAGGCTCCCTATACTGCCTTATCCAGAACTTTTCCAGATTGACTTTCTCCTCTTCTGGAAAACATGTTGAGAATGCTCATCTTCATTTACTCATCAGTCAATACAATGTCAACAGGACATGTCAGCCAATGACAATGCAATTCCAAAAGCAACAGGTGCTGATAGTTCTTTAAAATACCAAGTAAACAGTTTCATTTTACATCTAAGCAGTTTGTTGCTTAGATGTAAAATTGCTCTGCTTGTCTGCTGAGAGTAGTTTGATGACATGCAATTGTGAAGCACTCAGAATGATTTAAAGACACTATCAGTTAGATCAGCTTTAGGTATCGTCTGGGTCACTTTTGCCCGCATTAGTTTAATAATGTGGACGCAATTTATCCTGGGACATAATAAAGGACCACGAACTGACCTGATAGGACTCCCCTGAAGCTGCAGTTATTACCTGGACTACTGTCAAATTAAAAGAAAAGCATAAACAGCCTTGCAAAAACCAGCACAGCTGGCAGCTTATCGATAGTGATCTCAAATCGATGAGGACTAATTTTAATACAAGCTAAGAATTGTCACGCTTAGCGAGGTTGACTTTTAACTGAATCAGCCAGGATGAATGTGAATATCTGGTCTGAACAGGACTTTTAGTAAGGGTGGGCAATATGACATAAATATCACACAAAATTTGTTCTTGTTGTAAAATCAAGATCATGGTTTTATCACATTGTCCTTATGTAAAAGCATAGCTTTTTAAAAATACTTTGCACAATTTTGCCAACTAAAATTTAAGGAATATTTTAAGACATGAGGTACACTGTTTCAGTCTTTTTTGTCCAACTCATAACAACCGATTTTAATTTCAAAGTCAAACAAGTTCTCTCAGGTAACACTATTGCTACCTAATACATGTGTAACATTGGGTTCATTTTGTAACAAGATTATTTGTAGCAGATTCATCTCAGCTGTCAGGTTAAAATCAGAATAAATGTTACCAGTAATACTGGTAGCAGTAGATTGATGTAATATTTTTTATCATTTCATCCCAAAGTCTGCACCACGCTTAGAATCTATTCAGTATTAAATTATATATGTTAGGGATAAATCATTTCCTTCAGCATGAACACGCATTCAGACAGCAATTTGTTTTTATAATCAGAAAGGATACTGTGAAAGATTTTATTTTATTAGCTTTATGCCATTTGAAGTTCAGAGTGCTTTATAACTTGATGTGCCTCTTATTCTGCTGATTCTGCTGTATCAGCACTGTAAATGAAGGCATACACTTTGGTGTTATTTTTGGCCTGCCTTGCTTAGTCTAATCATAGTCTTGGATACAATGTTGGTTGTCCAATAAATCTGGCGAGCCTGTAACAAGTTGAACAGACAATGAAGACCATTCAAAAAGCCTTTCTTGCACAGTTGTAAAGACCAGAATTCAGTTATATTTATTATTTACTTGGTGGTTTAAATAGCTGTATTTTTCTCTGCCTTCTGTTTGCTGGGATGCATCTCTGATGATGCTTTTGATGTTTAGTTTAAAAAAAACCCAACAACCTCAAATTTGCTTTAGTTTACTTGAAACAAACCGTTTATCCAGCATTCTCTCCTTTGCTCGTATTTCACAAGGCCGACAAAAAATTGTTTCCTTCATACTGTGTGTGTGGCAATTTCATGTAATAGCCCATTTACCAGTGTAAATCTGCTCTGTGCAAATACCACACTGTGCGTGTATGATGATATCTCGGCCAGTATTTTTTCCCTGAAAACCAGAGCAGCTTCTGTAAAGGAGGCCTCTGGTTATTATAACTTCTAATGTTTTCCCAGCTGTAACAGAGCTAAGATGTGAGCTTTTTACGTAACAATTTTTTTTTTATGTCCCAGTGTTTGTTGTACATCTGGTGGTCAGTGATGAGAGGAACACATCCCTGAGACGCAGCATGGCCTTTCCTGCTCCATTTGAAAACTGCTTTGATGACTGGGAGCATCACGAATACACAGTGTCAATGCAAACCCTTTGATATTTAGCTCCAGCTGTTGGCTTTGTCTCAGATCTGTCCAACACTGGACTAGGAAAATACGTCTCTCTTAGAAAAGGGTACATACGCTCCTTAGGAACTTGTAATAGACAATTACCTTCTAAAAAAAACTCATCCATGCGTTTATCTTTAGTCGGATTGATTACTGCAACAGCATCTTCACAGGTCTGCCTAAAAAGTCAATCAGACAGCTGCAGCTGATCCAGAACGCTGCCGCTCACGTCCTCACTAGAACCAGGAAAGTAGAGCACATCACCCCAGTTCTAAAGTCCTTACACTGGCTCCCTGTAGCTCAGAGAATAGACTTCAAAATACTCCTACTACTTTATAAATCATTACATGGCTTAGCACCAAAATATGTTGAAGACCTGTTGTCACAGTACCAACCACCAAGACCACTCAGGTCCTCCAACTCTAGCCTACTAAACATCCCTAGACTCAGAACTGAACATGGAGAAGCAGCTTTCAGTTTCTATGCTCCCCTTATCTGGAACAGACTTCCTGACGAGTGTAGAGCTCCTGAAACTCTGAACTGCTTTAAATCGAGACTTACCCCTCCTTTCCACCGGACGCGTAAGCGGCACGTTACAGGAGCAGCACGTTTCACTTCTGTATTCTGCTGCTTGGCCCTTTCCACCGGGTGCGTATGAGGCGCATAGCAGCAGGGAAGCAGCTGTCACCGAGAGCACGAAATCACGCGAGATTAGCAAAATCACGGGTGGTTTCATCAATAAACACAACAACCATAGACATATATAAACATCTATGACAATAATAACCAGGAAAAGACAACAACATGGCTCCAAAAGGTTGGCGTTTTATGTTATGTCCGTTTTATATTCGCCAATAAGTTTATGTTATGTCAGGGAATATCCAAAGTCGCTCAAATGAGACCCTCCCGCGAGGTACTGACTTCTCACCGGGCCACACAGGTAGTGACTTTTTTTAAGTAAAGCAACCGCAAAGCAGCACGTTTTCTTTTATTTTGAAAATTTCCGGTGCCGAGCCGTATATTTCCTGTCTCCCCTATCCAAAATGTAGAAATTTACGTGTTTCAGAGGCGTACTGCGTAGAAAATAGGACTGCCGCGTATATATAGAAAAGTGCTGCGACATGTCGCTCCTCAGACGCGGCAGACTCGTGCTGCTTTCGCCTCTGGTGGAAAGGGTTCTATTGACTACAGTGGTGGCTATCAGCTGCACATGACGTGCTGCTCCTGTAACGTGCTGTTTACGCGTCCGGTGGAAAGGAGGGGTAAAAACCCATTTGTTTAGAATTGCCTTCGAGTAAATGCTTGCTATTCATATGTATTAAATGTGTTCATGCTCTCTTGCTTTTTTTGATCTTTCTCTTGCTTTATTGTGTATCATGTGTAATGTGTTTCTTTTATGTTTTTTTTAAAATCATCAAATCATGTAAAGCACCTTGAATTACCCTGCTGTTGAAAGTGTGCTATACAAATAAAATTGCCTTGCCTTGCCTGCCTTGCCTTGCCTTCTAGTTAAGACATAATGGTTGTACTGAAGGCATCATTTGATATTAAAATGAAAGCAATTATTCACTGTGTATTTACCACCATCACTGTGGCTGCCCTGTCAGTAGACATGGTAATTAGGAAGCTTTACTTTGGTAGCATATGAATTGAGATGCAGAGATGGCTCCTCTTACAATAGAACGGTGTTATGCAGTTAAAAGACTCAATTTTCTCTCTTTGTGTTTCCAGACTGCACTGTCAGCTGAATCTTAAGATCCCTAGGAAAACTTCGCCTCTTCTGCTACTCATTTATAACACACGCACACACACACACACACACACATGCATTCGTAAACTCCCTGGTTGGTTGGTATTCCGTGCATGGAACTGGCAAATGGCTGTCAAACTGCTTTGGTCAGTGTGTTTGTAACTCCTTTCAGTGCAAAGCTTGAGACAGTGATTCTAGGGTTTCAAAATTTTTCCCTGATCCCCTCCACGCACTAGTTTTGCGTGAACATTTCCATTTAAAGTCACTCTTCAATAATTGCTAAATAAGCTAACACAGTAATTAATGGTATACAGAATGGTAAACAATGCTTACATGTGGCACTTTAGATCAATTAATGTTATAAAACCACAGTGGTTGATTTGCAGAGGCAAAAAGACATGCAGTATGTACACCTCTGCATGTAAAACAAGGCTGTGCTTTTGTCTTTGTCTCTGTAACAACTTTTCTGCAATCCATCAGGACATCCAAAAGGACATGCTAGCTGTGCTGGTAGCTATCATGACATACTTTGTTTAATAAGAATCTTAGTAAAAGCTAAGGGAAATGATAAATTCCTTAAAAACAATGTGGCAGTTGTACTTCAATTACCTTGTCGTTGAAAGTGTGCTATACAAATAAAATTGCCTTGCCTATTTAATGGGTAGCTGAGAGTATGTTCCTTTACATATATGTTCAGGGTGAATGCTTTCGAGAACCTCAGTAATTGGTGCTCTCAATGAGAGAAAAGTTACCTTTTAAAATACTTAATCTCATTCAAATTCATCAGAATTTTTTAAGTACCTTCACCTTTTTATGCTACTTTGTGTTTTCAATTGTTTCATTGTGGAAATAACATTACACACGACTTCCCGTATAAGAGCATTTCCTCATTGAAAACAGGGCAAAGACAACGCGGTTAAAAGTGAGACTTTAACTTCTAGAAAGCTAAAGTTAACTTTGTTCCAGATAACAGAGTCTAACAGATTTAATTGTACTTCAGTGTCAGTCTGGCAGATAATACACATGCTCTATGATTAAAGATTTCCATAGTATGTTTGCAAAATTTTACTCTAATCGTTAACTGTTTCAGTGAAATAGAGTATAACTTTTGTCTCCATATGTTCTAAATATTCTCTGTAGGCTAAAATAAGATGATTTTAAAGTACAGACAACACTGGAATTTCAATCATTCCTTCATCAATGTTTTTTTTAATTGCTCTCATAATCCTTTGGAGATAAAAAAAAAAAAACCCACTGTATAAAATACAAATAATTATCCAGCTGACTTTCTCTGAAGTCAGCTGGATAATTACTTTTTTAAACAAGATTTGCACTATCATTTGAATAAAATTTACACTGGTGATCAAATACCTCCACAAGTACTTATATGTACGTCAGAGTTATTCAACAAATGCTCACGAAAAAAAAATTAAGATGGTTACCACATGATAATTATATCTGCCAACTGACAGCTTGTTCAAGCTGTTCTGGCAGCTATGTGGATGTTTTAGCTCAAAGCTGCACTCTGATAAAAATGGCATCGTTTCTCCATTCACTCCCTTTTATCTACATGTAGAGTTGGCGATTTCTGCTCTTCTTTCTGTAACGCAGCTGTTCTCTGATCAAAGCTACCTTTTTATTTGAGTGTGCATGACAACACAGCAACCTCTCTCACTTGTAGGCATTAGGCCACCTTTGATATTGTTTATTTGTGCATAACATAACTACTTATCAGGTGATAGCTTCAGCCTGACTACTAGAGCTGCTCTCAGTTTTGACTTAGTCACTCACTGACTCCTTTTCAGACCTATATTTAGTTTAACGTTAGTAGCCCTTCACCCGGTGAGTAACTTCCTTCCTGGAGAGAACTTTTGACGTTATTAAAAACTTTTTGTATCAAAAATCAGTGGTCTCAAAACATTCCATTTTAAGCTTTTCAGAACAACAAAACACAATATAAATATTCAAGATAGGAAAATGGCTCAAAGATGGTATACCTAAGTAATTACTCCATGTTATGTGTGCAGTACTTGAGACACTCTTGTTTCATGAGGTAATTTAAGACAGTCCAATTTTTCAAATGATTAACAAGACAATGCAGATAATATATAAGCAAATTATAGTGTTATGTGCGGGCTTGCTTGCAGGCATGATGCTGATGTTTTGTTATGTTACGACAGGGACTCAGAGCAGCCTTCACTTCACACATCAGTGCATTGAGAAGACAAGGGGGAAGAGGGGGTTGGGTGGGGGTGGCTGTCTATCTATCAACTGAAATCTCCATTTGGACAAAACATACAGTCATGAAGAGGGTAATCATTATGTTTACTCACCAGTCAAATTTAGAGTAGCATTTATGTTAATTTCATCATCCAGTTATGTATTTATTACCCTGGGTACTGTACTAGCAGATTTATTTGCTATGTTTATCTGTATTAAACATGGTTATATTCATATCAGTTAGTTTTCAAACCACACCATCATTCATCAAAACCATTTCATGTAAATATTGGAGACATCCCAGTTATGCTTGTCATGTCTTATTTACATACCAGAATTCTTGTATAAGAAAATACTTATTAAGTTATCAATTATACTTATTAAATTGCCAAAAATGTAACTAAACATAATCCATTCTGCATCTCTAAATGTTTCTCTACCCAGAAATTTCACCAGTATAAGTCAACATAAGAAAAATCAAAAGAGGGGTTTTAGTGTCCTAAAGTAAGTAAAAGAAACCAGTCTGTGAGTGCACATGCAATTGCTAAGCAGTTCCAGGTTACTCTGCCAACACTATTCTTCAGTGTTAATGCTGTTGGTGTTATGTTTTTTTTTTCAGAATCAGAGTTTTGAGCACACCTGAATATAAGCCTCACCAGCTAAATTTAAAAAGAAAATAAATGTTGTACATATATAGGCCGCAGCACTATGGGCAGAATGATGTGCCATCAGAAACTGAATTTGAATTACTTCTGTTTAAACTTACATCACTCAGATTGAATCTGAAATGCTCAAATTGAGTAAATGCTTTGTAAAACTGAATCTGAATTAGCCTAATTTGAAATCACATTGTGGTGGATGGACCAGCACCCACCACATAGGTGTAGGTATTTCTTTTGTTTTTCTTTAAATTAAAACATTTCATTTGTTTACTTGATATAGGTTAAATGTAGTGCACACATTTGATTTGTCTTAAGTGAAAAACAGTTTATTTACTTTGTTTGTTTTTGAGTTTCACCCCAGGTGCCCTCAATCCCACAATTATTGAAGGTTGGCCTGCTCCACTGAAGGCCAAAACCTTTACATGGACTTTTAGTTTTGTTTCCTTAAAGATTATGATTTAATTTCTTTATTGATAAGATTATTTTTTGTTTAATTTGTTAGTTTAATGGTTTTCTTTGTTTCAACTTAAATTAATAAATTGTAATTTTAGTTTATTTCTTCTCCCCCATCTGTCTAGTTAATGTTTTGTCCTTCTGCTTAAAACCTCCCCTGAGTGTTTCTTGGGGGAAGAAGAATCCTTGTCAGGCCAGTCAGTCTTTTTTTTGTCTGTGTTTTAGTTAGTTAACTTTAAGTTGGGCCCAAACTATTTTTGTCCCTCAACCTCTTTTTCAATATTTGTTGGACTTTTTATCCCTTGTTTTCTCAAAAGAAAAGAAAATATTAAAAAACAACTTGCAAGTCAAACCACCTTTGTTCTCTGACTAATTGTGAACCTTCACACACATCTTTAGTCTGGAAATGATTGTCACTCAATTGAAATCGAATTTTATATTTTGCAAATGTATTAATTAATTTATTATCATCTTAATGTAAATTCAGCTCTCAAAATTTTAGTTTCACTTCTACAATTCATTTCAGTTCTTAAATTCAGTTTTTTGTCAAAAATCTGGTTCCTTGAGAAGTAATCGAGCACAGAGTAATAGAACTACGCTGTACTTCAGCCAACCTACGGTGTCCTGAGCTGGAGAGGGCCCCAAATTAATCCTCAAAGAGCTCCAGGAGCTGTATCACCATTGTTTTATATCCAGGTAAAGTAATGTTATTTAATCTACAGGTTTTCAGGAATATCATGTTAACATCAGCTAGTTAGGCCCAGCGTCTGAATGACTGCTGGTTAAATGTACACAGTCACTATGTCATAATAACTAGTATATCATATATGTATATATTCTAAATATTTCTCAAATTTAGAATACATTATCTGTGCTGGTTTCAGAGACCCTGTAGTGCTTCTGCAGTGCTTGACGGTTAATAAAACTACTATAAGCATAGGGTGTGTAAAATTAGTAATATAAAAGTGGCAATACAGAAGAACTACGGGACCGCCATATAAGCTTGTTTACGAGTAATGATTTCCACAAAAATAATATAAAAAAATATGTCTATGCAAATGGCAACAGCCCACAAACACAACCGCTTTAAGCTTTTAGTGTTTGTACCATCCGATTTTAGTTTCATGTAAACAGACCACACTATGCTAACTTAGCGCGTCAACAGGTGTAGGTTGGCTGAAGTACAACGTAGTTCTATTACTCTGCGCTTGATTGCTTCTCAAGGACCAGGATGTCTGACACAAAAACTGAATTTAAGAATTGAAATTGAATTGTAGAAGTGAAACTGAATGGTGAGAAGTGAAACTGAAAATTTAGAGCTTAATTTACAACAGGATGAAATATAGTTTTAAAGAAAATAAATTCACTTTCAAAATATAAAATTCGATTTCAATCTAGTGACAATCATTTCCAAACTAAAGATGTGATTTCAAATTAGGCTAATTCAGATTCAGTTTTTCAAAGCATTTATTCAATTTGAGCATTTCAGATTCAATCTAAGTGACGCAAATTCAAATAGAAGCAATTCAAATTCAGTTTCTGATGGCACACAATTCTCCCCATACAGCAGCCCCTAATCTTAATTTTCCACTGGAAGAGCACAACCATGCGTCCATTAACAGACATTTTATTGGAAAAGTACCGAAAGTCAGAATTAGACAACAACATGGGGATGGGGGGATGAGTGGCCCTGGCGGAAGTCTGAGTGCTTTTCTAGTTTTAATTTAAGACATGCTTTTTTTTCAAACTCTGCCTGAAAACTACGACACCAACATAACCCGACAGTAACATGTCTGATTAGAAAATAAAACATGCTTTAGCCTACCAGAAAAATCATTGGTCGCTATCTTCCTCTTCCTCATTAAAGACACTGCAGTCGTCTTCTTCAGTGTCTTTATGTCCTCTGTAAGCTTTTGTCATCTTTTTACACTGACTCAGTTCTTCCCACTGCCTCCTCCAACATCTCACCATCGATTCATTGATGTCAAGCTTACGTGCAGTAGCTATATTTCTTTCTTTGACGGCCAGCTCAATTGTGTGCATGAAAACTACAGGTAGTGTCTTGTTTGGCGCATACTCTTTCTCCACTTGTCTGTCTTACTTTGGCGTTTCCTACTGCCCCCCGGAGGCAATTAGCCAGTGAAAAAATCTAAAACGTGTGAAATAAGTAGCGGCTTACAGTCCGAAAAATTAAGGTATTTAAGAGAAAGCAGTAGTTTTAACATGTGAAGACAGGCTTGAGGTTTAACTCAAGCTTCAAGAGAGCAAGAGAGAGATCAAGACTTTGAGCAGATAACAGGAAGACTGCACATAGTGCTATAAAGCTGCTTTGTTTCGTTATTTTTTTATTTGCCCTCTCCTCTTCTGTGATTAAACAGCAAATGCCTATAGTAGGATCTTTGTTGACATGCATGGGCAGTTGGGTGGCAAGAAAACAAACAAAAATGACAGGCGGTATAGAGGCGACGAATGTTTTTAAGAGAGTTAGCGGGCGAAATCCCCAATATATACACACTTTAACGTCTGAAGACAGGGAAATGTTTACAGACAATCTTAAAATCTGCATTGATGACAAAATTGTATTTATTCACAGCCCATTTGAGATCTGGGATGATCAAAGATGTTGGTCCGATTCGCCGGTGTCTTGGCCACAAATCTGCTGGGGAGACATTTATTCCTACCTACAGTAATAGAAAGACCTGGACCCTTTACTCATGACAAATTAAAGGCTTTCAAAAGTCTGGAGGCCTACGATTACTTTATTTCAAGAAAAGTTGGGCCATTTTCTTCTATGAAACAGAAAGCTGTGGTCCTCCTGAAATCAGAGGTCAGACCTGGCCAAGCAGAGTCTCAGCACGATTCACATTTCCCGTTGGTGATCGCTAAATAAAACAGCGAAATCCTCACTGCTCACTGCGCCTCCATACCGCCTGCCTGCTAAATCTTCATTGATCAGTGTCCTTATTTATTTTTGGAAATGTAGTCGCTGTTGTACAACTTTAGTATTACAGTAACATGATAATGTTAATGGCGTCTGGTCTCTGGTGAAAAACAGAATATCACGGCTTACACTGTTCTTTTAAATTCAGTCTCGGAGAAACATGCAGTCATGTAGCGGCCTTATTGTTCAAAGTAGAAGCAGCTGTCAGGATAGGACTAACAACTGCTGCACGTACCAGGGAAGCTTGCAGGTATCAAAGCACTGCTACACAATATATTTTTTAATTCTGATGAGGTTAAAAAGACATGGACCCTCTATCAATATGATTTAGGTGAAAAAATAGATGTTTTCATCTGAAATTATAGGAATATAGAAAATGAATTCAGACTTTCTTCGGATCTCTCGGAGTCATCTCATATGTTTTTCGCGATCCTTTTCGGAGGGAATTTGAAAGAAACCTTTATCAGACCCCCAATGGGCCGTACAATTAACCACACCGCAAGAATGAACCCTTAGCTTTGCTAAATCGTTCTCGAAAGATGCAAAACAATAGAATTACAGGTAAAATACGGTGCTTCCTGCCACACGGAACCATGATGCATTACGTGAAAACATACACATTGATGTCACAAAAGATCCTTCTATAGTTGTGGTATGGTCCTTGCTAGTAAAATGAACAAAACACATTGGACAGTTTTACTGCCATACTTGGCTTGTTATAACAAGAAAAAATGGATGACTGCCACTTCTATCCCCCCCCCATGTAAAGATACATCTCATTGTCCTCCTTGCCTTGTTTTACTAATGATCTTGGGGTATTTTAAAAGCCTTAAGCCTTAAATATAAATGACAATGGTTGAAATATTCATGAGTATTACATATTTTACATATTTACCCAACTCTAACCCTGTTGCCTCTGAGTGGGCAAACAATTCTGACATAATGGTCGATTTTAAGCTGTCACCACTACTTTTCCAGAGTCATATGCTGAACTGCTATGTGTGCAGACAGGCAGTGCAGTTAAATTAATTAGCTTACTCAGATGTTGCTGCTTGCAACACTTTGACTCGCTTTATTGGAAGGACAAAATTGAATATGGCACACTAAAAACAGCAGTGGCTCCCAGTGCAATGTGACAGCAACAGTGTGTGACGTGCGGTGCCTTGCATAGTTATTACTACTTCTTGAACACTTTTCACATTCTGTCACATTAAAACAACACACTTTAATGAATTTCATTTTAATTTTAGCTGATATACCAATACAATATAGACATTTTGTGAGAGTCTCAAAATGTCAGAGAGGGTTAGCAAACAAGCAGCAGAAAGCATAAGATTGTTGAACACAAGCGACAGGTCAGTATTGAGTTGTAGAAAGGTTTCAAGCAGGGTTAGGGTATAAAACAATACCCAAAGCTTTAAACTTTTCAACTTCTTACCGTTCAAGCTATGTTGTGAAGATGGAAAGATTATGCCAGAGCTGCAGACCTTTGGCCTATATGAAAAATGCAATGTGTGGATCAAAACTGACGATGCACATAACTCTGAATACATTGTCCAGTGGGAAACATGGTGGTGGCAGCATCAAGCTGTGTGGATGTCTATCTTCAATAGGGACCAGGAAGTTGCTCAGAGTTGATTGGAACAGAGTTGGAGTAGTTCCATGACAACGACCATGAACATGTAGCCAGAGCTACAACTGAATGTTGTTGTATTTTCAAACCATAGCCTTGAAAATGGATGTTTTTAGGTGCCGTTTGTGATGCTGATGCTGTTTGACTGAGCTTCAGATATTTAGCAAAGAATGCATAAAAACGTATCTGTTCAAAGCTCTTAGAGACATACCCAAAAGGCCTTGCTGCAAAAAGTGATTTCACAATATATTTGTGCCACACCTGCATACTAATCAGCTTCTTTTACTTGCACTATTTGTTTTAAAGAAACTTTCTAGAATGGAAGTTCAAAAGATTGATCAATAACATGAAGACTCCACCCTGATTAGGTAATTCCCCTGCCAATAAAAGCCACCCACCCACCCAATAACAATATAAATATATAACATATTGGATGGATGGGTGTATTGATAGATATTAACTTAAACTTAAACATGACTTTGCTGGCATAAAAAGTCCCAGACAGAAACTCAGTGTTGGAAAGAGTGTGATCCCAGGCTTGGGACTGACCAAAAGAAGAGAAACTCTCATCCTGGAGAATGGTTTCATTTTTGCATTCAGTTCCTGTGCCCCTTTTCCTCTGCAGTGTGCTTGCATTGTTTGCCAACCCTTCTCACACTCACACAAACGCACTGCTGTAGTCAGAGGGCAGAAGAACCTTTTCATGCATGGCTCACTGTGCTTATGTAAGAGCGCTACTTAAACCTGGTTACATGATGTAACAGCAAGCACTGTGTCAGTGGGTCACTGTGCCACACAGCCACTTAACTCTGTACCCTATCGAAGTTGTGGCTGTTTTTTGGACATGTGAATGGAGCCTCGTTGTGGGCTTTTTGCCTGGTCATGCATGTCTGAATTATTGCATTAGTAGAGTGTTTTAAGTATTAAAAACATCACAAAAAACTTGATTGAAGCTTTGCTGCACCTACAGAGTGCCAGTAGGGGGGTCTCTCACTGTTTCTAAGTTACACTCTTTATGTTTTGCCTTCTCACCAGGCTAATCTCAAACCTTTCATTCTTTCTTCCACATCTGCTTCCCCAGCCGGACAGTCAGTGTGTGTCTTTTCAGCCTCCTTTGAGAGCAAACACACTCACACAAACTTGAAGAAGGGCAGGACCAACCACTCCCACCCTTCTATAGTTCCATGATGAACACAGAGGAAGAAAGAGAACGAAACAACGGGGAGAGGAAGAGAGGAATTGGGGGAGGAGCATAGCTGCGCCGAAGCCGAGCCCCTCTATGCCTCCGCACGCAGAGCGGAGCAGACGCCAGCAGCCACACAAACACGCTCCCCTCTCAGTTACATGCACAGTCACACACATACTGCACCACCGCCGCCGCTGCCACCACCACCACCACCACCACTACTCACACACACAGTCACAGACACAGTGACGGCTGCCAGACTCAGTGGGAAGCAAACCGTCAGGGAAAGAGCCTGAGAAGAAAGAGAGGGATCGCCGAAGGGAAGAGAAGAAGAGAGAAAAGAGTTGGAGGGGCACCTTGTGGATCAGAGGGGATTTTCCTTTTTTACGTCTGGATAAGGCTATCTGCCTTTTACCAAGGCTTTTTCCTCTTGCTCATCCTCCGTGCAAGACTCCAGCGATATCTACCTATCTATCCCTGGAGCTTAACAAAAGAGGGTCACAGCTTCAGCTCCAGACCACCCTCTCTCCTGCTCTCCTCCTCTTCCTCCTCCTCCTGTTCTCTCTCCGGTTCCACATCCATGTGTGAGTTCATCGCTGATTCCAGTGTCTTTTGAGGATAGAGCAAGAAGGACGCCGTGTGTTCTTCAGGATACAGCTGGGCTCCCGTTGGGATCAGGCTCCTCGTCTGATTTAAGAGGGGAAAAGAAACAGGGGGGAACCGGATAAAACGGATAAAAGAGACAAAACGAGAGAAAGAGAGAAAGAGAGACTTGGAAGACAAATTGAGGGGCATGTTCAGGACACCAGAGAAGAGGAGTGAGTCTAATTTTTAGACCACATACTGTCAAGAACCAGCGAACAGAACGCAACCATTCATTCCACATCCTCCTCTTCCCTCTCCTTTTACCCCCTTTTAGTCCTGGGCTTCAGTTTTCCTTTATCGTTCCTTTTAATCCTTCTGAATTTTGCTCTCCTTACCCCGCACATCCGTCTCCCCAACCTCTCTCCTCCGCTACCTTGACTTCACGCTTTCCAAACCCTCAAAACGACAGTTCCTTTGCAAGCTCCAATCAGGCTGAAATCCCATGCACAGTGTGTCCTCCTGTCCATCCTGTCTGCTGTGCATCTAACACCTTAAGAGCAAGAGAAGAGCGCTCTCTCTGCATCCACTGGAACAGACCCCCTGACGGATCCAGGCCAGTCGTTGGAAGTGATTGTACCCCACCTGTGAGCTTCTATCTCAAGCCTCCAGGACCTTCAGCCGGATTCTAGCTACATGGGAAAACGTTTGGAGCAGCAGCCAATGTACCCCCACTACACCTACTACTACCCCCACTATCTCCAGACGAAGGTAGGACGGTCCAGCCAACCTGACGTATTTTACCATTAGACTGCGCAAAATTGTCTTTTGTTCTGTAAATGGCTTAAACTTATCTCACAACTCCTGATCTTTGTTTTGTTTTTTACTTTTCATCTTTTAAAGCTTAAGCTCATTAAGCAACAAATCCAAATACAGCAAAGTCTTTAATTGTCCAGGTACCTCAAGACATAGATAGTGGCCCCAAAATGGTCTTAATGGAGCTGTTTAAAGAACACATCTTGAAAGCCAGTAAAAGATCGGAGATTTTCCGCTTTAGGTCTTGTGATGAAACAATTTGAAAGGTGTCAGACTAACTGTTGGATGTGATTGGGAAACAAAATAATGCCTTCCCCCATCCTCCATCTATCTTCTAACCAGGAGACACCAATGTCATTCAGTGGGACCTTTCCTTTTCTTCCCTTCTGGGTGCTTGACCCTGTCCTCCCATCTCCAACCCGCCCCAGCTCCCACCAGCTAGAAGTTCAAGTTCAGGGCAGGGGGCCCACACTTCCCCCTTTTTTTCACCACCACCTCCTAATTTCCCTTTCCCCACAGCACTCTGCACCCCGTCTACTGGCCATTGATGGCATGTTACAGAAATGATTGAACTTTTTATACCACTCAGGTTACCTAGAATGCAAAAAACTGGGCTCACTTTTTCCCCCAGTTCTCCTACTTACACTTGCATGGGCTGTCTTAATAAATACATTTCACAAAAGCACACAGTGACACACTCTGACTCTCCCACCACCAAGAGGCAGAAAATGGATTGCGAAGGCCTGATCGATTACTCCTGCATCATATCACCCGCCATTCCCTTTGTTTGCCGCTATTCATCTGTTTTTCTCTCATGCGCGATAGTGAACGTGAGAAGTTGGCAGTTTCACAGCAATATTTAACAAACGTGCATGTGTCAGTGAGATGGGGGGAGAGAAGAGAAAGATGGTGTGGGAGTCGGATGCTGTGAAAAAAACAGACAGATCATGCTATTGAGTGGACTCAATGTGGGAAGAGCAGGTAAGAGAAATGATTGCTCTGCTGATAAAAATATGTTGAACTGTGATCCAAACACATTTTGGAATGACAGTTATGTGGAGACAGGAGCACGACGGTAAAGACGGGAGATTTTATTTCAACTATAAAAGCAAGAAGTTTGAAAAGTTATACAATTTTTCATGGATTAAAGGAACAGAGCATTGCGAACACATATGCAACCTCTCAACTTTTTCATGTTTTGTCACGTTACAACCACAAACTTCAACATATAAATTACAAAACAGTGAACCTTAGATGCCATCTAATTTTTAAGGAGAGTTAACCCTTTAATCTGCTGTTCTGTGAAGGCCTCATAAATTTGTTAGAGAACATTGGTGAACAAGCAGGGATTGGGGAAAAACTAGTGGAGACATTATAAGCAAAATAAGGTTTCAAAACAATTTCCAACTTTAAACTTTTTACAGAGTGTTTAATCTCTCATTTGAAAATTGAAAGCATGATGCACAGGCTGCAAACCTACCAAGACATGGCAATTCACCTCCTAAAGAGGAGATTATTAATTAGGGATGCAGCCAAGAGGCTCATGGTTACTCTTTGGGAGCTGCAGAGATCCACAGCTCAGGTGGTATAATCTATTGACAGGACAGCCATTAGTTAGTCGCCCCACAAATCTCGGCTTTATGAAAGAGTGGAGGAAAAGAAAGTCATTACTGAGAGTAAGCCACAAGAAATCCCTTTTGCAGTTTGCCACAAGCCTTGAAGGGAATAAGTGATGGATATACAAAATACATTGTGTAGCAATAAACTGACACTGCACATAAACACTTTATCCCCATTATAAAACTTTAAAAATTGTGTGTATATTCTTATTTATTTAGAACCTTTTCAAAGTAATATTAGCATTTCACATTTTCAAATATTACATTTGCTTGTTTTATGTTCAAGAACAAGCAGGTGGATGTGTATACTTTTATATTCCTGCTAAACTTAAACAGGAGCAGGTGGTGGCATGATGTTATCATGCTCCAGGGATGCCTTTCTTCGGCAGGACAGAGTTGGTCAGGGTTGATGTTAATAGGGATGGAGCTAAATAATTTATGAAACAAACAATTGAATTGAACAATTGAACAATTTGAGGAAAAACCCAGTCAGAAGCTGTAAAAGATTTGAGATTGAGTTTTGGGAAACAAGCCTAAATAAACAGCTGGTTAAAATGGAATGGGCTGGATGAAAGTGTGTTTTATTGTGGTAGAACGGCACAGACAAAGTACAAATCTGGATGTTTATCATTTTATTTAACTTTACAATTATACACCCATTTGTGTGGATGTATCACATACAATATGAATAAATGTTGAACATGTCAAAAACATTTTTTTGCAGTGGTAATAATATTTTTGCAAGGTACTCTAGCCATAGAAAAAATAGGCAGCTTTAAAAACAACCAAACCATGTCTGATGGGTTTCATTTAAAATGGTTTCATGTTGGAATAGATTTTTGCTACTCATCAGCTTTCTACATTCCAAGCCTCACTGCCACAGGCTGTGGATAATGTCAATTTATTACACTAATATTTATGATAAATACTTTAAGAGTCAATGCACTAATGATAACGCGCTGATTGTTTAAAGCAATTTGTAGACAATCACTCTAATAGGTGGATTGTGAATTGACTAAGGTTTTTTAACATAATTCTGATATGGCTCTGAAATACATCTGGTTAAATCACTTTGACATACTTTTGTCCCTTTTTGGCTCTCAACAGTTGAAAACATCTGAAAAATTACTCACAGGACTCTGGCAATCGAATTTAGATACTATATTTTAAAGAGCGTCAGCAGCTTCCACTCATTCGATGATCCCAGGCTGTCTTTGTTCGCATTTGGTAGATGACTGATGGTTTTAAGAATGCAATCCGGGCAAACAAACAGAAGCTGGGAATAATTTCTTAATGCACATCTGGGATTTGGTTGTCATAAACAACATTTCTAATGACAGGCATGCCTTTTTGTCTACTAAACTAGAAGAGTAAATAAATAGACAGCTTCTGGGCAGGAGAAACGGCAGCCACAATATTTCCCCTTCATATTAAAGAAAATCAGTAGAGATGATGAACATCTCTTGAAAGTGTTTTTTCTTCAAGATAAATAAGAAAATTACTCATTTTTGTATAGTTCAGGCTTAAGACGACTGGCATTGTTTTTGTCTTATATTAGTGCTGCATATTTTACAACTATGAGTCAGGGAAAAAACTTTTGTCAATTAATGCCCCATTTCCTGTCCATACATTTACCTCTAATTTTCATCCTTAAAGCTGCAGTACGGAGAATATATTTATGTATCAAATTTTTATAAATCTTTAAAATGATAGTGGGGTTCCATACTATGATAAAAGGCTGGTGCTCCACAACATTTTCTTAATCCCACCTTCCTCCCGCAGACCCCTATGCCGAATTCTTTTAGCCAATAGAATTCGAGTTTACACATCGTCGGCTGTCAATCCACTTGCATGCGGATCGCGCAAACAGGTGAACATGGGGCCGCGCACACACACCGCTGTCTCCCCTTTTACAGTCGCCATATTGTGAGAGAGCATCAGTCATGCAGAAGTTGCTCACCTCCAAAATGTCCATAGCAAAAATACAATCGGGTGGTGCTCAGGTGCTCAATAGCGCTTGCTCCTTACTTCTTTGACTCACTGTGTCGCCACAGGTGATGCGCGTGCACAACTGCTGTGGTAGGGCTGGAGGGAGGGAAGGGGAGGAGAGTGGGAGTGTTGTGGGAGGGGCCTTGGTATGTCAGATTCAAAAAGTATCTCTCCCTCAAATACTCCGGATTGTAGCTTTAAGACAAAAACGTACAGTAATTTCTCAAGGAATATCTTAGTGTATGTAAACTTGTGACTTTAAAGAAAGTCATACAAAAATCTCAGAAAAATTATCTCTTGTTATTATAGCATTCAGCAAATGGAATACTTCCTAATGCTTTTTGTTTTGCTGCGCTACCCCATGATTATTATTGGCCATCATCTGGCCAAGCCATTGCTGTTTAACGGCCCAAACTGCAAAGGTACCAAATGGCAATGAGACCCATTCTTACACCTATTGTGTTAGATTTATAACAAACAAAGTTGGATCTTGTTTAATTTTCTGTCATAAATAATAAAGCAGTGCTTTGGCATCAATTCAGATTTATTTGTTCCATATTTTTATTACCTAAGACATTACACCACATGCACATGTTGGTGGGATTACATCCGGTGTTTGATGCATGCCTGTCAACCAGTTTTATGTGTACAGATGTCTCCATCCCACATGGCTCTCTTGTTTCCATGATTTATCTCTATCCCATTCAAGGTCATGTAATTTCTCTCAAGTATCTGCAACAGGCATCTGGCCCAGACCATCACTTCACTTCTTACACTCCATCCATCCCTCAGTCCATCCCTCTTCCCACCAGCCCACTCTGCTTTTCTCTCTGCTGTCAAGGTCAAATCAAATTGGATCCTACCTCCATCGTATGTACGCTTCCAGCTGGGGTTGCACTGAGAGGTGTGTGTGTGTGTGTGTGTGTGTCCGTTTTAACAAATACATTCGCAGATAAATAAAAGTTGCTTCTGTGTGTATGGTTTGAGGCCGTGACTGTACATAAAAAAGCAACTTTTTCTGACAAGTCATGTGTGAGACCGAATGTATTTGCTCACTTCTGTGTGGATGAAGCACAGGAGCGTATCATGCAGATAATACAAGTGTGGGTCTGAGCAGTGACTCCCCCCTGCCTGACCCCGTCAAAAAAGCAGCTTCCTGTCATTAAAGCTCTGTGTGTCCCAAAAGAACAGTTTTGTGTGTTTTGCACACTAAGAAGAACTCAATTATACATCCGTATGGATATTGGCAGAAGCCTTGTAGATCAATCTAGCTGCGTTAGTCTGACTTACGTAAAATGTGAATGTGTGTAGGTGTACAGTAGTTTTTCCTCATGAACACGCAACAAAAACAGAGACTAAACCAGCTGCATTTATTGTGCCATCTCTGTTATGCAGTTTGTTTTGTTTTCCTCACATTTGACCTATTGTACTATACTAAAGTGTGAACACTTCTTCACATTTTTCATCACATTACAAACAGTGTATTTCTTGGGTATTGTATGTGACAGGCCAACACACGGTAGTGCATAAGAGGATGAAAAATGAAACAATCCGAAAATTGTCTCGTGCATTTATATGCATTGCCCCTCACTACTGCTTTGAACAACAGCTACACTTAAAGATGTAAGGTTCTTTGTGTAGGTCTCTACAAACTTTTCACACCTAGGTATTGACATTTGTACCCATTCTTCTTTTTGCAAAATACTCAAGCTCTGTCAGATTGGATTGAGAGCATCTGTGAACATCAATATTCAAATCTTGTTCCGAATTCTCAACTGGATTTACGTCAGGACATTGACTGGGCCCTTTTATTACATGAATATACTTTTTTTTCCAAACCCATCCAATGTACAGTAGTTCAGGCTACATGTGTATCATTATTGTCTTGCTGAAAAGTGAACCTCTGCCCCAGCCTCATGATTTTTGAATCCTTTCCAGGTTTTCTAACACAACTGCTTTATATTCAGCATATCCATTCCTCCATCGACTCTGAACAGATTCCCTGTTTCTCCTCAAGAAAAGTATGTCTGCATCATGATGCTGACACCACCATGTTTTACTGTGCAGTGTTAGTTTTTGCAACATGTAACATTTCAGAGTCTATGTTTTGCATAGAGTCTCACTGCATTTGATGCCCACACCTGATGTATAATTAATTGGCTGAGATGGCAAAAATCATAGAGTAGTGAGGGCATTGTGATAAAAGAAAAGAGCTCAACAGTAAAATGTAGGATAATTGTAGTCAGCATTGCAATATACAGCAAAGGTATCACAATGCTCCAATAGTACCAAAGAAGTTTAAAGACTGGGTGGCTGTTTTATAACTCAACCCTGCTTACAATTTCTGTACAGCTTTATACCTGATCTGTCTGTGCTGTTCCTTGGGCTTCATGATTATTTTTGTTCACCAAAATTCTCCAACAAACCTTGGAGTTTTTAACAGAGCAGCTGATTTTTTTAATTGAGTTTAAAATATACAAACCTAGACTGTATTTGAAAATTATGTATTTTTTTCTGTCCACTCAGAGTCAATCCCAATAAAACACTATAAAGCCTGTGGTTATAACATGATTACATGATGTGAAAAAGATAAAGGGGTTTGAATACTTCTGTGAGAAACTCCATAACTCTTTATAATTGTTCGTGTATGAACTTTCTTTCCTCTTTTACAATGCCAACCTTCAAACATACTTGGTTCCTCACATTCAGGCAAACAACACATGACCTTCCCAGTTATGAATTGACTAGCTTAAACCAACAATGATAAGCCAGCCAGATGACAGAGCTTGTGTAAAAGGGTTGCTCTCAAACACAAGTTTGCTCTTGCTCTGCCTCCATAATGGGCTATAGGTTCACTTGGTGTACATTAGCGGGGAGTGGGGAGGGACGGCATGTTCTCTTGTACAAACTCAGTGTTCCTTAATCATGACTATAAGAGGGTAGGAGGGGATCAGTGGAGGGCTGATGCTTGCACATTGCTCTATGATTTGTGTAAATCTATTCAGGGGATACAAAGAGATTCTTGGGATTTTCCTAATTGCCACATGAGCTGCTTTCAGTTGGGGTGTTTCTGACGTACAGGCTCCTACTCACCAATCATAAGAAATTACTGAATGAAAACATCTTACTACTAAAAATAATAAGCATATTGGAGTCAGTATAATTCCGTAAGAAAACCTTGGGCTTGTGATTACTGCTGTGATCTTTGTTGATGTTGTCATGTGGCGGTGCTGGAATGCGTTGGCACAGCAAAATTTTAAGCAGTAACAATAAAATCCGATATCTTGGCTTTTTATGAAGTCAAAAAGTTGAATTCATTATGTATATGACTTCTGGCTTGGAAAAGGCAAATGTCCTTTGGCACACCAGTATTACACATTACTTATATTGCTCATTGCTGCAGCTTCAACCTGCTGGATACCTCATTTAAACTACATTTAAAGTCATATTAAATGTGTGAGTTACAACATACAGACAATTTTAAATCCACTACACTATTCCCAAAATTGGATTTCATAGCTGTAGAAGTAGCATGGGTAATGCAACGCTCATGTCACTCAATGGAGTATTTGGACTTTTCACATTAAAAACCTGGTTTATGGATAAACTGCAGAACTAACCTGCATAATTGTATAAAAAAAGATTCACAAGACTTAAAGTGTAACTGAACCCCATGAAAAATCATAACCCCCCCCAGATAACATTTGAAAAATTCTACAAAGTAGGCGGTGCCAGGAGGCACGGAGGGGTATGGCCAAGTGTTGAGGAAAAGCGGAGGGGGGAACGTGAGGCTGTGTCCTTAGGACAATGACAGCTCGCTTAATGTGACACTGAAACATGGACAGTGACCAAAGCGACGTTGGCAGTTTTACGACTGATCGATCTGATCGACATTCATGTGTTTTGAACGTTAGCCTATGTTAGCACTACCACTCAGAGACCAGACTCCTCCTGTCTCCCTCTGCCTCAGCAGCACCAAGTTCGGGCGGCGCTGGCTCGGTGCCCTGAACCAGGGGATCTCCTCCGTCGTCACCGGAGATAGACGGGTTGAGGGAGGCTTTATGGAGCCCAGCGGCCGCGAGCCGTATCAATTCGAGCCGCTGGCTCGGGGCGCTGAGTCAGAGCTGTCCGAGGCTGGCGCTGCTGCTGAGGGAGAGAGAGACAGGATTGGTCCGGTCTCTGAATGGTAATGCTAACATAGGCTAACGTTCAAAACAGTATGTTAGCTATGCTAACTAAGTGCTAATGTTATAATAATGCAACCTGAAAAACGCAATCCAACTCCAAACTCGCCACGGGACCGGTATGTCTGATAGTTTTATACCCAAAGCCACGGGGCGTGTCTGTGAGACCATGGCTGCTGTGACACAGTCAATGCCTGTGACGTAGAGATGCACCGCTCTACGTCCACCAATCACAAAATTCCAATGCAGTAGCCACCGTTCAAACCTAAGGGGGCAGCACTAAGACATTTTTAGATCAAAAAGTGTAGAATTAAACAAGTTTACACAAAAATGTAAAATAATCCCCAGAAACTGAAAGACTGCATTGGTAAATACCCATTTATACAGTTTAGAAGCAAAAAAAAAGTTGTTTTGGGTTTAGTTACTCTTTAATTGACGGCACACATTACTTAATATTTTTTTACATAAATGTAAAAACTATACACAAGGCTATTGGTTCTTATTGTTGTCCTTTTCGCAATATTACCAGCAACTGAAAATTTCCTTCATTCTTTACTGACTTAAATACAATTTTGTAAAAATACAAAGACTGAAGTAAAAAATGTAATGAATATTTATTTTTCTTGGTTGAAGCGTACCGTAATTGGACTGATGCGTGATATTTGTGTATGGTACACCACTAATCAATACTCTTGGCTAGCTCCAACCTACTTGATTGAATTGGTTGAAATATATTTACAGCCCATCATCAAGTTCTGTAGGAGCCTGCTAATTGCACATATACAGTGGATCAAAAAAGTATTTACCAGCCCCCAATTGTGCAAGTTGTCCCCATTTAAAAAGATGAGAGTGTATTGTATGAAAGAATGTATTCATATAATGGTGCAGAAAATAAGGACCCTGGCCCTCACAAACATGTTCATTCTTTTTTAAGAAGCTCATTTGTCCTCCACTTGTTACCTGTAATAATGGCAAGCAGCTTGGTGAGCAGAGATCAACTGTTGGAGCAATTATTAGAAAATTGAATAAATACAAGATCACTAACAATCTCCCTCCACCCCGGACTCCATGCAAGATCTCACATTGTGGGGTACACATGATCTTGGTGAGGAAACAGCCCAGAACTACAAAGGGGGAACTGGTCAATGACCTGAGCTGAGACCACAGTAACAAAGGTTACTATTAGTAACACACTACGTCGTCAAGGATGAAAATCTTGCAGTCTGAGACTGGATGACCCAGAGGAGGATTGGGAGAATGTCCTGTGGTCAGATGAGACCAGAATAGAACTCTTTGGTATAAATGGCACTAACCATGCTTGGAGGGGGAAGAATGCTGAGTTGCATCCCAAGAACACCATACCTACTGTGAAGCATGGGGGTGGAAACATTATGCTTTGGGGCTACTTTTCTGCAAAGGGGATAGAACAGCTGATCCGTATTAAGGAAAGAATGAATGCGGCCATGTATCGTGAGATTTTGCACAAAAACCTCCTTCCATCAGTGAGTAAATTGAAGATGAAACATGGGTGGATCTTCCAGCATGAGAATGATCCCAAACACACCGCCAAAGCAACAAAGGAGTGCCTACATAAAAAGTAATTCAACGTTCTAGAGTGGCCTAGCCAATATCTAGACCTCAGTCCAATAGAGAATCTGTGGAGGGAGTTGAAAGTCTGTGTTGCCTAAAGACACCCCCAAAACATCACAGCTCTAAATAAGATCTGTATGGAAGAATGGACCAAAATACCAGCTACAGTGTGTGCTAACCTTCTTTAAAAATCATACACTGTGATATCTTGGAATTCTTTTTACATTCTTTCTTACAGTGGATGTGTACCTGTGATAAAAAATACATACTTCTCTCATCTTTTTAAATGGGGTCGACTTGCACAATCAGTGGCTGCTAAATACTTTGTTGCCCCAATGTATTTAAATCCTGTCTTCCAGCAAAGGAAAACAACAACAAAAAACACACAAGCAGGGGACAAATTTTTCAGGGCTGGAACCATGGTCTAAAACCTTACTCTATAATACACTATTATTACGCACAGCAAATATTTTTAATGATCTATTACAACTGGAGAAGCATCTTTCTGAATTGGCTTTACATGGCTCTAATAATGACAACAGTATTGACATTTCTTCTGATCTCCCTTTAAGTCTTTATTTATCTGATCTTTTTGAACCTTGTGTATTTCTGTGTGCAACTCTTCATCAGAACAAGCACAAGTGAAACACGTCTGGATGTAGCTGTTCTCACCAGTTTGAAATCTTTTTATCCTCCAATAACGATTGGATAGAGATGTAAATCTTTGATGATGAATATCACGAGGAGTGAGATTAGAGCGTCTAAAGGGGGGAGTGGAATTATCAACCAGCCGATCATCAGTTTGCCACACATCAGTGTGCTAATATGCTTAGCGGCACACGAGGAGCTTTAATTAAGGTAATGAGAAACAGCATTCAGCTGATATCAAAGTAATGACACATGCGGACACGCCTGGACATCCAAGTAGAATATTGCCTCTCTTCAAAAATGAGCTTTTCACATTCAATTACTCTCCATTATGCTCTAGATAAATGTGGTCAGTGGTTGGCTTGGCTGTGATGAGCAAACATAAAGCCGGGGGCCTTAGAGGGGCACTCATAAGATGGAAGTACAAATCTGTAAACACAAGGACAGCACAAAGAAATTGATTAACTCATCGTCTCATCTTCCGTTTCATATTAACTTTCTCCTTCATTCCTTGACTCCCTCTGAGGCTGCCCCCCGCCCCCTGAACATAAAGAACTACGTCTCAGCTGAAAGTGTGACTATAAATTATGCAGCGCACATCTTGCGCACGCACCGGCAAAGGACCTGTGTGTGTTTAGCGGGCAAAGTAAACAGGGGATAAAGGGTTTATGGCCATGCATGCATTCTGCCCGTGCCCTGTTTCTCCTCACACATCTGCTTGTCTGCATCGGTTGGAGTTTTACAGCTGACAATATTAGCATGTGCACTTTGTTTAAGGAGCCATTCGTTCTGTTTGGATTTCAGCCCTGATCTCAATAGCATTGTGTGCCAGCTTAGACGCGAGAAAGTGGCCTTATGCTGCTTTCTTTTAATGCCCAACCAAACACTCACCCTGGTTTTTCTATGCCCCTTTCCCTGCCTTTCTCCCACTGTGTTCTGGGCTCTCTCTCCCTCTCTCCTGCCATCTGTTCATACTGCCTGTAGTTTTTACTGCATAAAAGGGACTCTCCTAACCACCCATATATGTCCATTTATTACTCTCTGTGGGCTGTTCTATTCTGGTACCAGTGTTCAGTAGTGGATGCTGACCGTTGCCCCACTGTGCAGAACTGTGTTGAAAAAGCTTCGGCAGGTCAACACATGCACAGAGCAGTGACAGGAGCTCACCCTTTGCAATTTTGCAAATAAAAGATATGTAGCAAGAAACAGAATAGAGCTGGGAAGAAAAATCTGAAGTGAAAGGGAAATAGAGTGAGACAAATCAAAAATGAGAACAGATGGTGGTGGCAAAAAAAAAAACATTAAAAGAAGAAAAAAAGGCAGATAATGTACCGATGGGAAATAAAAGAGTGATGCAGTGAGAGAGATTGAAGTTGTAGACTTGGTCAGGGAATAATGGGGCTGCTGCATTTTTAATAGTTGGCCACTTTGTAGCGACCCTTGTCTAATGGATTCTCTTCCTCTTAAAAGCTCCTGTCAGAGCCCTTAACCTCAAACAGTTATTCTATGAAAATTATGGAGGGCTTCAACAGTCAGCATCACTTCCTCATATCAGCCCCAGTAAATGAAATGGCAGCCAACATGCTGTAGGTCTAGTTTGTACACAGATGTGTTGGCAGTTGTTTATAAAGCTTGATTTACAGAGAGCTACGATTTTCAAAATGTGATACAAGCAAAGTTTGTGGTAATTGGAGTGCCTTTGGTGGTACTGAAAATAGATTTTTAGATCAGTTATTTCTAAGGCAATTATCAACAAATTAACTTTTGATGTAGAGCTGAGAGACTCAGAACCATCTCAAACGAGAAACACAGTGAAAATAACTGTTGAGAACTTCTGGTACATAAGAAGCACATGTTGTTGGATGTTCATGCCTTGATATATTAACCTTGATGTATTACCACTGAAGTAAAAATTTGGAACTGGGAATCACATCAAACCCAACTTGACTGTGTTCAAATTTAGGGAAAAACTACTGAGATGTGTTATGCTGAGTGACCAGGCTAATTACAATTAGCTAAACAAGCTAATAGCAATGTATTTATCTTTTTTTCTTTGGTTTCTGTTTGCAGGAAAATTTAACAAATTCCAGATTTATCATTGAACATAAAAATCTACTTACTGAGATGGTCCTTGTTACAAATCTTTGAGAACCAATGAAAAATAAAAAAGTAGCTTGTGAACAAACCTGTAAGGTATGTGACTACCAATTTATCTTTTACACCAGGGGAACATATGAAATAATACCTTTTCTATGCTTGTGAATACATATTTTGAATGTTTAAGACAACAAATTTTACCCCTTTGCCTTTTCTTTTTGTATATGTTGCTTCTTACCCAGCTTTTTCGGGTACTAACAGGAGCCATTTTGTACCAATAGTGATTCTATTCATATCCCCCTATTCTGTGCCTCCTTTGACAACTGGTGATGCAAAGTAATTTTTTTCCAACCCTCCAAATCCCCAGTCAGGAAATGTTGTGATGTTTCTCCAATAAATAATGTTTACCAACAACAAGTTGCTCCTAGGTATCTTGGTTCTGCCAGTAGTTATATTTCAGACAGGAGCTGATCGGTCCAAAAAGTGAACAAGACCACAATCAACATTACATTTAATATATGGGTAACATATGTAAGGAAAAATGCTCCAGAATTTTTTTTTTAATTCAACTGAGTTAAATTGATATAGCCAATTTAAGGATTGGTAGGATTATGTCGTCAGAATTCAAAACATAGTTCAATGGTTAGGGATGTAAGTACAAAAGACTTCAAACAAAACAGATATAGAAAGCGGTGAGCTGGCAACATTTTGGTACAACCTAGATGTATGCAGTGGGGCTGTGAACCAGCAAGATCATGAATTGAAAGTTCTGATGGTATGGTGTGATTGCTGGCTTTATTTATACACAAAATATTTATTGGAATTAGTTTATAATAATTACCACTTTTTAGAAGGTTTTCTAATATCCCTACAAGAAAATCAAATCAGTTTGGTATAATTTAATTCCCTTGTCTCTGAAGCACATTTTGAAAAAAGAGGTTGTAAATTTTTTTATGAATACGTTTCAAAGAGAAAAATATAAAAAAGGGGAGAATACACAAAAAAGAAAAATTCAAAACCAAAAAGACTGAGTTTGTAAGGTTGATGTGTTATGGAGGAATTGCAAATTGCATGTGACATGTCTATTAACTTCCCTAGTGGACCATCAGTACTTTTATCTGCTATCAGAGTTGTGTTAATCTGGGCTGCTTCGCTGTAAAAGCTGCGATAAGATGCAAGAAGACTGTCCCCAAAGGAAGACTCCTAAATCCAGACTTCAGCTTGGGAACATGATCTAAAAAACAGCCAGTCAGGTATTTGTCTTCACAATGATAGCCTGAGCTTGATTTTACTGTTTGAGATGTTGTAAACTGTCAGGCACAGGGGCTTCTCATATGAATGTAAAGATTATTGAATGAAATGTAAGGCAAGGCAAAGCAATTTTATTTGTATAGCACACTTTCAACAACAATGTAATTCAAGGTGCTTTACATGATTAGGGGGTAAAATAAAAATAGCAGTAAAACACAGACAAAGCATATAAAGTAAAA